>JAGSMP010000083.1:2400000-3000000 GCA_029286625.1 Parnassius orleans
CGGTTCAAACCTACAACTCTTTATGACTTAATTTGTTTACTAAATAATAAACACGTTCGGCATCGGTTAACTGTAAATTATTGTGAATTAATGTCTTTAATTGTTGATAAAACATGGACCATTGGCGTATGTCACCGTTAAATGACATTAATTCAATTGGCGGTTACGAAGTTTTCAATTTAGTAGGAAAATTATTTTTTAACGTAACAGTGATAGGCGATGTAGATAGTTTCGTAACTTGACAAAAAAACTATATAAATCTTCAAATAAGTTCCAAGCGTTATAATCAATGTCTGCATTAGGGCTTAATTTTAAATTTTTAACATTATAATTATCTAAAACTTCTTGAAATTCACTACTACGTAATTGTTTTATATTCGAAACGGCACTAAGAAATTAATTCTGCTCGTCGAAAGAATTAAATATTTATATTAAATAAATACTTTGAAAATAATTAAATACTTTGAGGTCTCGTAAATTTTTTGTAAACGTTCATAAATATAATTACGCTTAGCGATAATAATTTTTAAACTGACTTCTTCATCCGAAACCAGTTTAGATTATTTGCTTCTCGTCGTCATTTTCAACAAACAAAATGCGAACTAAAATTATTGTGATAAGTGGCGGTAGAAGGCGGTAGAATTAGCTTGGTTTCTAAGCGAAGCTATCTCGCGTCTCGCGTAATAGCGGTTAATGAAACAAGAAAACATAATTAAAGTAATAATGACGTGGTGTGGTATGCGTTACAAAGGAAATTATGTACGTGTAAAAGGCGATGCGGGAGAAATATAAATTATAATTAATATGATTATAACTATAATTAATATAATTTAATAATATATACGTATATAATTTTTTGTAATATATAAAGAAATTGATATATAAAGGATTATTCTCGAGGCCGAAAGGTTAAATTAATCGCGACTTAAAGTAACCAGCTATGGTGGATAAAATTGATTCGGCCGGAATAATCGGAAATTGGTTCTGATCCCGGCGAAAGGCCAAAAATGGTGTGTTGGTTTAAATGACCAACTGCTGGTTCAGAGTTATTGAAAAGATGATTTTACGTAAATTAATGGACTGTGTGGTGCGAATTTACTATTTCGCGATACTGCAAATGCCCCTAAATTCGGGCTACAGGAAGGATGTGACGGAATGCATGTGCACTCACCTGGACTTCTTCTAATCTGCCTCGTGTCTCAAGGGCCTCGATGGTTGGATGCCGGCTGTCTTCACACATATAAACTTCACAGATTATCGCGAAATATAGCGTTTTAGCAAATGTTTAATATCTAAATTACACAACGGCGCGATCGATAACGCGAGATATAGGCGATGCGGTTGGTTGCGTGTCTTCTGAGCTTGTGAGAACCCCGTTAACACCAGAGTGCACATGCTAAAGGTATAAAAGGCTGTAGATAGGAAACCCGGAATAAGCTTTGCAGTACTCTTATTGGATAACTAGCTGATACCCGCAACTTCGTCCGCATTGCTTGATATACTAACAAAGTTTTCGTATGTGCGAAGGAAAAACATCAAAAAGACAGAATTTCTTTGTAAACAATGTTATCCGTGCTCCGTTTGTAGCTACAATATATTATAAATTATCTGGGTTAGTAAAGCGAGAGCAAGTGACGTACAGTTGACCGTGAGAAAAACCCCAGTCCATATTCATTCAGTTCCACATTCGTGCAGCAACCATAATATGGGTCGGCTCGGCCGGGAGGGCCACGCTCTCATAGAATGCCAGCGTGAAATAGCAGCTTAATGCTGCTATGTTTGTATGGTGAGTGTAGAGAACCGAAGACCCTTTTTACTGGTAACGAGGCATTCCATCTTAGTCCACAGGAGTGACAACGCATCCGCATTTTAATTCTTAATCGATGATAAATGTAAATGTCTATGGGCCACAGTATCCACTTACCATTAGGTGGACTGTGTGCTCGTTTGTTACCCTTATTTTTATTTAATAAAACCGGCCAAGTGCGAGTCGGACTCGCACATGAAGGGTTCCGTTCCATTCGCACGAAGGGGAATTAAATATGTATATTATGTATGCGTAAGTCAAATGATGTATAATAATAATAATAATAATAACAATAAACCTGTGACGGTGGTGACAGACCGACTGACCGAACAGACAGTCCTTTAGAACCACTCAGCCCAAGCACCATTTCATACACACCTTTCAGACCATCATCACCACCGATACCATCGTCACCTTCCATATCTTTATCACCCCCCATTACTAGTTCTCATACAGATTCTTCCTTGCCAACCTTGAATGTTGCGCGAGGGTAAATACCTTCTTGCCCACGTCCACCAAGGCTGTGAAACCAAGAGTTCGAATGATATGGAGTAAGGAAGTAAACATATTTATCATGCGAACCTACTTCCACATCACCAAATTAGAGACCGACATGACCACAACATACAGACAGCAATTGCATGAACGTTTTACAAGACAATACCCAGAAATTAGTGTTACAGAACAACGTATTTCCGATCAAAGAAGAACAATAGTAAGGAATAAACTTTTATCTCAAGTAGCAATAGATCAACTAAATGAAAAAGTACGTGCACATTTAGAACATTTAATTCAAAATCCTATCCCAGAAACACGTACACAAAAGTAGAAAATACTCTACAAATACCACCACAATCACCCTCCCAAATGCAACATAACACACAATCTCAATCTTACAATCAATCACAAGCATACTCACAAAGTATACATAGATCGCACACATCCACACAAACCGAGAGCATAACCATAATGCTAGAAAATGATATTAAGACTTTAGAAAATTTCGATCAAAATCAGTTATTAGAAACGCACATCCAAGAAATACACAACAAACTGGAAACCGCCCTAACTCAATATTCAGGTATGGATCCAGCAGCTCGCCTTTTTTAACTTTTAACATACTAAACCAATATATATCGAAAGACACACAACTTGTAGATGTACGCACATTGATATATTGCACAGGGTTAGTCATTTCTGAAGAACTTAATTATAAAATAACAGAATACACAGGCAGCACAAGAATCATAAACAAACCGTCATGGCAACAGAGACTCGAAAGAGATATAGAAAATTTGCGAGCTGACTGCGGTAGACTAAGACAATATATCAACAATAACAGATCTAACAAAGTAGTCAAAAGAGTCGAGGCATTATTTAAGAATATGGCCACCCACACGAGACATGAAAACGAAGACTTCTTAAACACTTTAAAACAGAAGCTGGTGCTAAAATTCCATAGGGTGAGGACAACAAAGAAGGCTGTGAGGCATAAGAAGGCACAAGAACGCAAGTATGATAACGCCATGTTTGCTACTAACGAAATAACTTTTACAGAAATTTACAGAAACGACAAATAGACGTCACAACCAACACAACAATTGGAGACATTCTGGTCAAGCATATGGGAAGAGCAAGTGCAGCATAATGATAAAGCTGGTTGGATAGCAGATGAAGAATCTAATGCGCTCCGCATTGAAGAAATGGAATTCGTCGAGATATCTGAATCTGATATAAATAGTATTACAGCAAAACTACACAACTAGAAATCACCTGGCATTGATAAAGTACATAATTACTGGTACAAAAAACTAAACTCATTACACAAAATTATCGCTAAAAAATTAACGGACATAATCTTAGGACAACAAAATATACCTGAATTTATTACAACAGGAATAACTTGTTACCGAAGTCTCAATACTCTCCACAACCGTCCCAATACATACTAATTACTTGCCTACCGACAATATACAAGATCCTAACCTCAGCAATCACAGCTAAAATCAATAAACACATAGAACACCACAACATAATAGCGGAAGAATAAAACGGGTGCAGACGAGGCCACATGGGGTGCAAGGAACAATTGATTATTGATTCAATAGTCTACAAGCATGCCGCCACAAAAAATAGAAACCTTACTGGTACCTACATAGAGTACAAAAAAGCTTTTGATAGTATTCCACACTCCTGGTTAATTCAAGTATTACGTGTATACAAAATAAACCCAAAAATAATAAACTTCTTACATCATATCATGCCCAGCTGGAAAACTACACTCCAATTGAATTACCACGACAACATCGTAAGAACTAGACAGATATTTATTAGGAAAGGTATTTATCAAGGCGTTGGTTATGTGGTTCTGTCCTCTATGGTTCTGTCTCGCACTGAATCCTCTGTCTCACCTACTGCATCAGTACCAATCCGGATGGAGCTCACACTTCATATATATGGATGACATTAAATTATACTCAAAAACAGAAAAAGAAATGAAAAAATTAATAGACACTACACAAAGACA
Organism: Parnassius orleans; assembly: GCA_029286625.1. Classification (NCBI taxonomy): domain Eukaryota; kingdom Metazoa; phylum Arthropoda; class Insecta; order Lepidoptera; family Papilionidae; genus Parnassius; species Parnassius orleans. The sequence goes on from JAGSMP010000083.1 coordinate 2,404,335, forward strand.
TTTAAGTAGTTGTAATAGACCGGACATCAGCAGCAAAATGGTCACCTCTTACTTATGTCCTATAGGATATATTTAGGATTTGTGTCATTTAGTCTTAGTGACATCGTCAAAAGCATTCCTAAATTTAAAAAATATTTTTTAAGAAAATTTGTAAGTCCCGCTATGTAGCAAAAACTGAATGTGATTTCGGTTTATTATCGCAATTATGATGTATATTTACTCCATAATTTTTAAATTTTATTATTTCTGGTAGATTGTTGTAGAACATTTATCATTATTGTAATAAGCGCCCTCTGTTATCCAGTAACGTCACCAAATGAGTTAGTGATTGACAACGTTTATCGATTGGTGCTATCGATAAAAAATATTATACAGGATGCAGATTTAATCATCTACTGCAAATTAAAATTAAAATGTAAAGGGATGCAACAGCTCTACGCAGCGCCAGTGAATCGAGCCAATCAAAGAGAACTTTTTAACAGTGGTAGAGCCACGCTGCAGCTTCAGCTGTAGCATGGATGGGCCGGCTCGAACCGCCCCCCCCCCCCATAACATGGTAGCGGAAATCAAATTGTCTGATCCGGAGTGTGGTGCCACTCATGCTCCCCTCGCGGTTGCATTCTGCAGTCTGCCGCCGTGTTTAGCATTACAGGTCAGCGGATTGGGACGGAATGCGGTCTTTCTTTGTATCCTACCCATGGGGGCGGGTTTGCTTTTTGCCGGATGATCCCAGCGCTGTTGCTGACTCTGTCACTGATGTGGTGCTACAGGGGATGGAACTATTTATTCCATCATCTGTGGTACCCATCGGAGGCAGATCTCAGCCTTGGTTTGGTCGCTCCTGTAAGACTACATTACGCAGTAAGCAGGAGTGTTATCAGGCCTGGGCCGAGGCTTCGGCGGCTCGGGATGTAAACACCAGCATGCTTAAAAAGAAGTATAACTTCGCCTCCAGGTCCTTCAAAAGAGTTATTGCCAAGACAAAGTATGAGCACATAGGCAGAATTGGCGAGAAACTAGCTCGCATTCCTTCGGGAACCCGTGCATTCTAGTCTCTCGCCAAGGCTGTCCAAGGGAATTTCTGTAAGCCATCATTACCATCTCTGCACAGGGAGGACGACTCACTGGCCCACGCCGCAAAAGAGAAAGCCGACCTTTTAGGCTCCCTTTTTGCGTCCAACTCGACTCTCGATGACGGGGGGAACACACCGCCGACCATCCCGCAGTGTGATTGCTCTATGCCTGATGTGCGATTCACACAGTGCTCAGTACGCAAAGCACTCCTCTCCTGGACATCCACAAGTCAAGTGGTCCTGACGGAATCCCGCCATTTGTGCTGAGGACGTACGCTCCGGAGTTGGCACCGGTTCTAACGCGTCTTTTTCGGTACTCCTACTCTCTAAGCGTTGTCCCAAATTCATGGAAGACAGCTTTCGTGCACCCGATCCCTAAAAAAGGTAACCGCTCTAATCCGTCCAACTACAGGCCTATCGCCATCACCTCCTTGTTCTCAAAAATAATGGAGTCCATTATTAACTGCCAGCTCATGCGGTACCTTGAGGAGCACCAGCTGATTAGTGACCACCAGTACGGTTTCCGTCGGGTTCGCTCAGCTGGTGATCTTCTTGTTTACCTTACACATAGATGGGCGCAGGCGATCAAATCCAAGGGGGAGGCATTGGCCGTTAGTTTCGACATAGCGAAGGCCTTCCATCGGGTCTGGCACAAAGCGCTTCTTTCGAAGCTTCCTTCCTATGGGTTTCCCGAGAAATTATGCAATTGGATCACCAGTTTTCTGGTTGATCGGAGCATCAAGGTCGTAGTAGACGGTGCATGCTCCTATTACAAGCCTATTAACGCTGGTGTTCCACAAGGCTGCGTGCTATCACCAACGCTGTTTCTTCTGCATATCAATGATATGTTGCAAACCGATAACATTCATTGCTATGCGGATGACAGCACTGGTGTTATTTTTTCAAAAATTACTGGTATTATTTTTCAAAAATTATACTAAATGTTGGTAGTACAGAAATCGGTCTCAAATCGGCGGGGTCTAATGTACTACCCGATTTAAATAAAGGTATGACTTTACTATGTTTCATTAAATCTGGAAACACACCAGATTCGACGCTTGTATTAAATATAGTGGCTAGATAAGGTGCTATTATATCTATTATAGGTAAAATAACTTTAACGGAAATCCCCCATAAGTCTGCCGTTTTCTTAGCATCAATAGTTTTAAAATATTTAACGATATCTTTTGGCAATTATCTATGGAATTTAAAGTATTTGAACAAGCCTTTACATTTTGTTTAAGCAATGATTCGGCGACAGTAGGAGAAGAATTTAATGATTTTGTTGTCAAAAAAGGAACATCAGTAAAATGTTTCTCAAAAGCTATAGCAACTTCTTGATCAGATCGAGTTAAATTATTGTTAATATTCAATTGAAAATCCGAGTTGCGCGGTTTGACCTTGCTCGTTTCACTATTTATTATTCTCCAGGTCATTTTAATTTTGTTAGATGCAGTTTTAATTTTGTTACTTAAATGTAAATGTTAGCTGTGTAGCACACTTTTTTAAATATTTTAGAATATGTTTTTACATAATCTCTAAATATTATATGATCTTTCATTATAAAGCTCGTATAACTTTCGCCTACTTTTATAAATTCCCACTGTCGCCCATTCATTAAATGATTTGCTACTGTTAAGAGAAAGTTTTAGAAGTAAATATTCTACTAAATTCACAAGTTATAATTTTAAATAACGTACCATACAAATAATTAGCACTATTTTGAAATGAAAGTGATGGAAGTCTTTTTAGTATATTACTTCTAAATCTCTCCAAGCGATGTTCATTTATTGGAACAAACACAACTTTCTTATTTTTTCTGTTTTTTGTGTATGTAAGGCAATGATACCAACCGTCCACAGTGATCTGAACTTAAATTTTGAATAATTGATTTATGCAAGGGCTTAACATCTGTAAAAATGTTATCTATACAGGTCGCACTAGGCCCAGTAATACGTGTTGGTTCTAAGAATAAATTAACCAGATTATACGATTTAAACAATGAGCTAAACTTAATACTAATGGAAGAAGTTTCAAGGAGATTGATGTTAAAGTCTCCACATATTAGAACAGACTTGTTCTGTTTACTAAGTTTGAGCAAAACTTCTTCCACAATCATTTCAAAATAGTCATAATTAGCACATGGGGGTCTGTAAACACTTACAACAATGAGGTTCTCGAGGTCGACACGAGCCATTTCTACAGTTCGCTTAATAGAGAGGCTCACAATATCCTTACGTTCTTTATATAATAATGATTTATGTGCTTATATTAAGGAGCCACCACGTAAATTTTTTTCTCTATGGAAGGAACTGACCACCTGGTGATTTCTGAAATTATACATACATACATACATATAATCACGCCTCTTTCCCGTAGGGGTAGACAGAGACCACTTCTTTCCACTTGCTACGATCCTTACATACTTGTTTCGCTTCTTCCACTTTCATTATTCCCTTCATACATGCTCTTCGGTTTAGGGTACTCTTGACCTGGCCTTTTTTCAAGACGTCCCTGATTTTGTCTAGAAACGTCCGAAATGAAAGTGTTGGAAGGTCTACCCCTTCCAACACTTTCATTCACACTCGCCTTATACACCTTTTTCGTCAATCGTTCTTCATTCATTCTCTCGACATGGCCAAACCATCTCAGCATACCTTTCTCAATTTTTGTCACTACATCTTCTTTCAGACCACAACGTTTCCTTATCTCACTATTTCTTATCCTGTCACTCAATTTAACTCCTATCATACTTCTTAACGCTCTCATCTCAACTGCATTTATTCTGCTCTCATGTTTCTTCTGCCATACCCAACTTTCACTTCCGTACATGAGTGTCGGAACCAACACCCCCTCATGCACAGCCAAACGAGCCTTGTTAGACACCTTCCGACTGCTCATAAAGGAGTGCAAAGCTCCATTCACCATGTTTGCAGCATTCACTCTCATTTCGATATCACTCTCACACTGAAATTATACATGAAATTATAATCTTTTAGCCAATATTCAGTAATACAAAGGGTATGTATATTGTTACTATTTAAAAACAATTCAACTTCCAATTCTTTGCCCATCATGCCTTGTATATTTTGATGCACCAGGTGTAAACAATTTTTATTGCTTATTTGTGGGCTGCATTCAGAATTAATTAAACTCCTATTATTGCTAGAGATTGCCTCTATTGTCGCATTTACTAATTTAAATTAGTTTGAACTGATTCCAAATTAAATGTCAAATAATTATCATGCTCAATAAAAGCAGTCTTGGTAGCCAAAAACTTGGCCGAGTTAAAAAGTAAATAATAAGATAGCACATTTGCTAGCAGTCTTAAATAATATTTGGATAGGCAATACCTATCTTTTGTCCAAAACTTTTTATCAAATTATTTATGTCAATTAAATGAAATTTGTCATTATTATCATTACAATTATATGTCAAATTTAAATTATTGTTACATATTAAATTATTTATTTGTATATTTAAATTATGTCTTAGATTATTTTCCTGTGGCAATCCCTGTATGTAAGGCAGTTTGAACAAGACAATTTTGTGTATGTAGAAAGGATGTTAAGAATATAGAGAACTTAAATGGAAAGCTTTATTCCCACTTCTTATGAAGGATGTTATTATGATATATAGAGTCACATGAAAAGGGTTTTAGAATAGAATAGAATCACTTTTATTCAATGATAGTACTACTACCACTGGTTCGGATAAAACCTCTGTCCTGGGAAGAACCAGCAAGAAACCCAGCGGGACTTTTCTTTTAAATAAGGTTAATTTACAATAGATTACTTAATACAACTATAAATTGTACAGAAACTAATTTTGTAGCTAAGAATAATAATTAATTCGTTTGCACGAATTAATTATCCAACGAGTCAAGGATAAGCTAGTAACGGAATACGACAAGCGCACCGTTCCACGCCAGAGCCAAGACTGCCCTAACGGCGGCGCTCTGTCCGTTTTATACAACCAGAACGGGCGCCACCGCAGGTGCATTGGCGCAGGTGTGCGGTGCACGTGTTGTTTACAAGAATTCTGTCTAGCTACACCGACGCCGCCGCACATGCAATGGTGCTGGTGCCGTCATGTACATTTAAGTTATTAAGTTGTTCAATATATCTTAATATCCGTTTGTTGTTTACACTGCCTCTTCTACCAACAAAAATTATTATTGTACTATTTGAGCAAAATTTAATAACTATAATTTTATTTAGGATGTCATTAAAAGATGCTCCCATGCATGCAGCAATTTGTAATTTTTTGTCCCTTTAAAGAGTTATTTAAAGTCATAGACTTAGAAGTATATTCTAAGTCTATGTTTAAAGTTATGCCTAGATTTTTTCCCATGTCATCGCTGTACACAATTATATTATTTTTGTTAATATTTGAGTTATTTTTTATTATAAGCTCCTCTGCTATGGCACTGTCATGGAGTTTTGGTGGTGGTATAATATTATCAGCACACGCTGACTCTGAAGAAGCTGGTATTGAATGCTGACACTCACATTGATGTTTAACTAAGGAGTCAAAACGCTCTCATTATATTTACATGTCTTTACCAGATTATCCATAGCCAGTATGTGTTCTTTTATTTCGTTTTGGGCTGATTTATATTTATTGGACAGAGTTTGAAGTGAGTTAGTAAGTGATAATTTTTCTGATTTAAGGCACTCTGGAGTGATTAAATGGTCTAAAATTGACATACAGCAAATAGTAAGAACCACACGCACCACACTTACCAAACACATAAATTTACACCCTAAATCCGCAATAGAAAGACTCACAATCAAACGACAAAATGGAGGGAGAGGCCTAATAGACATTCATCACCTTTGATAAAAACAAATTAGTAGCCTCAAAACATTCTTTCACAATAAATCTCGCACTAGTGACATTCATAAAACCGTAGCCCTAAATGATTTTAACTACACTCCACTTAACCTAAATGAACAAACTGACACACGCAACTAATAACCCACAAAACAAAAGTTAGAGGACTGGAAAAAGAAAGTCCTGCACGGACGACACTCACATGACCTGGAACAACCACATGTAGATACAGTAGCATCAAATAAATGGCTTAAAATTGGCAACCTATTCCCGGAAACTGAAGGGTTTATCATCGAAATACAAGACCAGATCATCAACACTAAAAACTACAGGAAATATGTCATTAAAGACCCCACAGTAACCAACCATAAATGCCGCAAGTGCTTCACCCAACCAGAGACCATACAACACATAAAAGGGGCATGTACAACTCTCACACAGACAGACTACACTCACAGACACAACCAATTAGCAAACATAATTCATCAAAAACTAGCACTCAAACATAAACTTATACAAGACACAAACACACCCTACTACAAATACACACCACAAACTGTTTTAGAAAATCCTACACACAAACTTTACTACGACCGCGCCATACTTACCGACAGGACCATTCACTACAATAGACCAGACATAACACTACAGGATAAAGTAAGTAAAATCACCTACCTAACAGATATTACATAATACACATAACTTACAAAAAACAATAGGCGAGAAGAAAAGCAAATATGCAGAGCTTAAAGAAGAAGTGACCAGAATTTGAAGACAAAATAAAGTTTATATAGTACCCATAGTCGTCTCCACTACGGGTGTCATACCCAACCATAGCCTCAAATTAATAGACCTGAAAGACTCAACATACATTACACTCCAAAGAGCCGCAATTTTAAATACCTGTCGAATTGTAAGAAAATTCATGCAATTGGAAGAAAATTAAATAGCTCCCCATAACACCCCACCTACATAAATACTCACTACACGCTGCATTTACTTGGCTTCGGCCCGTATATGCAGTTAAAACTAGCCAAAGAGCTAATAAACAGAAATGTTTTCCCTACAATAACAATAATAAGGCGTAGGGAAGTGATGACCCCATCGCCCGCTGACGTAACAGTTAAGTGACAAAACTGCTACGTGGGCGCAGTCAGTCAGCGCCTTGCCAAGAGGTGTGATCACCGTGCCTCGGCAGAATTGAGGGTGCAAAGGCCCGTTTGTGCTTACGGCCACACCATGAAACGGTGCCGGGCCCGGGCGTCACCCGTTAATTGACGCGCAATTTATGAATGATGGAGAAAAATAGTAGGAGCAAAGGGCTGCTGCCTGGGGGTCGCCGGGGCATGTCTGGAGCTGGCGCTGGACGCAACAGCATGCGGGCCGCCAGCCGAGCGCGAGGTGCTGCACGACAACCTAGCAGCCCCTCGCATCCATCATCCCCACCAAATGGCTTGGTGTCGGCAGGGTCCTCTCGGACTCGGCAAGCAGCACCCGCCGCTGGTGGAGAATGCCGCATGCGTTGGAATAAAGATATGAATACAAACGCATTGCGGGCGTAGTGTAGGGCGAAAGGGGAAGAAACTGGAGGGATAGCGTATCCGACTCGGATGCATCGCTTTTTTGCTGAGCTGGAGCCGTCTGTTCCCGTCACAGAGCAAAACCTGGCAGACCGAGTTCGGTACATCATGCGCTCGAAAATATTTGATGATGCCGAACTCGAACGACTAGGGCGTAAGGCTATTCCCTCATCGAATGAACCACAGACCAGACCATCTTCCCGCTCTGGTTGATTTAGGCGATGATGGGATGGTCACCCACGAACTAGAGCAGATGAGGATTTATTTGGAGGAAGCGATTGTGGAAACGCGCTATACGCCTCTCGAAAATCGACCGCGACTGCCGCGCATAACCCTAAGCAAGCGGAATCGGGATTTCGTGACGGCCCTGAAGCCATTGCTAGCAACCTATTTGAAAACTAGCCGGGACCTTTGCGATACGGACTCAATACTCTTTGGCGCCGCTTTGTCAGTTTACCGCATTGTTGGTGCCAAACATCCCACGTCTGGATGTGCTACTGGGCAAAGTAGCGCTGTCCCAGCCTGGAGAAGAAGGATTGAGAACCGTATTGCAAAGGCAAGAGTCCACATCGGCAGACTGATAAGCTTCAGGTCAGGCAATAATAGGCAAAGAATTGTGCGCACCATCAGGATGGCGTTTGCTGGGACAAATATCAGTTTGTCCCAGCCGGATATAACGCAAAAATTGACGGAGCGCATAGACGACCTTAAGCAGACAATCGCTGTTTGGGAAAGCGGATTCGGCGATATACTGAGAGGTCGACGCGGTTCAACCAGAATTGTCTCTTCCAGAGTGATCAGAAGAGGCTCTATAAATCATTAGAGCGGCCAGTATGTGGAACGGGCCCAGCACCGAATCAGGCCAACACTGTCGCACTGCAGCCTGTGGTCAGAGCCCGTAAACCACAGCGAGGGTTCTTGGACGGAAGTTGTGGCGTGTCAATGGAAACCGAACTGCAACAGTCCGGGGCTCGACGGACTACATCACTACAGGCTGAAGGGGTTCGTGGTGTGTTACCACGAACCCCTTCATCGTGGTGTGCTCGCCCGATAGTTTGAAGAGGCTCTTGACCAGATATCGCTGTAAGCTTCTTTACTACTGGAATCATTCATTTGGTTCCTAAAGACCAAGATACCGCAGACCCAAGCACATACCGCCCCATAACGTGTCTACCTACCATATACAAGACACTTACATCCATTTTGAGCGCGAGAATCACTCGTCACCTGAACTCAAATCAGGTAATATAGCGCGCTCAAAATGGATGTCGGGGCGGTGGTCGTGGAACCAATGAACTACTCCTCATTGACGCAGTCAATGCCAAGTTAAACGCAACCGTCGGAACCTCTCCGCCGCCTGGATAAACTACAAAATGGCATTTGACTCTCTTACAAGGTTGACTGTACAGTTAGAAAATTCCTCGGGCAGTGTATAGGGCAGTGGAGTATGATCCTTTGTCATCTAAGCGAGTAGATGACGGCTGCGGAGAACCACATAAGGATAATAAGGGGTATCTTCCAGGGCGATTGTTTTAGTCCAATCTGGTTCTGCCTCTCTCTAAACCCTCTCAGTACCTTACTGGAGGGTTCCGGGAGGGGATTTCAGCTTTGGAAAGGAGGGACAAAAGTGACCCACCTTTACTATATGAATGATCTAAAGTTATTCGCCGCCAGTCGCTCTCATCTTATGGAATTGCTAAAGATCATTTGTGATTTTAGCAATTCTGTTAGAATGGAGCTGGGGACGGATAAGTGTGCGGTCCTCCATGTCGAAAGGGGTAGGGTTGCTAACTCTGAGGGCATAGACTTATCTATGCCCATCAACATAAAGACCCTATCCGAGCCTAAAACATGCCGATACCTGGGTATGTCACAGAACATAGCTATCGATGAGGCGGACATGAAACGGTCAGTTTGCGATGTGTTTTATGCACGCTTGACAAAAGTGCTTAACAGTCTTTTGTCGGGGGTTAATAAGACACACGCATATAATGGTTGGATCATGCCTATTCTAATGTATACCTTCGGCAAACTCAGGTGGACTCAGACCGAACTGAACGCTCTGGATAGAAAATTCCACACTATTATGACGTCCCACAGGATGCATCATCCGAGATCGTCAGTAATGAGGCTGTACTTGCCGCGGAAACATGGTGGGCGCGGCTTTTTAAGCGCTCTCACATGCATAATCGAGAAGTGTGCAGCCTTCGTAATTACTTCCTGACGAAATCGGATGATCCATTCTAAAGGGACGTCATTTCGTGTCATAAAGGGCTATGCCCTCTATCCCTAGCCAACGAGCAATGGCAAGACCCAGCAGTACAGTGCATTTCTGACCGGGAGACCGTATGGAAGGAGAAAGAGCTCCACGGGAGATTCTACAAGGCTCTACATGAGCCTTTCGTAGACACCGTTACCTCCCTCCACTGGCTACGTTTCGGTGACCTCTTTGGGGAAACCGAGGGCTTTGTCTGTGCGATACAGGATCAGGTTATTAAGACCAACAATTATCGGAAATACATCCTAAAGGATGGCGCCATCGACATCTGTCGAGCTTGTCGCCATCCCGGTGAGTCTCTTAGGCATGTCATCTCCGGTTGTTCGGCGCTTTCTAACTCTGAGTATTTGCACAGACACAACGTAGTAGCCAGGATTCTACATCAGGAGCTCGCTCTGAAGTACGGTCTCGTGGATCAGAAACTGCCATATTATAAGTACTTGCCGGAAGCCGTGCTAGAAAATGACCGTTCCAGGCTCTACTGGGACCGGGCCATCATCACAGACAGGACTATTCTTGCGAATAAGCCTGATATTGTGCTAATGGACCGGGCACAGTCAAGGATATTTTTGGTCGACATTACCATTCCTTATGTCGAGAACCACGTGAAAGCCGAAACAGATAAGCGAACAAAATATCTGGAACTGGCTCGCGAGGTGACCGACATGTGGGGTGTTCTGCCGGCCGAAGTTATTTCTGTGGTCGTTTCTGTAAACGGGCTAATCCGAATCAGCCTCTCAGGTCATCTGAGGCGACTGGGACTCCGTGACGGACCGCTACGAACTCAGATGCAGAAGCGGTGCTTCTCGATACCGCCCGCATCGTCCGCCGGTTTCTTTCCCTTTCATCCTTACCCTCGGCCGTTTGGTCTTCCCTGCTGAGGGCTTCCATCTGGTTGGGTTTTTATTTATTTATGTACTTTTATGTATTTATTTTATTTTATTGATATTTATGTATATTTATCATTTTAATTTACAATTATATATTTATACAGCTCAACCAGATGAGAAAACTATATAGATACCCCATAAATAATAATAATAATGCTTTATTTCACCAATAAATTTTAACAAATAAATGTAAAGTCTGGAGTGGAGTCTTTCATAAACTTACAATACATAAAGCGGGGATTCTCTGAGATTCCGCGCCACAACAGAAGTCTTTCGGTGAAAATATGATCTAACAAGAAAACTTCATTTCTTCCAGCTACAGCGCTGCGTTTTAGTGGCAAGCATTTTATTACCTACCGGATACGTTCTAAGATAAAACTAATACATTGTACTAAATATTGTAATAATAAATGTTAAGATCCTCCTGTGCTCACGGCTCTCTAGGGCCGGAAGCACCTTCCGGCTGGGGGCCTATGGTGTTTTGCCGGCCTGCCTCGCTGTTGCTACGCCACTGTATAAGTTAAATATCGTAATATTCAATGCTATTTTATTTATTACAGATAAACAGAATGATCTCATGGCTTTCCACAAATGGCGTTATAACCACCCTAGTTACATCAGCCATAAAATAACAGAAGCGTCAAAACTTGGTAATCCCATCACCAATCCGTCTGCCAAGCTTGCAGCGCCTAAAAATAGAGACCAGCAGCGTAATTTTTGAGGATGGATGAGAAAAAAGAAGTAGATATTTTTAATATTAGGTAATACTAATAATAAGAATGCTTTATTTTTTAGGATGGCGCTGTCGACATCTGTCGAGGTTGTCACCATCCCGGTGAGTCACTTAAATTGTCATCTCCGGTTGTTCGGCGCTTTTTAACTCTCAGTATTTGCACAGACGCAACATAGTAGCCAGAATTCTACACCAGGAGCTCGCTCTGAAATACGGTCTCGTGGATCGGAAACTGCCTTATTGTAAGTACTTGCCGGAAGCCGTGATCGAAAATTACCGCGCCAGGCTCTACTGCGACCGGGCCATCATCACAGACAGGACTATTTCTGCGGACAAGCCTGATATTTTGCTAATGGACCGGGCATAGTCAAGGATATTTTTGATCGACATTACCATTCTGTATGACAAGAATCTCGTGAAAGCCAAAACAGATAAGCGACTACAATAGAGTGGTCTGCTGATCGAAATTATACCTGTAGTCGTTTCTGCAAACGAGCTAATCCCCGTTAGCCTCGCGGGTCATATGAGGCGACTGGGACTGGAACTGTACGAACTAAGTAGATATTGGCAAAAATATTTTTAATTAATAGAATCAGGCGTTACTTTGCGTAAATCCAAACTAACAAGGAACTAGGTAAGACACATCATTTTATTTTATTAAGCGGATATTGGCAAAGTAAATATTTACAACTTTAAAAATATTTTTTTTAATTATAAAATGTATGTATAATAATTACAACTATTTAGGGTAAAAAATACATAAAAAGTGTCCAATCACTAAGTATAATTAGTTACAAATAGTCCAACTGCCATTCCATTAAGTGTAATTAGTTACAAATGGTTCCAACATTTCCCGAAGAAGCTTTCGCAGAATTTTTCCACTCGGATTTCTTGGTATCTCCTTTACGAACTTCACTCCTCCTCGCAAATGTTTTGGATTGGATAGCTGCAATAATAATAAATTTATGATGATTACTAAAAAAAACTCATAACTATTGATGTTAAAATAATAGCGAAGTTAAAGCGTAACTAACTTCGAAGCCGTGGACTCTTTGATTAAGTATTAAACTCAGTTGATGACTTCAACGTCATGTGAATGCGGTGTTAGAGAATCCATTGACCTATCTCGTCTCATAAAAGTGAATTGTCTCCTATTTTCTTATTCACTTTACATTACAAGAATACTTTGAAAGTAATGTATGCTTTTACCACTGGTTCGACAAAATCCGTCCTTAGAAGAACCAGCAAGAAACTTAGAGATACTTTTTTTAGTAGCTAGTACTCTAATAAAAATTAAACTGTTATATAAGAAGGAAAACTATCCTTAAATTATAAAATAGTATAGCTAAAAACATAGAGTACATTATTTTGTTCCGTAGCTAAGAAGTGACTAAAAAATATGCCACACGCATCTCATGGCATCCAGTAGATGGCGGTTCAACTATCAGACGTAAAATGCCAAGATAGGGGACGGAAAGCAGCGTCATTAGTGCAAGATATCTGGAACTACGACCACCAATCAGCTTGCCAAGCATGGTGATTAAGGCAAATCCGCCCTCCAATGAGAAGTCCAACAGAGAAGTTTATGGTCTGATCAATAAGATGAAGAATAAGACAAACATGAAGTAATATTTACGTGGTAGATCCAAGCTGCAGCATTTATTGGTTGCAATACGAATGGGTCGGCTCGACCGGGGTAGGAACACGCTCTCACAGAATACGATCATGAAATAGCAGCTTAATGCTGCTGTGTTTCGTATGGTGAGTTGGAGAACCGGAGACTATTTTTATTGGGAATGAGGCATTCCATCTTAGTCCTCATGGGTGGTAACGCATCTGCTATTTTTCTAAATCGTGGAGAGATGTCTATGGGCCACAGCATCTTCTTATCATCAGGTTGACTGTGTGCTTGCGTGTCACTTTTATTCTATAAAAAGTACATTACAAACCCTTTCGGCCACGAATTGTTGGAGCTCTTTTTCCGTTAGCTCGACTCCAGTTTGAGGCACTACGAATGCGAGAGGTATTTCGCCTGCCGATTCGTGAAACAACCCCACAACGCCTACGTCACGCACTCCCTTGTGTTGCAGAAGCACTGCTTCGATCTCCGCTGGAGGAACCTGAAATTAATTTTAAGTTTAAAAGATACCAGTATTGCTGTTGTTTTTGATTTAACATCATTCAGCTTGACGTGAATTCTGCTAGATATACATATGCCATTTGTCCTAACGTGTACAATTTTGGAAAATTATAAGTCAGTATGTATAGTATTTACGCACTCGTTGTTTGTAAACAGCTTTAGAAATAATCACGAGGGATTGAGATTTTTCAACGTCTTGATGTTATAGTTAATCAAAGCTATCTTCAAAGTAATCATTAACCCGTTACTGCCTTTACTCTTGTAAGTAGAATAATATTTTATGAAAATTCAGCCAGCTTATTTGATGCCTTCTGTTTAGCAAAAGATCGATAAAATAGCAATGTTATATAAAAATAAACTAATAAGCAACAGTGTCTAGACTTGCGGATGTTGAAATTAAACTCCAGATGTCACCAGTAGTAAAACAATTTATTTGCATAATAATTCTCAGACCCTATACGGTTTGCCGTGAACGAAAAGATAACGAGTTGTAATTCGACGCTAGCGACATCTCTTGACATTTTTCAGTACTAAATACTAAGGTTAGAGTAGAACTATTAGAACTGAAATTAAATGTTTTTAAACATCCCGCCCACCAAAGGACTCCGTCCTTTCACAAATAAATTTATACAAACCAAAAATAAGGTATATAAAGGAACACAACAATATAGAAACTCTTAATAGAAACTATAGAAAATAATTAGGCTCTGGGCTTACATACACCGCCCACCATGAGCTCACACTCAAAGTAAAGGAATAAATTAAAATACTTAAAAAAATACACATAAATTTGTACACAACTTTAAGAGAAAAACCCAAAACTAACATCAAACTAACCCTGTAGTTACAACTTAAACAAAAATTTCAACTTAGTCTACAGACTTAGGTAGAAAATATAATTTGTTACACGGCCGTTTACAGTATCCGTTCTTAGTTTTAAGCGTTACAACACGTGTAATCTGATCTTTACCGACATGTTTTTCAACAACTCTACCTAACAACCATTTTGCAGGGGGTAAGTTATGATCTTTATAACAACATCATTAATCTCTGGCTCAGTTTTTTTCATTGTCCATTTATAGCGTTGATTTAAAGTTACTAAATATTCTTAAGACCACTTTTTCCAAAAATCATTAACCATTTTTTGAGTATATTTCCATCTCTGAAGACCAGTTACATTTTTACTAGTACAATATTCATCGGGTATTACAATAAGTGGCTCCCCAACTAAAAAATGACCAGGCGTTAATGGTAAGGGATCATTAGGATTATCACTGAGATAAGAAAGTGGACGAGAATTGAGACATGCCTCAATTTGAGTTAAGACAGTCGTAAGCCCTTCATATGTGAGCGTAGAATCTCCTATCACTCGCTTTAAATGCGTTTTAGTGGATCGAATTCCGGCCTCCCACAAGCCTCCGAAGTTGGGGGCATGTGGAGGTATGAAATTCCATGTCGTACCTTCGCTAGCAAGTAAGTGGCTAATTTCGTCCGGCAGCTGCGATACAGCGCGATTAAAACTCTCTCTCAACTCTTTATCGGCGCCGACGAAATTAGTACCATTGTCGCTGAACAAGGTCTTACAATGTCCTCTCCTTGAAACAAATCTGCGGAAGGCTGCGATAAAGCCTTTAGCAGTCATATCGGTCACTGCTTCTAAATGTACCGCCTTTGAAAACATGCAGATAAAAACGCAGATATAGCCTTTGTAAGACTTTGCTCCTCGTCCAGGTGAAAAACGAATATTAATATGACCCGTAAAATCAACTCCTGAGATCTTGAAGGGTCTCGTTGGTTTTAAACGATCTTCGGGAATTTGGCCCATCAGCTGATTGTTATTTTGTTTCGAATACCTTATGCACTTCACACAGGTTCTATACTGCTTCTTCACCAGGTCACGCGCTCGAATGATCCAGTATTTTGATCTTAAGAAATTAAGCATCAACTGTGGCCCGCCATGAAGCGTCGTAAGGTGAGCATCCGCAACTATGAGCTTTGTAAGATGACTCTCACTAGGCATAATTATTGGATGACGAGTGTCATAGCCAACCTTGGCTTCATTAATGCGTCCACCTACTCGTAACACACCATTCTCATCAAGAATCGGGTTCAGAGTATGTAAACGGCTCCTCTTTGGGACCCAGTTGTGGGCTTTTAAGTGCTTGATCTCTTCCTCAAAATATAAACTCTGTGTCTCCTTTATACAATGTCTCATCACCGTGCTCATTTCGTCGGCTGTTACCTTCTTCGATAAGGTGAGTCTTTGTTTCTTTGGTAGTTTTAAATTCAAAAACCTGTAGGACATCACGCGTAACAACCTTGGTAACGAAGAAAATCTCGTCCAAAGGAAAACATCTTTTGGTTGTATCGTAGTCACCAAAGACTTGACAGGCTTTTCTTCTTCTGCAGTCTCAGATTCTTGACAGCCTTGACTCTCATACATTTTGTTGTCCCTTAGCCATGTGGGTCCGTGCCACCACAACTCGTGATCAACCAATTCTTCACTGCTTATGCCTCGGCATGCACAATCCGCCGGATTATGCTTTGTGTTTACACATCTCCATTGACTTCTATCCAGTATCGTAAGTATCTCTGATACTCTGTTGCTCACAAAAGTCACCCTACGATGAGGTTCTCCTGCAATCCATGCCAGCACCACGGTGCTATCCGACCAGGCGTATAATTTTTCCTTTGGTATTTTCATAACTTGAGAAACTTCATGTATCAACTTTGCGGCAAGAAGTGCAGCACACAACTCTAAGCGAGGTATGGATATCTCTTTTTGAACTGGCGCCACCTTAGTTTTGGATGTAACCAGATTAACAGCAACTTTACCGTCCTTGTCTTCAGTTTTCAGGTAAACAACTGCAGCATATCCAGCTTGGGAAGCATCTGCAAAGGTGTGTAGCTCAACATGATCCTCTCTTTTTGTTTGCAGCCATCTTGGAACAATAAGCCTAGGAACATTTACCAGATCGTCTCTAAATTTACACCATTCGCGAAGGAGTTCCGACGGCAAGTTTTCATCCCAATCAAGACCAGACTTCCAAAGTTTTTGGATGAAGACTTTACCCACAAATATCACAGGCGCGATCCACTCGATTGGATCGTAAAGTCTTGCAATTTCAGATAACACAGATCTCTTAGTCACTGTCTCATTCTTCATAGGAAGTTGTAAATTTGTATTCGAAGTAACTGATCATTGTTGCTACACCACTTTTGCAGTTCGAAACCTCCGGCTCTCATCAGGTTCGTCATCTGCTCATAAATCTCTATGGATTCCTCATAAGTCTCGCATCCCGATAGCAAATCGTCCATGCAATAGTCCTCAAGTGTGATCTGAGATGCTACAGGATACTTTGCAAACTCATCCATTGCCAGCGTTTGCAAAGACTGAACCGCTAAATACGGCGCTGATGCCGTACCGAACGCCAGTCGCTTCATTCGAAAATGCTGTATTGGCTCTTTGGGATCTGATCTCCATAAAATGCGCTGTAAGTCAGTATCTGGCTCCTGTACTATTACCTGGCGATACATCTGCTTAATATCCGCCACAATGCAGATCGGATGTCATCTCCATCTCATTAAGATATGGCGTAATTCCTGCTGTATCTTGGGACCGACGAGCAGTTCTTCATTTAAGGAAACATTGTTCTTCACTTTGCATGAAAAATTAAAGACCAATCTCGTTTTGGTCGTCTCTTTATCTTCTCGCACAACTGCGTGGTGAGGAGCATACACTACTGTCGGATCTTTCACTTGCTCTTCCTCAACGATAGGAGCCTTATGGTCCTGAATCAAATAGTCATCGATAGTTTTTGTATACTCTTCACGTAAAGATGGATTTCTTAAAAGCTTCTTCTCTAACTATGTAAACCTCTTCAGCGCTATCTCTCTCGTATTGCCATGTAAACACTCTGGGTTTGCACTTTTGAAGGGTAGTCTCACCATGTAACGTCCGTTTATATCTCTCATTGTGGTCCTTTTATAAATTTCTTCGCACCTCATTTCTTCTTCTGTCATCTTTTTCTTGATTTTGTCTGGCTCTCTCTCTATCTCTCAGAACTTTTTCAGAAGCTCATCTTCATTAACTCGGATATGAAGACTGATGGGAAAAGAACATGCTCCAGGGAACTCGTTGTCGACTTTACCGGACAAAATCCAACCAAGTTCAGTATTTTGAGCAAGTGGACCACCTGGCTCTGCAGAAGGATGTTTAATAAGACCCTCTTTAATTATCCCACTATGAACATCGACTCCTAAAGTGACATCTATTTTACCAGGAGATCTATATTGTGGATCAGCTAGTGAAAGATTATCAAGCTCAGGCCAATATAGATTTGCAGGTTTGCGCGAAGGCAGTAATGAAGTCAAACTCTTCAACACATAGGCGTCTCTAACTGGAAATGAAAACTCAGGATTAAGCAAAGACTCAATATTAAAAGATACCATGCTCCTGGTTCTTGTTTCACCTTCACCTACACCGGAAACTATACCATTAACAGGAGTTCGATCAAGACCTAATGACTGAACGATTGCCTCAGTAATCAAAGACACCTCAGAACCCTGATCAATTAACGCTCGGGCTAATTGGGAGTAGCCATTTGACGAAACAATTTTTACCAGGGCGGTTGCTTACAATTTACTCTGATTGCCCTGATAGCACTCTTTAGCAAAATGAGCTACTACTCTCGACTCGGTATGATTATTAAGTTTGTGGATTCTTCTTCTCAGACGGTTGCTGGTTCTCTGACAGAACCGTAGGTGAAGTAGCTAGCGGTAGGATCGGAACCGCAGCAGCCACTTGTTGATCTCTCTCGTAATGTAGTGTAGTGTGATGACGTCGTCCACACCGACGACAACTCATAGACTGATGACATCTTCTCACAGAATGACTCGATGATAAGCAGTTGAAGCACAAGCGGTTTGCTTGCACATACTCAGTCCTCTTCTCTGGGGACAGCCTCTCATATTGCTTACATTGGTATAGTGAGTGTTCTCCTGAACACATCACGCAAGTATTGATTGACACTTTCTTCTCGTTGTTGTTAACAGTGGAGTGAAATGACTTGTGTTTAATTATTTGTTTCGAAGTATTGTTCTGTGTAGCCTTTGGTATATTTTTTGGCATTCCAGCATCTCTAATGTTCGAAATCTAGTCTCCAAAAAACTCGCAAGTTGATTCCAAGATGGTAAGGTGTTAGGCTGAACATTCTGACTCACATATATTTCCCATTGCTTGCGTGATTCGGTATCAAGCTTAGATACTACCAGATAGTTCATGATAGGATCCCAAGTGTCAGTGTTGATATCAAGATTCTGTAGTGACTTGAGACACGCAGATGTATTATTTAGAAGTTGCTTCGTAGAGGTCGCTGACTCAGCAGCATTAAACACTTTGCCAATTTTACAGTTCACTCACAATTATTCTAAGTCTTTAACATTTGTAATTTTTTCGTCACTTTACTCACTGTTACACTTATGTCCTTCTCTTCCCTGGTTTCGGCACCAATTTATGTCTAAACTTGCGGATGTTGAAATTAAACTCCAGATGTCACCAGTAGTAAAACAATTTATTTGCATAATAATTCTCAGACCCTATACGGCCTGCCGTGAACGAAAAGATAACGAGTTGTAATTCGGCGCTAGCGACATCTCTTGACATTTTTCAGTACTAAATACTAAGGTTAGAGTAGAACTATTAGAACTGAAATTAAATGTTTTTAAACAAACAGAAATGCCTTCATGTTCATTTTTCCCGGTAACTTCATTTCCTGCGGTAACTTTTTTACAGTTCAGTTCGGTAATATTTTCCCTTGGTAAAAAATGTCATGCTTTGTGTGAATTCAAAACCCAGTATATCTACGAGTATGTGTCAATTAAATGTGCGAATCCATTTATCTGTTAATCGTGATAGACAATAAACATTCAAGCATTTGCACAAACTTTCACATATTGTACTAGTATTATAGTAGCTGGTTCTTACCTGATAGCCCTTGTACTTGATTAACTCTTTTAATCGATCTACAATGTACAAGTATTTATCCTCATCATAGTACCCAATATCACCGGTTTTAAAGAATCCTTCTTCATCGAAATCTTCACATCTCTCTTTTCCTACGTAACCCTTCATAATCATTGGGCCCTTAACACATATTTCTCCATTCTGATTTGGCCCCAATGGTTCTCGTGTTTTTACGTCTACAATCTAAAACAAAATCAATCAATCACTTTTTTGTGAGTGAGTGGTAGAGTCGGCAAGGGATGCCCTAGACGATGCATCGTGCCAAATGAAATTCCGTAGTCTCTGCCTACCCCTTTCAGTAACAGAAGTGAGATTTTATATGTATGTGTGTATGTATATTGTTGGTTAGATTTAAATGCCCCTCCTCCAACAGCCCGTGAAAGTCTACTGCTGGAAAAGGTCCTGCAGTAGTAAGGATTTGCCAACGGAAACGGAAACTTTTTTATTTAATATACTCGTAGATTGTAAATAATAGTTATTGAAAGTCACTATTTTGTTTAATTTACCACTGGTTCGGAAAAAAAAAGAATGAATTATTGACTCGGGTAACTGGTACTACTAGCTTGTCTCTGTTCCCAGTATTTGCAGAATGAATATCACTTTTTATTTAAACTACTTTTATTTTTGTGTACATACATTGCATTTTCATAAATGTATTGAGAGGCCAAAATTAATATAATATTAATTTGCTTAAACTTAGTCTGAGCAACTCCTTAGGTTTTAAATCTTAAATTGCTCTTACGGCCCTCTTCTGTAAAACAAATATAATTTTTGTGTCTGTCGCGTATCCCCATAGCAAAATACCATGCTATGGAAATACCTAAAATCTAAAATAGTCTAGCTGTTTCAACACTGGTAAGATTTCTAATCTTTTTTACAGCATATTCTGCAGAACTAGTATAGTCAAGTCTGCTTTTTAGTTTTGATATTATATTGGCGCCCCATTGAAGCTTCGCGTCTAGTGTGATTCCAAAAAATGGTGGAATCGACAAAACTCAGCTCCTCATTTAAAAAATTACATTAGTATTTAGATGTTTGACATTTGGAGTTACGAATTTCATACATTTAGTTTAAGTGCCATTTAAATGCAAATTATTAACATTAAACCAAGTTACTAATTTAGATATAGAGCATTATTTACTTCGTCATATTTTAGTAATTGTCGTTTTAATTTGAAAATTAATGAAGTATCATAATAATATTCAGCAAATAATACTATATCATGACTATCCCCTATTATTTAAGGTAAGTCATTTTTAATATGTATAATACAAGAAACGGAAAGGGGCCGAGAATTGAGCCCTGAGGCACGCCAATTTATACTACCGACCCGGAAGACCTCATTCTATTACTGATAACTTTTTGCGTTCTGTTACTTAAGTATGAAATAATAAATTTAAGAGCATCACTTCTTGCACCGTAGTGTTAAAGTTTCCTGATTAATGTTTCATGGTAAACACAATCGAAGGCTTTGGATAGGTCACAGAATATACCCAAAGCATCCTGTGAATTTTCGTATAGATTGAAGATATATTTAATCAGCTCTACACCAGCGTCAGTTGTCGAGGGACCCCTTGTGAAACCGAAATTAATTTTTATGATGTAAAATATTTAAAAAAAAATTAACATTCAAAAATTTTACTGAGTGTTGGCATTACAAAAATAGGTCTAAAATTGGCGGGGTGCAATGTACTACCAGATTTAAATAAAGGTATTACTTTACCATGTTTTATTAAATCTGGAAACACACCAGATTTGATACTAGTATTAAAAATAATAGATAGTGGAGGTGCGATTGTATCTATTATAGACACAATAACTTTAAGGGAAATTTCCCACATATCTACGGTTTTCTTAATATCACTAGTTTTAAAATATTTTACAATATCTTTTGATATTACTTTATGAAATGTAAAATTCTTTGTACTTGCATTTACATTTTGTTTAAGTAATGATTTACCGACGGCAGGAGAAGAATCCAGTGTCTTAGTGGTTATAATCTGAATACCAGTAAGATATTTCTCAAAAACCATTGCAACGTCCTTATCTGATTTAGTTAATTTGTTGTTAAAACTTAACTGGTAGTTTGAATTGCGAGTTGACCTTACCAGTTTCACTATTAATTATACTCCATGTCATTTTAATTTTATAAGAAGCCGTCTTAATTTTGTTACTAAAATATTTGATATATTTTTAAAGATTTTTTTTACATAATCGCTAAATTTGACGCTAGGATTATATGACATTTCTTGGTAAAGTTCATAAAACCTTTGTCTGCTCTTATAGACTCCTACTGTCGCCCATTTATTGAATGCCTTGTGACTGTTCAAGGAGAATTTTTTAGAAGTTGCTTAAATTTTCCATACAAAATATCTGGATTATTATGGTATGAAAGTGATGGAAGTTTTTACACTATGTACTTCTAAGCTTCTCCAAGCGACGTGCTTTGTGAACATAAGGTAACGAAACTAATTGTCCACAGTGATCAGTACTCAATCTTTTAATTATACATTTATGCAACGGCTTAACATTTGAATCGATTCAGCAATACGCGTTAGTTCTAAAAATAAATTTAAAAGACCATAAGATTTAAACAATGATCTAAGTTTAATATTGATGGAGGAAGCTTCTAGGAGATTGATATTAAAGTCTTCAAACGTTCAGACGGATTGATGATAGCAATACCAGACGGCTTGCACCTTTTGACGCTGCTCCCTGTCGCGAGAGACTTTTACGCCTGGCGTAAACGAAGTGGTATTCCGCCATCTTTTTGAAGTCATAAATTTTTTTGGCTTTTCCCGCCTCGCCTCCCTCTGACGACAACCACGGAACGAAATTAGTAGGGTGATGAATACCCTTACGCCGTTACCACACGGTAACTAATGAATAACTAACAATATGAGCAATAATTATTAATATTCAGATATTTTGTAGTATTCTCGTGGGGTTGGGTCTTGGTATGTGTATAATACTAATGTCAATAAAATAAAGTTAAATTAATAAATGAAAACCTAACTACTCGGCAGCCTAACAGCTCGGTAGCCCTCGGCACGAGAAACTAAACGACAGGGGTTAGGGAGAACGAGAAATTAACCGGCGGACGACTCGGACGGTACCGAGGAGCACCGCCTTCTGCATGATGACCCGAAAGTCTAACCGGGATTAACCCGTTCACAGAAACGCCTTTAGGAATAATTTCGAGGTTCTCGTCAAATGGAATGGTAATGTAGACCAAAAATATCCTTGACTGCGCCCAGTCCATCAACACAATATCAGGCTTATTCAAAAATAGACCTGTATATGATGATGGCGCAGTCACAGTAGAGCCAGGCGAGGTCATTTTCGAGCACGGCTTCCAGTAAGTACTTATAATAAGGCATATTCTGATCCTTGAGTCCATATTTAAGAGTGAGCTCCAGGGTAGAATCCTAGCTACTAGGTTGGGTCTGTGCAAATACTGAGGTTTAGAAAGCGCCGAACAACCTGAGATGACATACCTAAGTGATTCACCGGGATGGCGACAAACTCGACAGAGGTCGACGATGCCATCCTTTAGGATGTACCTCCGATAATTATTGGTCTTAATAACCTGAGCTTGTATCGCACAGACAAAACCATCTGTTTCGCCGCGTTTTCGCATCAGGTCACCAAAACCAGTGGAGGAAAGCAACTGTATCTACGAAATATGAATACTTATGTTATTATGTATTTAACTAACAATATGTTAAATTATATTTAGAAAAACTAAACAATAATTATTGTTCTTAAATTAACCGTTACCGTTACAGCCTATTAAGGTCCACTGCTGGACATAGGCTTCCCCCATAGATTACCTCATAGTTGCGGTTGGCAACCGCAGTTTTTTATTTGTAGTCGTTTTTTGGATGACACCCACGGGATGATTATATGGGGAAGTGGATATTTTTATACCGCCACAGTACGGTAAACTTAAAATAACAATTATTTTAAAATATTAATAATATTGTGTGGCCGTTAAATTTAAATATTAAATTCAAGAACAGTAAGTACATGGTAGGGAATGCAAGAAAATATGCAACATTTTTGGGATAATTGCCGCCACCTTGCTAACTCCGGGCTGTTACTAAGATTTTCTTGACAAGAAACTGATTTTTTTGGCCTGACCCGGGATTTAAACCCGGGATCTCATGATCGGCAATTGCGTTTAAGACTACTAGATCAACGAGGCAGTCAAGATGGATAATAAAAAAAAATACCATCATGTGAAAAATAAAAGGTGGTTTTAAAAAATTTAAAGGCTTTCATTTCATATTTTGTATTACATGCTGATATCCAAGCTTTGTAACAATTTAATCCATCAATACCTACATACCTTAACCACTGTATCCTTTGTTGCTTCTCCTACACTGCCAAGTCTACATTTTTTCCCATCCATAAAGGAATTCACGGCCACGATAACTGTAGCTTCTGTCAGCCCATAGCCTTGATACACATCTATTAAATTCTTAAACCTGTATTTTATAACATAATTATTTGCCATAATTCTACTCAAATTTACCCAAAGACAATAAGTTATAATATGGAGATAAAATAAATTGGTTATTGCTACATTTTTGAGCCAAATGACAATTAATAAGTGCAATTCCCTGTAAATATTTATTTGGACTAATCCTTAATTCATAAATGTACTGTTTAATATTGAAAAGCCCCTTGTCAATAAATTGACTAAATACTAGAATTCATCATAATCATCATTACAGCCCTTCACAAGTCCACTGCTGAACATAGGCTTCCCCCAAGGAATGCCACAAAGCACGATCCTGAGTCACCTACTTCTACCCTACACTTTGTCTACCATTACAAGGCTGCCACTAGAGAACCTTTCATCCACATCGGATGTCTGTTCTTGGAGTAACATGGCCGGCCCATTGCCACTACAGCTTACTAGTCCGTTGTGTTATGTCGGTTACTCTGATTCAACGCAGAGAAACCCCGTGAATAGCTTTCTCCATAGCTCGTTGAGCGACCTTGAGCTTCCTCATATGGCCAGCAGTGAAGGACTACGTCTCAAATCCATAAGTCATCACTGGCAATGCGCACTGGTTGTACAATCTCGTTTTCAAGTTTTAAGGTATACCTGACAAGAGGTGTGTCGTAATATTCGGAACGGTCGAAGTTGTACTTACTTACTGGAATCGGTGGTACTTACTTATTGTGTGTCAATGACGTATAGTCGGTTATTGAATAAACGTTTTGACGGCTACACGATGTGTTCTTTAGTAAAGAACACATCGCGTAGACAAATCAATCAATTACAAAGTAAAAACTAAACAAAGTCACATTACTCTCATCATCAAATACTGTAAAAAAACTAAAACGAGAAAATTGACTTTTAAATTGAACTGAAACTTCATAAATTATAATATTTAAGTAAAACACTTTATACTTATTGTCCTTTTTTAAGAACATGGGGTGGTAATTATTAAAATATATTTTTTGCCAAGCCCAAGCCTTACGAAGTTAAAATAAATAGCTATTATACAAATTATTACAGCACTGATATAAAATAATTCAAACTATATACACAGATATTTACATGGTCATATATGCGCATACATACATGCTAAATCCCAGAACAAGAATTTAATTTTTAAATTTTTAAAAAAGATATAAAAACACTAGATAATTTTTCACGATGCTACACGATTGCTCTCACACAAAATACGTTGTTGTGAACGCAGAGCCGGAAATATACTGGAAACACGTGGTTTCTCAATAACCAATCACAGCGCGAGGGGCTTGGGCCCCCATCAGCTGCCGGCAAGCCTCGATAAGCTATCTTTCTCGTACTTATGGCTGCGCATACGACTTTTTTGTCGTATTCATTTGAAAACTTTATTCACGTCTAGGAATTGTTTAAAACCGCTAAATTTGTCTGGCGATTTGCAGGTATTATTAAAATCACTCAATAAATACGTGATTAAAATTTGAGATTGCCAAAGGTATTTTTTTGGGAATTTTGATAAAATATTTTTGGAGAGGTCTGGTAATACTTTATAACCGACAAAAACGTCTGGGATTTTTTTTTAATTATATAAAAACTAAATTAAAAGTTAAAAAAGAAATTAAGTTGCCAAAAAACATTTTTTTTCAAATGTTATATGCTGCGCAGTAACGAAATAACCGCAAACGCTCTGACAGACTCGCGGGACTGGATTCGCCAATTGACGAAATTATATTTTTTCACAATTTCAACTTGCCAAAAGGACCTTCCCAAAATTCGTCGCCAGCTCTTGGACTCATATTCATACTGCAGTCATAACTCACTGCGCCATAGCTCTATCGTGTAAAAAAATCATATTACAATTTAAACTAAACTATCACCTCATTAACGGCTAAATTCACTGTACAAATGATCAATTACTTCTCTTTAGCAGTATTGATAATCTCCTTTCGAAGTACAGCGGCTCCACTCAGAATTACTTGAACCGAACTGACATCGTAATTCAAAGGTGTTTTCGCGAGCGCAAGAATCACCGGTGGTACCAATATTAGGTAGTTAGCCTGAAAATTTGTTTTAGTATGTTAATAAAACATCTCGCACTATTATTATTAGTAAAAAATGTAGATTGTAAATTAGTTATCAACAACTTGGTGAGCAAGTAAAGTTTAAATATATAAATAAACTAGCTTATCGCCCCGCGGTGTTACAAGCGTCCAAGTTGTAACATCCTTATTGCGAGATAATATGGAAAGCTCAAGCTATGACGTGAAAACTTTTTCATATTTCGGAATAGTATTAATGACAGATTTTAAGTTAGACTTTTAACGTGATAGCGCCACCCTGCAGCTGTATTATGGTTGTAGCACGAATGGGTCGGCTTGATCGGGGTAGGATCACGCTCTCACAAAATACCAGCGTAGCTTAATGCTGCTGTGTTTCGTATGGTGAGTTTAGAGAACCGGACACCCTTTTTACTGGAAACGAAGCATTCCATCTTAGCCCTCAGGTATGACAAAGCATCTGCATTTTGAATCTTAATCGAAGATAAATGTAGATGTCTATGGGCCTCAGCATCCACTTACCATCAGGTAGACTGTGTGCTCGTTTGTCACCCTTATTCTATAAAAAAGGCTTAGGCCTTTCGAATAGTGAACACCGCTCTAACAGCCTTTCTCGTCGTACTCCAGTACATTCATCTTCGAGGCAATCTATGGGGAGACCGATGTTCAGCAAATTTTCAAAAGCTTTAATGAATAAATCAATTATGAATGAATAGAGGATAGGTGTAAGTAACTCAGCATCCATTACCATCAAGTGGACCGTGTACCCGTTTGTCAATTTTATTTGTAAAAAAAACGAATGAATCATTAAAAGTATTATATTTGACTTAAATTTCCGATTTTTTGTTTCCTCATACTAACCTTATGCTTTTCTATAGACCGCAAATATAAATCCATCTCGAACTTGGGCAGAAACACCACTTTGCATCCATTATAAAAGAAGATGAGTCCAGTCATCAGTCCCATGGCGTGATACCACGGGGTAATACTCAAAATCGTCAGTTTTGGATCAACTACACCAGGTCTGCGTAAAAGGAATTTTTAAAGAGAAACAAAACTGAGAGAAGAAAAAGAAACCAAAATAAGTATGTGGTTTTTAAAGTATTTTTGTGATAATTAGCCAATTTTATTTTTTAAACTACAACAAATAAAGGAAAGGTAACATATTCTTAGACAAAACTTTTTTATAATGCGTAAACAATCACTAAACGTATTTTTGTAGCTATAAAATTCTTCTTTCGTAGACTTTAGAGTTATTTCGAGTTAACACATTTTAACGGCTCCGTGGCGCAGTGGCTTAGCAATGAGTTGTTGCGCTGGGAGCCGCGGGTTCGAATTCCGCATAGAACAAGTATTTGTATGGCCTACAAATAATTGTTCCGGGTCTGGATCTTTGTCCTCGTGCAGTTTATGTTTGTAAACTGCCTCCACGATACAGGAGATTTTCCTAGTGAGGGGGTTACGTTTTTTAAAAAAAGAAAGAAAAAGAAAGAATTAATCTTTATCTAAATAGGCATGAAATTAAACAGTTTAACTGTCAAAATAATAGTATAAATCCGTGTAGGTGCCATATAGTGTCTCATGGCAACCGATACATATATCCAGACCGGTGACTCGGAGCGGCGTCAGGGTGCGAGACGTCTGGTACTGCGATCGACAATCCGCCCGCCAAGCGTGGCGCTTTCACGGCAGTGACCTTTGGGGTGATGAAGAAGAACAAATCCCTCTACAACCCTTAACTATTTCTGCCGCTAATCATCAGACCCTGTTTAAAAAAGTTGGCCGTCACGTGACACCCGGCAGATGTGAAACATCATAATTGATGGTAGAATTTATAATTAATGAAACCAATAATAATATGGAGCATAGACTTAGAATATACTGGCGTATATATTCTAAGTCTATGATATGGAGTAAAATAAATAAAAAAGAACTATAAATGATACATAGGTAGGGATCCAAAGGTCCATTAATTACGTGAGGTGATTTTGGCGACAGTTCTACTCTCCCCCTCCACCTGGTGAGATGTCATGAGATATTGAGATATGGCTTGACCCCTTCAACCCCTCCCCCCAAATCTCACGTGATATTTTTCAAAATGCGTATTTTTAGTGTAAATTATAATAAATCTGTGCTCGATTGCGTTGGGTTTATTAAAAAGAACGTCATATGCATAATTATTTTTATATAATTTGTGGAGTTCGCGTAACCGCGATAAAGATTATTGTGTAGGATTTAGCCTTCATTTAACTCAATTATCTCGAAATTTTACACTGTTTCGTGCGGAAAAAAACGTGATATTTGCGGAGACTTTCCCTCTTCCCCACATGAGATAAACACCTCACATAATTGATGGACGCCCCCCAAGGGGTGAACGCGTCAAGATACTATAGTTATAGAACGACAAACGCACACAACAACAGAGAAGCAACGAAGTATGTTGTATACGCGCAAGCATACGCAAGAGAGGCGAGAGCGGTGGCGTAGAGGGGGCACGACGGCATAATATAGAGTCATGCCGTTTGCCGTCACGACATACGAGTCGGTTTTACTACCAAAGTGCGCCAATAGATGTTTCACATTAAAAATACTAGTAACGCTATTGAATATTATTACTATTACTCCTGTCAAGCCCTCCAAGTTAACTTAAAAGCTTGTGTTAGGATAATTCAAGACAGTAGTCGAATAGTGGAATCGAACCCACGAATTTTCGAGTTTGCGGTCCTTACCCTTAATCATTAAGCTACTGTCGCTATGTATTAATTGCTGTGTTCCGGTTCAGAGTTTGGAGAGACAATATAAATACAGCAATTTCATCTTAGTTGCATTAACCATTTACAAACAGTTGGACTAACAGTCCAATGTAAATCCTTTACATTATACCTACAACATTTTCTAGGAAAAAACAATCATTTAATGTTACTTCGTCTCGTATTAACATTGCTAATTTTATTAAATTACTTCAAACGAAACTAAACATGTTTATGATAACAAAAAGAATGGAAAATAAGATAAAGTATTTTTTCATTTATATTACAATAACATGATATCTATCTTGAGGTCTCGAACTAATGCTTGATGCTACACTAGTGTAAAAATGATAAAGGTCAGTAAGGTAGAAACACGTATAAATTAAAGAATTAAGGATGTGAAAATTAATTAGCTAATAAATTAGCTTGTTGATTTTTACCGCGCCATGCAGTGCCATATGTGAGCGCAGGCCCTAATACAATGGATTTTTCCCACGCGCAAAATAAGCGCTAAGGCGTTGAGTTGCGGTTAATACAAGTCACAAAGGAAGCCCTACCACTTAGAATGATGATTTCTTAATATGATTTCAACTTTTAAAAAAAAACACAAACAATATGTGCTAAAATAACGATAAACACAACTAATTTTGAAGCCCAAAAGTAAAATAGAGCATCCTATTTTTTTGTAGTCTTAAATACGATCAGATTTACCCGCTGGTACTGGAGGATACTTCAGTTTAGTAAAAGTGGCAATAGGCCGGACGTAAGGCTCGAAAAACTGATTAGTAATCGGAAAAAGAATTTTTTTCGAGCGACAGCCTTAAATTGACAAATACAGTGAAGGGCAATGCTTATTAAATGACGAGATGATTTGATGAAATATGCAAAGAGTAAATAGATGTGATGTGACATGCATTACCTGCAGGTATGTTTCAAAGATTTGTAGCAATTTGTCGGGGAAGTCTATGTTAAGCAGTGAATTTGTGATGAACTGTAATAACGATGATATTGATAACAAAAGGCACTTACAAGGAGCTTGTTGCTATTACATTCAAGTGGCTTAGCAAAACACCCTTTGGTAGTCCAGTTGTACCAGATGAATACATGATAAAAGCTGTATCAGACTGCCCCTCCACTTCGACCCCTTGAAACTCTTCGAATTTCACATTCTTTGATATTATTGAATTTGGCCCTGCTGTCGCTAGGTCTTTGAAAAGTAAAGCACCATCTAGCCTTTCATCTCCAAATAATATTATATGTTTTATAAAGTCCAAAGTCTTGAAAATGGTCTCATGTGCCTCATAACCTTGCATTGAACAGAAGAGGAACTTTGGTTTCGATATGTTCATTACGTGTTTTAGTTCATCTGCAAAAAGATTACAATAAAATGTTAAGGTTTGTCTCCGTTAGGACTGGCCGCTGTGACCAAAATTCGTTCTGGAGGACTTTTTTCATATAAGAAGGGGTAAACGAGCATACGGCTCACCTGATGGTAAGTAACTACCGCGCCCATGAACAACTGCAACACCAGGGGAATTGCAGATGCAATTTTATTACTAGTATGCAACATTATGTACCACCTTCATTAGAGGCCACTGGATCTTTCTGGCCTTACCAAAGTAACCCTTAGCGACACTAAAGAAATCAAATGACCTGATGAATTCCCTCGAATGGAACTCAGAACGCGATTTTTAATACAGATCTCTTTACGAACTAGTGACAAAAGTAAAAAAAAGTGTATTTAATTAGTATTGATAACCTTTGTTGCATAAAAATTGTTCTATTTTATTATATTCCTACACCACCGCACGGCTAGATATGTCTGCTTCAAAATATTATTAAATATAATTACTATCAGGTGGACTCTCACATATTAAAAAAGACAAGTAAATTACTATTAAAAAGAAAGAACAGACTTTAATGATATTTGGCTACTTAAGGTCACAAAGAAAAGACGAACATACTCACGGACATTTAAAAATACATCCATGCATGTATACATATACATACACATATAAACTCGGAAAACGTAAACCTACTACCCATTTTTTAAATAAAAGTTAACCTGTAGCGTTAGCATTAAGGGTAGATATCCGAAACTCTTTAAGCTAGAGTGCAAAGGTTAAGTAAAAAGGTAAGTGTGAAGGTTAAACTTCTTCATCTTAAACTTCAAATTCAAATCACCAAAAGTTACTCAGACCGCCAGGCAGACGGGCAGATTCATCAAAGGTGTGGAACATCTGGTACTGCGGTTGGCGGTGGCAAGCGTGACGATTAAGGCCAATCCTCACTGCAACGGGTGAGGCCCATGTCCAGCTGTGGACTTTTGCGGGCTGATGATGAATAAGAAGAATTAATGATAAAACTGTACCTTATTATTCATACCTTTTACATATCCAATATTAAAAGGCGTTATCACTGCCCCAGTGCAAGCTATTCCAATAACAGTGCACCAGTTTTCCAATCGTGACTCAGCACATATACCCACAACATCTCCCTTTTCACGCCAATTCGAACTAAAGAAACGGCAATGTTCATGGATATTTGAACTATTTCGTTATACATAAGTCTCTCATCAGTAGCACCATTAATCTGTTAACAATTATAATGATATTTTAATACATTATCATTTCTAAAAAATATTACTTACATCGAAGAGTTTCAAATAGCTGATCTACAACTCATAAGATTAAGAGCGCATGTTATATGCTTCTGCGGTTATTTATAATATCTTCATGACTCTAGAGCCAAACATAATTACTTTAGCTACTTTAGATTATAATAAAGTTTAAGAGAATCCTGTATCATTTATGTCCTCCTGGTCTGGTAAAAACTTACTTTTTGTAACTATTATTGGACTTTACCATGTTGAGTATATCTAATTATCTATCTTTTCTATTATATGCTATTTTATTCTATTCTATTCCATTCTATTCTATTTTTTTACAGACGATGATTCAGACGAGCATTGCGGCTTATCTGATGGTAAGTGCTACAGTTCATTCAGCGGTGCCAAGTTGACAGTCGGTATATCGAAGTGCTGAAGTGTTTGTACAGTAGGGCTACGATGGCTATCCGAGTACAGAACCAGAGTATGAAACCTATCCAACTGCAGAAAGGTGTAAGACAGGGTGATGTTATATCCCCGAAACCCTTCATCGCTGCGTTGAAAGACGTTTTCAAGCTACTGGACTGGAAAGGATACGGCATTAACATCAATGGTTCGTTCTATTATTACACCTGCACACAAGAATGAGAGCAGAGACGAAAAGCCGATAAGAATGAAATAGATCTATAATTATTTATAATTTTAGGTCTATTTCTATCTTACCAGCTTTATCTAAAATAATAGAAAAATTAATTAGTAACAGATCATTACAGTATTTAGACAAATATAATATTCTATCGCAAACTCAGTTTGGTTTTAGAAGAGGAAAAACACAAAAATGCTGTCATAGATCTAACTACATATATAGTTGATCATCTAGACCAAAATAAAAAATGTCTTACTGTATTTTTGGACCTAAAAAGACATTTGACACTATCTCTGTTGCCATGCTTGTTTGGAAGTTGGAAAGCATCGGTATTAGGGAATCTCAACTAGATTTAGTGATAGATTACTTAAGATACAGAACGCAAAGTACTAGAAAAGACGATTATGTTAGTAATGAACTACAAATAACCTTTGGGGTGCCGCAAGGCAGTGTTCTAGGCCCTATTTTATTTCTTATTTATATTAATGACCTCTGTAAATTGAAACTTGATAATGATAAAATTTATTCGTATGCGGACGATACTGCTATCGTTTTCACGGGTAAATCGTGGGATGAAGTCAACAATACAGCAGAACTTGGGCTGTCGAAAATTGTGAATTGGCTCGAAATAAGCTTGCTTGCCCTTTCCGCGTCTAAGACAAAATATAATATGCTTTTCCATCAACTAACGGTCACAACCTGCACATAATCTCAAAATACACAACTCTGGTTTGCGTAACAATTGCACGTGATAACACGAAAGGATGCAAACCTACAGCAACATCACCCATCCCGACGTAACACAGGGCAGCTTCTCAGCAACACCATCCTGCACCAGAAGAACCACCACCATATACTTAATTTTAGAATCACGACACTATCTCTGTACTCGTAGAATGACTTCACTCGCAGAACGACTTCATCGGAATCTCTGACGCTCGACACCTACACTGAACTTTATACTGCACAATCGAGTGGGGGTTTCCCGATCTACATATTCAACATTAATGTTTATATTTTGCTGTCCGACAGTTCGTAAGGCACAACTTCTTTTGTTTCGTTACATACCGTAAGAAAATAGTAGATAGATAGAATAATAGTCGGACCGAAAATACTGTTCAGAAGGTTTTAATATAAGTGTGTATTCCCTATCATTACAAGATCCCAGTATACCATTTGCTTTATCTATAAAAATCTCTGAAGTATCTTTAGTGACTGGAGGTGGTATATACACAGCGCATAGTAGTATTATAATTGGATTTTTGTTAGAGTTAGATGTAACCGACACCCAAATAGCTTCACAATCAGTTTCCCACTCTACGATACGCCTTGACACGAGTCATTCGGATACAGCAATAAGCACGCCCCTGCCCTTTTTCAACCCTGATAGAGGGAGGTTTCACGATTTCATGTGTACACCGCATAGGCACCGACAAAAATTTCAGCATCATAGCAACCGTTATCGAGCCAGGTTTCTGTGAATATATTAGGTCTTTACATGTGAAATTGCCGTTTTTTATGAAATAAATTAACGTAATTTTTTTCTATATTTTTTAATTATATTAATCAAAGTAATCACCCATGCAATCGACGCATCTTTGCCAACGCAGTGGCAATTTATTGATGTCCTACTTGAAGAAATCGGTTGGACGGGAGGCAACAAATTCTTCATAGGCATTTTGTACTGCCTCTTGGATATTGAATTTTTTTCCCGCCAAAAAGTTACCCAAATTCTGGAAAAGTAGAAGTCTTTAGGCGCAAGGTCTGGAGTATACGGCAGATGACGGAGAGCTTACAACCCCAGCTCTTGTAACTTGGAGACCGTCTGTTGTGCAGTATGAGGTCGCGCGTTGTCGTGCAGGAGCAGCGGGGACGAGCAATTGACCAAAGCTGGTTGAAGACGTGCGAGCTTCTCCATCATTGTGTTCAGTTCTTCACAGTAAATATCTGCAGTAATGGTCATCCCGTTTGGTAAGAAGCTCTGATGAATCACACCGGCGCTAGACCACCAAACAGTGACCATCACTTTTCTAGGGGTAAGTTTTAGTTTAGGAAATTGTTTAGGTGCTGTACCAGGATCCAACCAACTTGCTGATCACTGGCGATTGTCAAAAAGAATCCATTTTTCGTCGCAGGTAACAAGGAGGTTCAAAATTCCTTCGTTTGTGTGCCTGTTGAGCAGTGCAAGGCACGTCTGGACGCGTACTTCGTGCTGGCGATCATTGAGTTCATGGGGCACCCATTTGTCAAGCTTTTTTACCTTGCCAATTTGACGCAAATGGACCAATATTGTTTTGATGTTAACGTCGAAAGCTGCTACTAATTCAGCCGTAGATTGAGTATCATCAACTTCAACAATCGCCTTTAATTCTTCATTGTCGACCAAAGTTTTCAGACGACTACGGGGTTCATTTTTCAGGTTGAAATTTCCAGAACGGGATCAGACAAACCAATATCAGGTGATGCATTCGTTTGTAGTATTCGCTCCGTAAACGTCGCGTGCCACGACGGTACTCATATTCCATAATTTCTCGATTTTTAACGTATCCATGATGATGAAATGATTCAAATTCGATGAAAACATAAACAATAAACAAATTACTAATTTAAAAAAAATTAAAATTAATAATTAAGTTTTTTAAATAAAATTAATTTGAAATAAGAATTCTTCATCATCATCATCATCATTACAGCCATTCACAAGTCTACTGCTGAACATAGGTCTCCCCCAAGGAACGCCACAAAGCACGGTCCCGAGCCAACTGCATCCATTGACTTCCTGCATGTCTTACCAGGTCGTCACTCCATCTAGCGGAGGGCGCCCTACACTTCGTCCGCCGGTACGAGGCCGCCACTCGAGAACCTTTTTTACCCATCGGTTGTCGATTCTTCGAGCTATATGGCCGGCCCATTGCCACTTCTGCATACTAATTCTTTGGGCTATGTCGGTTACTCTGGTTCTAGTGCGGATATCCTCGTTTTTAAGTCTATCACGCAGAGAAACCCCGAGCATAGCCCTCTCCATAGCCCGCTGAGCGACCTTGAGCTTCCTCATACGACCAGCAGTGAAGTACCACGTCTCAGATCTATAGGTCATCACTGGCAACACGCACTGGTTGTACAATCTAGTTTTGAGGTTTTGAGGTATGTCTGACGAGAAGATGTGTCGTAATCTCCCGAGCGCTACACAGCAGAGTTGAATCCGTCGATTCGGTCAAAGTTGGACTTACCTCGTCGGTATTCATCAACAACTTTGAGCTTAGTGCTCCCAACAACTACTACTAGAATTCTTAAATAAACAAAAATTATTTTGATTTGAAATGGTCAATACTGCAGAACGGCAATTTCACAGGTAAAGACCTATTATAAACATCGTATTTATTGTTAATAATATCTTGAAGTACCCGGAAATTTTGCTGCAGCAAGCTCTTCACTTCACGTTACCGTTTTTATATTATAACGTGCCTGAATAAGACGAAAATGTCAAAGAAAAAGTTAAAAACAGATTTAAGTAGGTAGCTGTGTATAATTATTTTGCTTCATGTATATTTTTACATATTTTTTTCAATTACTTAAAAATGCATGTGTATTGGGATGTTAATGCAATAAATATCACTCCTTTGAGTTAAGCGAAACTGTATCAGGAGATGTCCAGCAACATCTTTCTGATATCAATTCAAAATAATAAAAAAACTACGGTTGCCAACCCGTGACAACTTATATTACAAAATGTCTCCTATGATTCAGTATATGAGAGAGGCCTTCAGCAGTAGACTTTTAGAGGCTTTAACGGATGAATGAATGGATATCATTAATTATACCAAACGTTAATACATGTTAACATAAAACAGTTTAAGTTATGTAATAGAAAGAAAAGAAAGATGTTGACTACTTAAATGTATTTTATACAAAAGTATTTTAAAAGCACTGACCAAGGACGGTGAAAGACTTACTTTTAAATGTTGTGTTGTGTCATAATTTACTTGGTAACGAGAAATCTGAAAACTATTGGGGCAGCATCCAAAAACTTCTTTTTTCCAATAAAGCTTTAAAATGTAAAATCTCCCTATAACTGCATTTTCTGAGCTATATTAAGATTTTTCTCCAAAAATCTTTGCGTAGTATTAGATGACCATGGCGACAGATTCCATTAAGATGCCATATAACAAACAATATAATAAAAGAAAATATTAGGTCCTTACATATGAAATTAGCATTTTGTCGTACTGACCACTTGGATCTGAAATATCTACTCTTTGGTTAAGAATTCCAAATTCAAATTTATAAATTCATTTAGCTGGTACGTTTGAGTTTTGAAAACAGTCATTCATTTGTTTTTTCCTCATTATTTTTTCTTTGGCGTCCCTTATTACCGCACAATGGAAAACATGAAATATCGGTATATTTACGAGTACGAGTTCGACCGTGGCACCAGTGCTGCAGAAACAGCTCGAAGGATTAATGATATGTACGGCGCTGGTGTCGCTACAGAAAGCACGGTACGTTTTTGGTTTCAACGTTTTCGTTCTGGAAATTTCGACCTTCAGAACCAACCCCGTGGACGGCCGGAGACCAAAGTGGAAAATGAAGAATTAAAGGCTATTGTGGAAGCGGATCCATCACAAAGCACTTCAGAGATAGCTGCTGGCTTCGGGGTAAGTGATAAAACTGTATTAATCCACTTGAAGCAAATCGGGAAAGTAAAAAAATTTGAACGATGGGTACCTCATGAATTGAGTGAATCGAACTTGCAAACACGCGTCGACTGCTGTGTTACTTTGCTCAACCGACACAATAATGAAGGTATTTTAAATCGAATCATTACTTGTGATGAAAAGTGAATACTGTACGATAATCGGAAGCGATCGTCGCAATGGCTGAACCCTGGAGACCCAGCCAAATCCTGCCCTAAACGAAAATTGACTCACAAAAAGTTACTTGTGAGTGTTTGGTGGACTAGCGCTGGTGTCGTTCACTACAGCTTTCTAAAATCTTTCCAAACGATTACGGCAGACATCTATTATTAGCAACTGCAAACTATGAAGGAAGAACTAGCTGCTAAACAACCGAGATTGGTCAATCGCTCTAGGCCACTGCTGCTTTACGACAACGCAAGACCACACACTGCACAACAAACAACTACTAAGTTAGATGAGCTACAATTGGAATATCTGCGACATCCACCGTACTCCCCGTACCTTGCTCCAACAGATTACCATTTTTTCCGGAATTTGGACAACTTCTTACAAGGAAAAAAATTCAACTCCGATGCGGCAGTCCAAACCGCCTTCAAATAGTTTATTGATTCTCGTCCCATGGTTTTTTTAGTAAAGAGATCAATGAACTACCTATGAGATGGCAAAAGTGCATAGATAACAACGGTACATACTTTGATTAATTAAATATATTTTACAAAAAAAAAATGACTTTATATTCCTCCCGTACAAAACGCTAATTTCATATGAAAGGACCTAATAGTTAGACGCAATATTTGCAGATTTTTGTTGGTCGACGCGACGCGAAACTCTCATGGAAAATATGAATAGGAAATATACAAAGTATCATAACATTTATAGAAGCAATTATAATACGTTTTTTTGAAGTATAATGACTATTTTGTGTAATAATTTTTATACATATTAATAAGAGATTCAAATACGTGAGAAACATTGTAATAAGAAAAATGTTTTTTATTTAATTCAATTTAATGGAGAATTTATATAGTACCTATTATAATTACATATTAACCAATTTTTATCCCACATTTTTGTCCATCAAGAGTTTCAGGTTGTCCTCTCAATCAAAAATACAATAGGTATATGATTTTAATGGACATATGTTTTGGCAAATAATATATTACACAATTACGTTTTAAATAATCTATTTACCCCTTACACAATTTATAAAATAAAATATATTCTAGAATAATGAACTTAAAACTAAAAAACCTTAAAAAAATGTATTGTACTAAAGTATACTATTAAAAAGAGTCCCTTTAGGCAAGGTTCCGAAGATACTGGCAGCGTTCCCCCTTTGAATAGCTAGACTCAGCAGTCAGCAGGGTATCCCTATTTACCGAATTGAATGCATTTTTGACATCAATTTTGAGCAACACGTCAGGATGTCCGTAAGTTAGGAAAGAGCGTAGGGCATGGACGGCTGCCTCACACCCTCCTTTTACACCGAAGCCTAACTGTACGGGTTCAAATTCCGAATTTAATTTTGGTAAAATATGTCGAACAGCAATTTTGGAAGCCAGGCGTCGTAGTGTTGATCCAACAGCAATTGGTCTCACCCCTCCGCCGTTTTTGGTGAGGGCAATGAGGTTCGCGCCGAAAAGAATGGGAACAATTTCTGGATAGACATTACCGGAATACATAAAGTTGATTAATTTAAAATCAAATTTACAAGTTGCTCGCCTGCATCACCCACAGAGTGCGATGTTAAGTCTTTCAGATGTTGGGATGAGATTCCATCCAAACCTGCAGCCGAACCTGGTTTAAAAGATAAAATGGCACCTGTAACATCTTTGTTATGAATTTGAAGGCATGCTTGCCCTGCTGTTGGTCGGTCGAGAAAATATGGGTTTACTGGAGCTGGAGGATGTTTTGTCCGTAAGGCCTGAAGGGTGTCAGGGGTATCTGGTGATAGCACGTCGTTGGAGAACAAAAGGCGAGTGGCACCTTTGAGATCTCCGTCACAGATTTTGTTTTCGATGAGAAAATAAATATTTAAATATAGACTTCATTAAATATTTCAAATTTTTTTTTTTTTCATTACGCCTTTAATATTTATTAGCGTTGTTATCTAACAGAAATATTTAAAAATAAGTATTTATTATTGGCGTTGATTTTTTAATTAGATAAAAATTATCCATCAAATAATTGTAACCTGACTAAATATAAAAGTGAAACAATTGAATTATTTTATTAATTGATAGTCACCACCTAACTTCAAATATTATGTTTCATTAAAACAAAATTAGTAAGTATAAAATTTCGTACCGATTTTAAGGTGAGGATTTCCGACGATAAAAGACTTTTAGCGCTCTCTTC
The DNA here is from genome assembly GCA_029286625.1 of Parnassius orleans. Classification (NCBI taxonomy): domain Eukaryota; kingdom Metazoa; phylum Arthropoda; class Insecta; order Lepidoptera; family Papilionidae; genus Parnassius; species Parnassius orleans. The sequence goes on from JAGSMP010000083.1 coordinate 2,443,492, forward strand.
GTCACCGCATGCATATTTGTCCAGCACGAAGAAAGCGTGCGACATTCGATGAACAAAAAGTTACTCTATTTGAAACGTTTTTGCTTACAAGCAGGAAATAAAGAACCTGAATAAAAATACGCCCGATTAAAAATCTAATTCAATAACATGCCTCTCGCATTATATGGTAGTTAAATATAAAGTATTTTAAAAATCCATTCTATTAAGTATTTAATAGAGTATTTTATGAATGCGCATATTTTTTCCGAGCGTAATACTATTTCAAGAAGCATCAATAATCGAGCATCAAAATCGTGTCTAATATTCTAATATTTCTGTCCAACCTGACATTAACAACATTAAACAAAAATAAAACTACATTGTTTTTGGCCAGAAAAGGGATTCAAATCCTCGCCCTAAGAGAGAGGATCACAATGCTCGAATTATATGGACAATATATTACAATGGACAAGAAAACTTTGATTTCCCACTTACCCAACTGTCAATTTAAAGAGTAAACTGAATAAAAACTTTTATAAATTTTGTTTTTACTATACTTTTATATATTTTATACAAATTGCCGTAAATATAAGAAATCATTAAAATGGAAACAAGTCGATAGTGCCACAAAGTACTACGTGGTAGGAGTCCTTTTCGGGGACTCTTTTCTTTTTCTTGTCTGGGAGTCCGTCTAGGTAGGTAGACCTCCCTCTGTCTTACCTGTTTACCGCCAAATACACACTGTATAAATGTATAAATACATATGCACTACTGTGTTGCGGTCTGAAGGGCAAAAAGGGGCAATGTAACTACAGACTAGCTGCATGTGTCCATGGACTGCGGTACCAGTTTTATTAAAAAAAAAAGAGAGCTAGTACAGTGATGGCAGTGGTTCGAATACACAATGTGCCTCATTTATGTACTTTATATTACTGTATAACATATGTATACCTAAATGTAGTCATCATTTTCGTTAAGTTGAATCGATTTAAAAATTCCAAAGGAAGAAAAAATGTGGTGAATTAAGTTTTTAATATACTTAACTATTTTGACGACATTCTAATTGTTACCATGGGCTTGTAATATTCCTCTTATTCCATTCAAAAGGGTTAAACAATTTACGTTTTATATAATGTAAAAGGCGCTTTACTATTTTCATGTAAAAGGGGCCTTACTATTTTCATATAAAAGCTTATTAAGTCGTTGCTAATACAGAGTGTACAAAAGAATTAAAGCCCTGACTTCAGATGCTACTCACTTTTTATCAAAAGCTTAATTTTACAGATATAAATTATTAATTGCACAAACATTAACACCCAGACTCTGGACAATTGTTTGTAAGCTACACCATACTTGTGTATGGTGTAAATAAATACTTGTCTCAAACCAAAACCTGAAACCGAGCATTAGAACGGCTAGATTATCTAAATTAGTTAATTTTATATTATACACTAGCTTTTTCCCGCGGCTTCGCTCGCGTGGTCTTCAATTTAAAAACATCATTAAATGCTATTCAGCGCCAAATGAGTCACTTCGGTGTCTGTGTATCTGTCAGTTTGACAAAGAATTTTTTAGAATTCCCAAAGACTATTGGACCTAGATGATTTATAATTGACATATATATAATATCCTACAGGTACACGTGAATAAATAAGTTTTTCAGAATTGCATTAATATCATATATTTAGAAACATCCACAATTTTTCATATTGGACGTGTCTTATATGCGATATTTGATTCATATCATTGTTCCCATTTAATATTGATTGGCACCATAAAATAGATTCTGATATTTTTCTACGTTCGAGTAGACTTCAAAATTTCATAAATGCAGATCTGATAATGATGAATACCACACATTTAATAAAACAAATTTTAATAAATCACGTTACATTTTAACTTTTATTTAAGCGGGTTGTACAAAACACATCTTTGGAAGAAAATTCCATAAAACTTTGCGTAAAAGAACATATTGCAGATGTGCAACATGTTCAGTATCGTCCCAACCATTATATCATATCTGATAGACAACAAACCCTCGAAATGGAACACCGATTCCTACCAAGGATGATTCCCGAAGCTATTGAAATTAAAAACATCCTAACTTCAAACCCAAGCATACTACTGCAAGACTTCAAGATACTGTAAGCTCATCCTGCGTAGATCGGAACCAAACATTATTAGTTAAAAGTTGATTGTAATTTGGAATAAGGATTGTCTTCGAAAACTATGACATCAGGACGTTAAACAACTCAGCCCCGTCTCCATGGGTTCTTTGTAGTGCCCGAAACGTCATGAATTAATAAAGTTAAAATTAAACACGATAAAATACTTAAGATTACTTTTATTGCAAATGAAGTTCTATTCGTAGTGAACGTGGGAAGAACTAAACTCATGATCGGAAGCAGATAAATGTTCACCTTGTTGTGGCGGCGAAAGAGAATCCGCCACCTCATACATACCTGATTCCGTGTGTATCCTAAGAGGCGATAGACGAAAACAAACAGGAGATCGCCAACATCATCCGCCTGCCAAGCGTGGGAACTATAGCAAATATCCAACCTACATATTTGACAATTTATGGGGAGACCTATGTTCAGTTCAGTGGACTTTTGATAGATTGTAATGATAGCGATGATAAGTTCTATTCTTTCGAATCTTTGCTACCGTTAATATTTACGGTAGTGTGAAAACAAAAAATAACATCTCCGAAAATATGAACGAAATAAAAACAGCATAATTGCCCCATTAAAACTAAAAAAGTAGCAGCCTACATCACTACTGGGCACAGGCCACAGAGCTTTTGGCCAAAAAAGGTGTTCGCTGCGCTGAACCTAACGTGCGATCACTTCAACTGGGGAACTTCTCAGATATGCAGGTTTTCTTTCACCGCCGAGAACGTGGTAAATCGATACTTCAAATTGCAATTAACATATATGTAGAAATATATAATAATACTTATGTACTATGAAATTTACGTTTGGATCAGTTTGATTACCGCCTTTGACAAGTAACATAAAATGAACCTTTGTTTAAGTAAAATCTGCTATCTTTGATATTTAAAGTATTTTTTCGCAACAGCCTGTTCATTTACATATCTCATGTGATCTATGAAACCAGGACTGTCACAAAAATCTTGATTTGTCAGATAATATGAAAACTTAAAAATACACACAGGGCTCCTCATTACCTATAGTGTTTGTGGGCGGAAAAGAGTATGCCGCAATCCTCCACCGACTACTCAGACATTTAGGTTTGCCCACAAAGTTATTCTTCACCACTTCACCGGATACGTGGTAAGTCAGCACGTAAAATTTCCCATAACAGATTCATTTGTCCTCAAAGGACTCGTACATGATGAAATTTGTACGCCGTGTTGCCGTGATGAAATCTCACGGCGAGCTACACCGCTCCCGTATTTGTTTAAATAAAATTCATAAAAACTGAAACAAATCTTTTGTACGATTGTTGACCGTATCTACCTAATAATTAGAATCCCAACGATGCCACGAACTATTCCATCAAACAGAGATAAAATCACACAGTGCACTTAATTTCCAATTATTTACATCAGATAACGTAATAACATATGAAGTTGGTAAAATGAAACCTATGCCGACAGACACCCAATATATTCAACTAAAGAGCTTCTCTCCTAATCTCAGTTTTGTGTACACAGTACTGGATACTGTGCACACAAAACACATCATATATAATAGAAAATTAACATCTAAAGGAAGAAAAATACTTAACCTTCTTTTTTAAGTTCCGTAATCGGATAAAAAGTAGCCTATAAGTTGCCCCGAGTTACTAACTACCTACATATACAATTTAATGGAAATCGGTCCAGTAGTTTTCGGACAGACAGACAGACAGACAAAAATTCTAAAAACCACTAATTTGGCTTCAGTACCCTTTATTTAGCCCCTGGACTTGTTTTTTCAAGAGTATATTAGAATTACAGACACGACTTTTCTACAGATTTATTATAAGTATAGATACTAATATGCATTAGGAGAAGTTTTCTATAATTTTCCATGAATTTAAGAGAAAAGAAATAAAGAAAGAAAGATAAACTTTAATTTGAAAAAAAAAACATTAAAGACACAACGCAATACATAATATACAACGCAATATAACCAACCTAACGCGACCTAACGGGTTATTGTACTGGGAGCTTTGACTGGGAGTTTGGCTGAGCTTTGTTTCTTGCTTGTATTTAATAGTAAGCGCCTATGAAATATTCCTAAATTACCCTCTGTCTTTTTTATATTTTGTGCAAGATTTTATATTCATATTTAATATTTAATGTAAGTCCACAGATATGTTAAGCCTACTCAAAGCACATGTTACTTTTTTTTCTTTTATGTTTCTCAGTAAGTGAGTGTATACTCTTTTGGGAAATAAATCTCTTAAACCTCAATATACAAATATACAATATACGAATATAGTATAAAAACTACATAGTACAAAAAATGCCTTTGTACGTCGTAAGTCATTGATCACTAAAAAAGATTTTAAAATAATTTTGGGCGGACGCGGTTTATTGGTACATAGAGCTTTGGTTTTTTCTACTACAATAAATACTACATAAATAAAGTATTACTAAAATGAATCTCTTTATACGTGGCGTGAATATTCTATGATTCTTTCGTACAAGGTAGACGTAAGCATAAATAAAAAACATAAACATGATATAAACAAAACTATTTTAAGTCTGTTTTAAAAATAATAAACACATCAATTTTTTTTATTTTTTGTAAATCATTACGAGCCAAGCAATGGGTCAGCAATTAAGAATCCATGTTTGCTTTAACTTTGAGATATATATTTAATTTAAGAATCACAAATTATGGAGAAATCAAAGAAGTAGCTCACCATCGCAATCTTATCTCCATGTTCGCTTAGTCTTCGAATTAAAAAATCACCTAAATTTAATTTAGCCGGTATAAGATGCGTATCTGGGCCATAGACGTATTTTGGATGTCTCAACATTTTGAACGTCTACGCTGTAACCAAACCTACTGTACAATGCATCTCATCCTATTAGCCTGTGTTACATACGATGGTATAAGACAAAAAAATTACGCTTTAACAGAATTGAACGTAAGAATATAGTAGGTACAATCATTTTATAACGACAGGTGTATTTTTCAAAATGTTTAAAGATGCTGTGCAATATAACTAACAACTTCACTTGCGTACAATTTTTTAATTTGCAATTTTTTATTGTCAATATGGGTATGTACTCGTATGTGCCTAAATTAGTTTGAATTTTTGTAAAACTTTGACTGCCTCGTTGGTATAGTGGTCGTGGGGGGAAGTTGTCCTCTCCCGAAGTGGGGCTGCCATGGGGCGGTCGACGCTGATAAGACCGCGGATGTGTGCTAAAGCGTTCCTGTGGCCCTGCTATGAATGCGGTGAAAGTGAAACACCGTTGAGTCGTAATCAGTGCAAATCCGACTTAACCCGTCCTTGCCCCGAGAGGTAGGTATTCGTCGGCATTTCTCCATATAAAAAAGAGGGCGTGAACTCGGGTCGGACCAAAAACGTAGTTATTTTTTCTGTCAAATTTCTTAGTCTGGGATTTGGCGGTGTTTCACCCCCGCGACTCAGAAAGAACGTAATACTGCGCCTGATTTCTCTGTAGTCGTGTCTGATTGCCGTCCCATCGAACTATGAGAATGAAAGAATAAAGAGTGCACTTGTGCTTGCGCATACACTCGGGCACTATAATCCTGTCTTGCACAGATGGCTAGTGTCCGTTGAGGCTGGCCGCCGTGACCACAATTTTTCTGGAGGAAGTTATTTGTAAAACTTTATAAAATAAATATTTCAGAATCTTGCACAAATAGAAACAAAGTAAGAGCAATATTATGTGTAATGACTTTTCCCAACTACGGTCTTACAGCATTAGGTATTATAATATACTATAATATAATATTGATTACACATATGCCATTACTGTGCGTGGAATAACATTGAAGAATTGATCTAAAACAGAAAAAAAATTTCTACATCACAAAGTTTATGTCTACAAATTCTTTCCTCAAAAACGTATTGACTTAATATGAAAACCTTTCTAATGTATTATTAATTTATGAAGCGATTTTGTCACGTCAAAGTGGTTATAAATTATTCTATTGTTTTATTTTTATTGTCATTTTGTATTTTTCCTTGTAAGCCGTAGTTTTAACATCGCATGCAAGTGCAACTGTCAGGAAGGCCGAGCGGTCTAAGGCGCCAGACTCAAAATTTTCCTGCCCATTGATACGGGTTCGGATGTTCTGGTCCTCTCTGAGAGCTTGGGTTCAAATCCCACTTCTATCAATAAATTTTGTCAACATTAACAAATATGTAACTACTATCCGTACAAATATGTAACTACTAACTAACTATCCGTACTTTTAACTAGTCCGTAATAATTAAGGAGTAATTTATTAAATACTTAAGTATTTAATAAATTACTTCTCTACCAATTAACTGAAGTTACTGAAGTAGCCCTGCTAGTAGATAGTGGGCACCTATTATCACTTCATATATAATCGAGGTTTTGATGTTATTCTGGGAATTATTAATAATATTTGTTATATTTTACTTACCGCAAATCGTAGCCGAGACCAGCCCTCTAACATCATACGTGTAAGTATCTGATCATTAAGCAATTTCTTATTATAACTTTGAAATGAAAATCAGCTTGTAAGTTTATTAACATAACATTAAGTTATACAATATTTATTACCCTAATAAAATACTCAAACTAAAAGCTTAAATTATCATACAGTCCTACTCCCCGCGGTATAGTGACAAGAACGCTGGCTGCGTTTCCTCGTTGAATCAGCCCTCTTATCAGTGCCTTAAGTGTACCCTTTTATCGTGCGGTGAAGTTCCTATTGCACGTGGACCTCACGGAACAGTAGACTCTACAGCAAATGGCACAAATATGTAGTCTTCTCTCAGAATCTCATACCTTCGCCACTTACTCAGTTCAGCTGATTCTTAGAGTAAAGTAACGTTACAGCCTATATACGTCCCACTGCTGGGCACAGGCCTGAGAAGGTTTTTGCTTCTTAGAATTGATTACTAAAAAGACAGTTATCTATTACTGCTAGAGTTATCCTACAAGCTATTAAGACCGCCATTTGAGCCCGGAGCGCTCCGTCACATAGTCCCTCAGATGACCCGAGAGGCTAACCGGGATTAAGCCGTTTGCAGAAACGACAACTTGTTACGATCATCAAACATGCAAGCAGTTGCATGTTTGATGATCGTAACAATAATGTCTATGTAGCCTTCACAATTTATGCGTGATAGAAACGCTGCATAGATTAGAGTATTATGAATTTCCGAATCGATATTTCTAATGAAAATATAGCCTGCTTTGTCCAAGGGCTCAAGTGGCCACTCGCCATTTGATCACCTACAAGATTCTTTGTAAATTTAATATTTCGTACCGCGAGTCTTATCTACTACTACTATTACATATGAAGGGCTGTGATGATGAATGAGGATGATGACTGTTACTACTACAACTACAGCTCATCACAAGTCCACTGCCGAATATGGCCTATATTTCCCTCATAGATTGCCACAAAATACGGTCCTGAGCCACCTGCAACCATCGACTGGATGCATTTTTCATCAGGTCGTTACTCCAGCTAGTGGGGGGTCTTATCTAATATACCTAAATGCTAGTGAGCACCAAAACGTATCCGTGACCCTGCCGATATGTGTTAAAGGTGGAACACGGTAGGGTGCGAATATGTCATAACCCATCTATGTCCCTGCGAGGCGGATATCAATTGGCAGTTCCTCATGAATTAAATACGGCTAGTGAGTACCTCAAAGAGTCACAAATTATATCACACATTAAATATTTTTGTTGCTTTAATTTTATAGCAGGCGCTTAAAAACTTCTAAATCAATCATATAAAATGAGTAATAATCAATCAAGGGAGTCGTGATATTTTAGGGGGGATAATCTCATAAGCGCTCGCCTTAAAATTACATAATTCGCAAGCAACTTTCGATCCTCGCTGGTATTAATTCACGTTCGTTTGCCTGACTCGGCCACCCTGAACTGGCATCTGAGGTGTGCAGTAATCCAATGTACGAAAGAAGGTTTTTAAAACATAATGTATTTTAAAGAGGGAAGGAAAGTAGGAGGGAGCCGTGCTTATAGCGTTTGCCTGGCACGGCCATCTTTTGTTGCATTTTTTTTTTTGCAACAATGCAAAGTTACTTGTTTATGGGGCCCCATTGAAGCTTCGTGTCAAAAAAATGTTGAAAAAAAAATATGTTGTCAATTTCAAATCTTGTAATCGATATCCTACAACTGTTTCGCGTTTTTTTTTCCAACATTTTTTGCAAAATAACGATGCTTTCTAACTGGGAATATTACGATATGATGTTATGCATAGGCCATGAAAATAGCAATTTAACGGCAACGATTTATCGATGATAGACCCCCCACTGAACAGCGACGGCTACCTTCGTACCAGTATTTTCTAAACATGTCAAGACGACTACATTCCACCGGCTCTTTTCATCGGTCTACTGGAAGTAGACGTCCAAGCACAGTCGACGCCAGGCAGGCTGAATTAGTGTTAGAGCATTTTGAAGAAGCGCCGACCACAAGTACGATTCGATCTACAATGTACAAATATTTATCCTCATCATAGTACCCAATGTCACCAGTTTTAAAGAATCCTTCTTCATCAAAATCTTCACTTCTCTCTTTTCCTATGTAACCCTTCATAATCATTGGGCCCTTAACCCTTAATTTGGCAGGATTTTTTTTTCACTTTTAATTACTGTTTATTTTAATTTATTTTACTATATTGCGTGTAAGCAAAAGGGGAAAAATATAAAATAAAATAACCAGGCGTGCATTTTTTAGAAATGTTTAGTATAATATAGTATACATATCTTGATGTTCAAAAAAGATGCGCTTTAAACATTAGTATAATATACTATACATATCTAACTCACAGATCGTTTTGGGTGAAAAATAAAACAAACAATAGAACAAAAAGAAATTATCAAAAGTTATCATTATGGAAATTATAAAATCAGTTTCGCTTATTTGGGATAAAAAAGTCTAAGCTGACATTTAGTACAAAAAACATTTGTTTGCCCTTTTTTACAATACCGACAACGCCCATAAGTGGTGCCGGCTCGCTCATGGCTAACTTTATCACGACGGATATCATCGCAGGGCCGGCTTCTTTTCGGTGCAGTAATCTTTTTGGACGAAAATATGCACGGTACTTCAACTGGCAAAGAGGGTCTTCCAAATTTTATAACTGTGGTAGAGCCACGCGGCAGCTTGTGCTGTCGCACGGATGGGCCGGCTCGAACCGGGTTGGTACCACGACCTCACAGAATACCAGCGTGAAGTAGAGGTTTACCTCTGCGTTTCGCTTGGTGAGTGCAGGTGGCCGGAGTCCCAATTCCCCCCCCCCCCCCCATCAACATGGTAGTGGAATTAAACGAAAGACTACCCCAGGAGGGTACCAGCACCCCTAGAGAATCCCTGGCTGAGCATCCACGACCAAGCTACTCCACTCCTGAGCGTGGGTGCTCTGGCTGCCCCGCGTATTCTGGGAGCAAAATGCCGCTCGCGACTAATACTGCTCGGGGCAAGCGGAGCAATAAGACCAATGCGACCCCTGTCACGCTATCCGTGAATTTTTGCAACATCAGGGGACTTCATTCCAACCTTAACGCTGTCCACTTCCATCTAGAGACGGCGAAGCCGGCCTTGTTCTTTTTAACCGAGACTCAGGTGTCCTCTCCGGCTCATACTTCATAACTCTCCTACCCGGGATACAAATCACAACACTCCTTTGTGCCCCGGGCTGGAGTTTGCGTATACGTCAGAGAGGACATCTGTTTTCGACGCCTCGGCAGTCTTGAAGGTACGGACCTGTCCATCCTATGGCTGCGCGTAGACAGCGACGACCATCCCCGCGTCTACGGGTGCCTCTATAGGTCCCATAGCGGTAATGCCGAAACAGACCGACTCATCGACCACGTCCAAATGGCTACAGATTCCTTGTTACAGCAGATCCCATCCGCAGAGATCGTGATCCTTGGCGATTTTAACTCCCACCCGCCGAATGGCTCGGTTCACGTTCAACCGATCATGCGGAGAGATCTGTTTATGACTTTGCTTTGGCATATGGTCTTGCACAGCTGGTTACTTCGCCTACGCAGATTCCAGATGTGGAAGATCATGCACTTTCCCTGTTGGACCTTCTGCTGACCTCTCATCCGGACGGATATCAGATTTCCGTCGACGCTCCTTTAGGCTCGTCGGACCATTGTCTTGTCCGGAGTGTGGTGCCACTCATATTAACGTCGCGGTTGCATTCTGCAGGCTACCGCCGTGTTTGGCACTATAGGTCGGCCGATTGGGATAGGATGCGGTCTTTTTTTATATCCTACCCTTGGGGGCGGGTTTGCTTCTCGCCGGAAGATCCCAGCGTTGTTGCTGATTCTATTGCTGATATGTTACTTCAGGGTATGGAACTTTTTATCCCATCCTCTGTGGTGCCCATCGGAGGCAGATCCCAGCCATGGTTTGGTCGCTCCTGTAAAATAGCATCACGCTATAAGCAGGAGTGCTACCGGGCCTGGGCTGACGCATCAACGTCTCGGGATGTAAACACCAGCGCTCTTAAAAAGAAGTATAATTCCGCCTCCACGTCCTTCTAAAGAGTCATTGCCAAGGCAAGGTCTGAGCACATCGGCAGAATTGGCGAGAAGCTAGTTCACCTTCCTTCGGGAACCCGTGCATTCTGGTCTCTCGCCAAGGCTGTCCAAGGGAACTTCTGTCAGCCATCTCTACCATCTCTACACAGAGAGGACGACTCACTGGCCCATGCCGCAAAGGAGAAAGCCGATCTGTTAGGCTCTCTCTTTGCTTCCAACTCGACTCTGAATGACGGGGGAAACACACCGCCGACTATCCCGCGGTGTGAGTGCTCCATGCCGGACGTGCGGCTTACACAGCGCTCGGTTCGCAAAGCACTCCTCTCCCTGAACGTCAGCAAGTTGAGTGGGCCTGATGGAGTCCCTCTCATTGTGCTGAAGACGTGTGCTCCGGAGTTGGCCCCGGTTTTAACGCGTCTTTTCCGGTACTCCTACTCCCAAGGCGTAGTCCCAAATTCATGGCAGACAGCTTTGGTCCACCAGATCCCTAAAAAAGGCGACCGCTCAGACCCGTCCAACTACAGGCCTATCGCCATCACCTCCTTGTTCTCCAAAATAATGGAGTCTATTATAAACTGCCAGCTCATGAGGTACCTTGAGGATCACCAGCTGATTAGTGACCGCCAATACGGTTTTCGTCGTGGTTGATCAGCTGGTGACCTTCTGGTCTACCTGACTCATAGATGGGCAGAGGCAGTAGAGTCCAAGGGGGAGGCATTGGCCGTTAGTTTGGACATAGCGAAGACCTTCGATCGGGTCTGGCACAAAGCGCTTCTTTCGAAGCTCCCTTCCTATGGGCTTCCCGAGAAATTGTGCAATTGGATCACCAGTTTCCTTGCTGATCGGAGCATCAAGGTCGTAGTAGACGGTGCATGCTCTGATTACAAGCCTATCAACGCTGGTGTTCCACAAGGCTGCGTGCTATCACCAACGCTGTTTCTCCTGCATATCAATGATATGTTGCAAACTGGTAACATTCATTGCTATGCAGACGACAGCAATGGTGATGCCTTATATACCGGCCGTGCAAATATTTCTCGGGAAAACGTCACCGAGTACCGGGACAAACTTTTGTCTGAAGTCGAGTCTTTACTGAACAAAGTCTCGTATTGGGGGCGACTAAATCTAGTCCAGTTCAATCCCCAGAAGACACAAGTTTGCGCGTTTACCGCTAAAAAGAACCCCTTTGTCGTATCTCCTCAGTTTCAAGGCACTCCCCTTGTTGCTTCAGCCAGTATCGGAATCCTCGGTGTCGACATATCGAGTGATGTGCAGTTTCGTGGTCATTTGGAAGAGAAGGCCAAATTGGCCTCTAAGAAGCTTGGCGTGCTCAGCAGAGTGGGACAGTATTTCATGCCGGTACACCGCTTGCAACTTTACAAGGCGCAGGTTCGGCCCCACATGGAATACTGTTCCCATCTCTGGGCAGGGGCTCCTCAGTGCCAGCTCCTTCCACTTGACCGCATCCAGCGCAGAGCGGTTCGAATCGTCGACGACCGAGTTCTTTCCGATCGGCTTGACTCACTGCCACTGCGTAGAGATGTTGCATCTCTTTGCGTATTTTATCGCATCTACTACGGGGAGTGCTCTGAGGAATTGTTCGGACTAATTCCAGGCGCTCAATTTCACCATCGCACATTACGACAAAACTCGCGATACCATCCATACCACCTGGATGATTGGCAGTCCACCACTGTGCGATTTAGAAGAAGTTTTCTTCCTCGCACAACTTCCATATGGAATCGATTAACACCAACGATTTTTCCGGACCGATACGACTTAGGGACCTTCAAGAAAAGAGCCTACTTCTTTCTAAAAGGCCGGCAACGCATCTGCAATTCCCCTGGTGTTGCGGTTGTTCATGGGAAGCGGTAGTCACTTACCATCAGGTGAGCCGCATGCTCGTTTGCCCCCTCTCCTATAAAAAAAAAGAAAAAAAAGTTCTTCGCTGACATTTAGTCTGAATTTTTTTAGCATCATCGGTTTTTCATCAAGCCTTTTCATATTTCTTTTATACATTAGCCACGCATTGTTAATGCAAATATCAATCATTTGGGATAAAATCGACAAATACTACCTTCTTTATTTCATCTCAGTTCTGTATAAAGCCACCAGCATGTCAGCCAAATCCACTCCTCCCATGTGAGCATTATAATGTTTCTTACGCTTCTTATTTATTTCTTATATATTTCTTATGTATTTTACGCTTCTCAACCTTATCATATCTATTTGTGGTCTCTTTTGGGTAGGAGTCGACGTATAAACTCACTAATGTTACACACTTGTTGTCATACCACTTTACGACAGAAATTTGATTTTTGTTGCATACCAATTGAACGAACGCACCTCTTCCTCTTTTTTTAATGTTTTGTCACTTATTAGAAGTTTTTTAGAAAATTCCATATTTCTGGCGCAGCATTTGTACAAGGGCAATAGAACTAAAAAAGTTATAAAATATACTACGCAAGTCTTGCGTTTAATACTTTTGCATAATGCGATTACAGCTTTAGCCCCCCAACCAAGTAACATTTCATCATTGTCAAAGTGAATATCTAAGCAACGAAAACTATCTTCGCCGCAATATAAAAAGAAATCATATATGATTGCTGATACTCCCGCTCTTACTAGGTTCTTAAAACCCCATTTGCGTGGTTATTGAGGGTTGTACTGTTTCTTTTTCCAGCTTTACGACCTTTGTACGGTATTGTCATTTCATCAATGCTGAATCTGCTTTCTTCATCTACTTTTAAGCAATTCTGTCAATTTTTTTCAATAAACGGTCGTATTTTAAAGTATGGGTCTGTATCAGGAACTGTATTATCTACAAAGTACGAGTATCTGCATATTTGCTGGTACCTTTTAAGAGTCATTAAATCTGCGATAAATCATCACCTGGCTTTTGACGCCCAATAATCTAGATAAGATGGAGCAGAAATGATCCCCATCATGAGATTTATTGATAAGAAATCTCTTATATCATCCTTCATCACTATAATAGAATGACCGGTTTGTTGCACAGAATATAAATTTGTATTTTGTACTATTAAATCGAGTATGTCCTCGGAAAAGAAATCATAAAAGTATTGAAGTGGACATTTGTTCACAGGAATGTCAGCATTAAAAGTGTCTTCTGAAATTTCAGCACGATGATGGAATTTAGTATTTTTCCACTCATAAGTAGGTTGTACAATGTTATGTCTATATGTTGTTTTCTTTTTAGCAGGAGCAGGCTGTTGTTGTTTTGTAATCTTTTGTTTGCGGTAGGAGATTTTTTTTACTCATAGCTGATGTTGATGGCGTAGGAAACGGTTCAGAGGGAAGAGATAAAATATTAGACGGAATCGATGGTAAGTCTCCATTCCAGGATGAGCAAGAAGGCATTACTGCAATGGGTGACGACTCTTCTGATAATATTACTTGGATTTCATCCCCAGTATAATTGGTATTTGTTTCTGGCGAAGTAGTGTTTTGTAGAATGTGTGGTGATGAATGCTCACATTCAGTATCAGATTCGGGTATAAAACCATGCACGACGAATATGGGACGGTGCAGTTTCATCTTCTGAATTTGAGTCTTGTGCAAAGAAATTTTGATCGGGGTCAAGAGTGGGTTCGAAATTGTCTTCAGATAGCAAGTTCAGTCGCTCTAGAGACGATTCAATTGAAGGATTTTCAGAAGATGTGTCTGAAAATACGCAATTTCGAAATAGATGAGATTCCTCACCCTCTTCACCACTGGCATCAGATTTTCCATGTTCAGGTGGAACTAAAGCGAGAATGCGATGACTTTTTGTTGGGGGTTTACCCTATTAATACAAATCACATGCTATAATCCGCAACCCAAGCAAGAAACAAAGGTAAAACATAAGTACACCTAGAATTATGTAAGCGCAATTGTATACTTTAACTCGTTGCCTACCGAGTAATGAGTGACAATTGATTTATAATTGTTATTGGACTTCGCGATTTTTTTAGTCGTTAACAACAGTAAAAATATTTTTATCATTATTTGAAAAGGGATTTTCATCTATTAAGTAATGTCATCTCCATCGTTACTTAACTGTATACTAACAACTTAACATTATAAAGTTAAAATGTTTAAATAAATTAATAAAAATGTTTAGAATACAAACATTAATTAGTGGTACTTTCTAGCCATAATGAAATGTAAAGCCTCTTTACAAACAGTAAAAACCTTACTTTGTTAAATATAGAAAAGTGTATAGCCCGTTAAACTAATATAACTCAACTTCGTTGTGCATAGCGATTTGTATCGCCCGTTATACTAAGGACTTTGATGTTGCCTAACACTCACGTCAGTGTACAAAACTGCATTTTTTATTTTAATTATTATATTTGATTACTGTTCAATAAAATTTTATGCGAAATCAATACAATTACCGAATAAAAATAATAAAAAACATAACTTACCATAGCCGTCCGTTGACGATTCATTTTCAAAAACTTTTATGTGAGAAATATTATGTCACATTGAATGCACAGATAATAAAATACTTTTATTCAAAAGGTAAAATGTTGCCATAAAGTATGCTCAAAACAGAATTTAGTCGTTTTTAAATGCAAAAGCTGTAGATTTTTTTTTTTCACCAAACGTATAATATATAAGACATTGTCAAATTAAGGGTTAACACATATTTCTCCATTCTGATTCGGCCCTAAATGTACTCGCGTTTCTACATGTACAATCTAAAGCAAAACACATTAATAACAGTAAATTTTTGGTTCTCACTTTTTTTGTGTGTGAGTGGCAGAGTCGGCAAGGGATGCTCTAGAGTCTAGACGGAAGTTTATTGACCAAATTAGTGATAAATTAAAGAAAGGTCAACTTATGGATGTAAAAGAAGCGAAAGAGGTGTGTCAGCATCGTGCGAAATTGAAGTTCGTAGTGTCTGCCTACCCCTTTGGATAACAGGCGTGGGATTATATATATTTGTATGTATGTATGTAGTTACGATGTTTGTTAGATTTAAATGCAGGCTTTAAACAATTTTAGTGCTAAGAATATTCTTCTTCCCCCATCATCCCGTAAAAGTCTCCTGCTGGACAAGTGCCTTGCCCGCTTTAGTTAGGACAAGTGCCTTGCCCGCTTTAGTTAGGATTTGCTAAATCGTCTATCTATAATCGCTTGGCAGACGAATTGATGAGAACAATACAAGACGGTTCGCACGTTTGACGCTGTTCCCAGTCGCGAGGAAGTTTTACGCCTGGCGTAAATGACATGGTATACTGGCCATCTTTCTGAAACAATAAATCTTTCTGGCTTGTCCCTTAGTTGCCTTTTACGACACCCACGGAAAGAAATGGCCCACCCATAATGGATTTTTTTACGCCGTTACCACACGGCAACTAATTAGTAACATACAATATGAACAATAATTATTAATATTCGGATACTTAATATTTTCGTCTATTTGGAACTTATAAATATATAAAAAAGATGATAAATATGCAGGCGCGTCTATAAAATACTGGCCAGATCCAGAGAAGGTTTTACGCTCGCGATGCGTCGTGTCTGTGGTAACGTGGCAACCGTTGTTGTTATATAGGATTTTTGAAATTAACGTCATCGGAAAAGCGTACCATATATTTGCGACGAATTTCTAACGATCAGTTCATTATATTTTCTGGTACTTTATGTTGTAACGCACGCATATTTGCGCCATCCATCATGAGTGCATCTGGGATGATTCTCTTTCGCCTACATCAGAAGTGGGATAAAGTTCCTCTTTCACCTACATATAATCTGCCGATCGTTCTTGAATGAAAGTGTGCTGTCGGCGTGGGACGCCGCGGGCAGATTATTTAACGCTGCTGCGGACCGATATTTTATGCGTGAGGGAAGTAAATTTGTCTTAAATATTTCTTTGAAAAAAATATGTTGGAGTAACAAGTGGTTAACTTTTTAATTGGTTGAGAGAAATTCCTGAAAGCCAAGCTTATTTCATTTGACTAACTTGAGACTATTTGGGTGTTTAATGACCCTGTTAAATTGTAGAGTTGCTTACTTCATTTTATTTTGTGTTATGACTATGTCAACAGCCATACCGCAGCCGTAGCTCAAAGAGTGGGCGTGGTGCGCGTGGGGTTTTGGTAGAGGTCTAGTTTAGTCGTCGTTGAGATGTAACAGGGATGACTGAACATAGAGATGAGTGCTCGTAAAAATAAAATGAAGTGTAGGTAGTATACATTTGTTGCGTAACGAACGATTAAAAAAGTTATAGCTCTTGGACATTTTATTTTGTGATGTAAAGTTTCCTTTGAATTGATCTAGTTGAAGTAGAATTAAGTATTGAAGAAGTTGCCGGAGGTATTTTCAAGCGTTCATTAGTCACTTGTTATCAATATTTAGTCGCATTGCACGAATTGGTGCGTAGTTGTAATTACGATTTACTTGTGAGTCATACAGGAGCGATGAACATCTGATGGTGTGGTGGAAGGCCTTTGTCTCGTAGAGACTACTGTTGGTCGACTTGGAACGACCTGATAGTCGTTGTCTCTACAGAAGATCGTATCACAAGAAGTGATGAAGATTTAGTAACAGTTTTTTGCTAGTCATTTCGTCATTGTGATCACTGTGTGTAATCAAATAGATAACTTAAATGATTTCTCTGTGTCTTGACACACTATACATCATGACTTTTTCGGGAAAACTTGGCGGGAAGAGTGACCAAAAGTGTTATTACTCCGTAATTGTTATTATAAAAAGTATGTTTTGTTAAGTACCCTTAACTGACGAGCATGTATGCGTAGGTTAAGGGACGTAAGGAGGCGTTTTATCACGAGTATTGGTAATGCCGCATATGTCAATGGAGAGTAAAAAATCCTACGCAACTTTTGCATTTTAATCCAGATCATCCAACCTCGGATGTAGAGGGATGGTATAATGTATTAAAAATTATTGCACAAAATAAACGCTTAGATAGAAAATGATTTGATTTGTTAATAACATTTACAATCGCTTTAAAAGATCATCCAGCTATTTGTCTTACCGAGCTTAAGTTTACTAAAATGGCATATCCCTTAGGAAAGAAACCCGAGTTAAAGAAACTGCGTCTGAAACTGGTCTTCACTTATGATCCCTCATCGAGTAAATTCCTAAAACAATCGTGCCTGATGAAGTTATTACTGGATTTGTTATCTCAGTTTTATGTTCATTGCGAAATATGATTTACATGGGGTACATTTTAAAGTTCGAAATGTTTAGCAATGTACCGGGGCAATGTTTAACTTTAGAATGCTATGAATTGTGAGAATGAGTGGCCTTTTTATGTTCTATTGTGTTGATGAGTGTAGCAGTTTTGCTATGAATATTGTATGGTCGACAGAATTGGTGTTTGATGTTGTGGGTTGGCTTTGTATGAAGCTGGTCGAAAGGACAGAAGTTAGTTTGTACCAGTTCTGGCTCACTGAGTCGGAACTGGTACAACTCCCTCATCGGCTGACGGTGGGTCAACGGATCCTAAAAAAAAAGTTTTTGCGTAAGATGCGTGGTTCCGGAGATGTGCAGATCAATTAACTAATATCTAATTGATATCCGGTGGGTCTGCACCCTTATTAGCGTTCTATTGTTCACCCTTTCCTCTTATCTATTTTTACTTGAACACCGTCATTGCCGCTCTTATCTATTACTCGTACGCCCTGATAAGCAGTGCTATTGTATTATACTTCTTTGTTCATTACTACCACACTATTCTGAATCATCAATAAAACACATTCCTTAAATTTGTTACAATTTTTATTTCCAAAATGTTATTGCTCAAAATAGGAGCGAAACATCTCATCCACTAAAATATCGTTGTACAGTGTGTTCCCTGTAAATATGCTCGTAAACTATGCACTGAACATCTCTGAAACTTATATATCAAATACATTAAGCAATATTCACCACAAACTGAAGTCCACTCATTCTGAATCCTATCAACATTCGAGTCCCATCTTTTACAATTCCTTTTTAAAAACTCTAGATGATATCGTGCAGGTGATCGTCCATATGAATCAAAATATTGACCGATGCCATTCGTATGGATATATAAAGCTATCCAATGTGAGCCTGGTTTATCATCTGTATCCAAATTGCATATTATATACGTTGGTACGTGGGTATACATGGGCAGTCTATTAGCAGCATAAACATTATTTTCTGGACTGGGATGAATCATTTTCAGATGTTGTTGTACATATAGTGTATACATGATATTACTGCTATTGGTAGGTTATTACAGTACCAATCTATTCAATGGTTAACATAGGACTGAACAATTAGGACAGAGGTGAAGTCAACGCTCCGCCCCCCTCGTGCTCTAATCCAAAGTCCCGAAAACTTTCAGCTCGAGTTACAAAATCGTTTTCAGTGCCTAGAAGACTGCAATGCAGTGGGCGATATACTCGTGGAAACTGTCTATGCGGTTGAAGACTTACCTTTTTGCAGAACTTATTCTGCAAGGCCTGCCGCAGAAGAACACAAAAAACACTCCGATCACACTCTTAATCTCTTGGCTGTTAGATGGGATATGAAGCTGCAGTCTTCAGTAGATTTGACAGCATACAGACAACTGAACAGACAGATCTCCAAATGCATGCGGCGGGACTTATGCAACTTCAATACAGCTCGTATTGAATGGGCTCCAAAGTCTTTGCCAGAGATCTTTCTACCAAAAAGAGGCAACTGTCGAAGCTGAAGACTGAATGTGGCAGCATCGTTTCCGGGACACCTGAGATTTTGAGTGAAATTGAGAGGTTCTATGGACAGCTGTACATCATCGTTGGAGCCACAAGCAAGTGTGAGTAACGATTCAAGAGCAAGTCTTATCCGACACTATTCCGATTATATTCCGAACGTTAGTCTGAGCGAGATTTAAATGGCCCTCCTGCACCATAAAAACGGCAAGTCCCCGGGCGAGGATGGAATTACAGCAGAGCTTCTGAAAGCGGGTGGAAAACCGGTACTTGATGTTCTTTAGAGGCTCTTTAATTCCGTCCTCCATGGTGGCATTATACCGGAGGCGTGGAGCAGAAGTGCAGTGGTCTTGTTCTTCTAGAAAGGTGACAACGCTTTCTTGAAGAACTATAGACCGATTTCCCTTCTGAGCCGCGTCTACGTACCGTTTTCGAGAGTCATTACGAATCGTCTCCCACGCGGACTCGACGATTTCCAGCCTCGCGAACAAGCCCGTTTTCGAAAAGGAAAGAGCACCTTAGACCACATACATACCCTTCAGCAAATTGTACAGAAGACCGAAGACAATCTGCCACTTTGCATTGCGTATGTGGACTATGAGAAAGCCTTTGATTCCGTCGTAATTTGGGCAGTGCTGCAGCCCCTTCGGTAGTGCCAAGTTGACTATCGATATATCTAAGTGCTGAAGTGTTTGTACAGTAGGGCTACGATGGCTATCCGAGTACAGAACCAGAGCAAGAAACCTATCCAACTGCAGAGAGGTGTAAGACAGGATGACGTCATATCCCGAAACACTTCACCGCTGCATTGGTAGATGTTTTCAAGTTACTGGAATGGAAAGGATACGGTATTAACGTGAATGGCGAGTACATCACTCACCTTCGATTTGCCGACGATATAGTCCTTATGGCAGAATAGCTGGAGGACCTAAGCACTATGCTCAATGACCTCAATAGTGTCTCCCGACGGATAGGTCTTAAGATAAACATGGACAAAACAAAGATCATGTGTAACGCCCATGTCACACCTGTGCCGGTAGTTGTTGAGAGCATTAAGCTCGAAGTTGTTGACGAGTATGTTTACCTGGGACAAATAGTCCGACTAGGTAAGTCCAACTTCGACCGAGAGATCAATCGACGGATTCAACTCGGCTGGGCAGCGTTCCGGAAATTACGACACATCTTCTCGTCAGGTTTACCTCAAAACTTGAAAACGAGATTGTACAACCAGTGCGTGTTGCCAGACGGATAGGTCTTAAGATGAACATGGACAAACAAAGATCATGTGTAACGTCCATGTCACACATTGCCGGTAGTTGGGAGCACTAAGCTCGAAGTTGTTAACGAGTATGTTTACCTAAGATAAATAGTCCGACTAAGTAAGTCCAACTTCGACCGAGAGCTCAATCGACGGGTCCAACTCGGCTGGGCAGCGTTTGGTAAATTACGTAACATCTTCTCGTCAGGTATATCTCAAAACTTGAAAATGAGATTGTACAACCAGTGCTGCCAGAGATAACTTATAGATCTGAAACATGATCCATCACTGCTGGCCGTATGAGAAAGCTCAAGGTCGCTCAGCGAGCTATGGAGAGGGCTATGCTCGGGGTTTCTCTGCGTGATAAACTTAGAAATGAGGATATCCGCGGTAGAACCAAAGTGACCGACATAGCCCAACGGACTAGTAAGCTGAAGTGGCAATGGGCCGACCATATAGTTCGTAGAACCGGCAACCGATGGGAAAAAAAGGTTCTCGAGTGGCAGCCTCGTTCCGGTAGGCGAAGTGTAGGGCGACTCCCTACTAGATGGAGTGACGACCTGGTAAGACATGCAGGAAGTCGATGGATGCAGGTGGCTCAGGACCGTGCTTTGTGGCATTCCTTGGGGAAGGCCTATGTTCAGCAGTGAACTTGTGAAGGCTTGTAATTATGAATGATAATGATGAGACTTTAGAGTTATTTCGAGTTATTACACATTTTAATTAATTTTATCTAAATCGACGTGAAATTAAACAGTTTAATTGTAAAAAAAATAGTATAAATCTGTGTAGGTATGGTTCATGTCAACCGATATATATAGCTATATAAGAATTCAGTTTGCGCCAGACGTAAAATATCCTGACCGGCGATTCGTAGCGGCGTGGTGTCAAGGTGCGAGATGTTTGGTACTGCGATCGGCAATCCGCACGCCAAGCATGACAGTTAGGATTTATCCATGTCCAGCCAAGTGTGGCGATTAAGGCTAATCCTCCATACAACGGGAGAGACACGACGCTCTCACGGCAGTGAACTTTTATGGGCTGTTGAACAAGAATAATCCCTCTAGGTACATACAACAATACAACACAATCTATTTCTGCCGCTTATCATTCTGAACATGCACCCTGTTTTCAAAAATACTAGTAACACTATTTAACATTACTAATACCTCTATTAACCACTCCAAGTTAACTTAAAATGTGATGAATAATAGTTCACGAGAGTAGCCGAATAGTGGATTCGAACCCATGACTTTTAGTGTTTGCGTTCCTTACCCTTAATCATTAAGCTACTGTCGCTATGTACTGATTGCTGTGTTCCGGGTCAGAGTTTGGAGAGACAATATAAATACAACAATCTAATCAATCTTCAAAATAATCATCTTTAATCATCTTTGTATTAATGTGAAAATTCATGCGTTGCAATTAACAAACAGGTGGTCTAACAGTTCAATGTAAATCCTTTACATTATACATCTTTTTATAGAAAAAACAATTATCATTTAACATCAGTTACATTTAAAGCTATTCCGTCTCGTATTAACATTTCTAATTTTATTTAATTACATTAAGCAAAACTAACTAAGCATGTTTATGATAACAATAGTAAAGGAAAATAAGATAAGGTATTTTTTTTTCATTTATATTACAAAAATACATGATATCTATCTCGAGATCTCGAATGAATGCTTAATGCTACACTAGCGTGAAGAGGATAAAGGTCAGATGAAAAAACATATAAATTAAAAAACTAAGGATGTGAAAATATTTACCTAATAACTTAACTAGTTAATTTTTACATTATAATACAATGGATTTTTTCCCATGCGCATATTTCCGCAGAGTAATAACTTAATCCATTAATTATCTTAAAGCTAAAAAGTAAACAGTATTTCTATTAAAAGAGGAATTTCAAATCGAAACATCAGTAGGTAATTACTTCTTGACGGTAGAAATAGGTAAGAGGATGGTACCTACCCTACGGTCTTCTAGTCACAAAGGAAACCCTGCCACTTAGAATGAAGATTTCTTAATATGATTTCCTTATAAATTGCACGAAATAAAAATAAACATAAACAATATCTGCTGAAATAATGGTAAACTCAGCTAGTTCTGAAACTTAAAAGTAAATTAAAGCATCCAATTTTTTAGTCTTAAATAATATCAGATTTAGCAGGAACATTAATTATAATAAAAGGCACGAATGTAGGCGGTTGACTGTCTCACTGACTCACTGGGATTGGGGGTTAATTCGGCTTAGTAAAAGTGGGAATAGGCCGGACATATGACTCGAACAACTAATTAGTGACGGGAAAACCAAATTTTTTTGAGAGATAGGCTTAAACTGACAAACGCAGTGAAAGGTAATCCTTACTAAATGAAAGGATGATTTGATGAAATATGCAATCAGTTAATAGGTATGGCTTGAGCCAAGTTCTTGCTTTATAGCAATCTGTCGGAGAAGCCATATTAAGCAGTGGATTTGTAATGAACTGTAATACCGATGATATTGATAACAAAAGGCACTTACAAGGAGCCTGCTGATATTACGTTAAAGTGGCTTAGCTCAACACCCTTTGGTAGTCCAGTCGTACCAGATGACTACATAATAAAAGCTGTATCAGACTGTCCTTCCTGTTCGACCCCTTGAAAATCATCGAATTTCACATTCTGTGATATTATCGCCCTGCTGTCGCTAGGTCTTTAAAAACTAAAGCACCATCCAGCCTTTCATCTCCAAATAATATTATATGTTTTATATAGTTCAAAGTCTTCAAAATGATCTTATGTGCCTTATAACCTTGCATTAAACAGAAGAGGAACTTTGGTTTCGAAATGTTCATTACGTGTTTTAGTTCATCTGCAAAAAGATTACAGTAAGATGTTAAGGTTTATCTCCATAAGGACTGGCCGCAGTGACCAAAATACGGTCTGGAGGACTATTTTAATAGGGAACAAACAAGCACCTGGGCTCACCTGATAGTAAGTGACTACCGCCGCCCATGAACAACTGCTACACCAGGGGGATTACAGATGCAATTTTATTACTAGTATACAACATTGTGTACCACCTTCATTAGAGACCACTAGATTTTTCTGGCCTTACCAAAGCCCTAAGCCCAAAGCCCTAAGCGACACCAAAGGGACGAAATGGTCTGATAAATTTCTTGGGATGAAACTCAGGACGAGATTTTTTAAAAGAGATAACGAGAGAGAACCAGTGGCAAAAGTAAAAAAAAGTAGTTTTTTATTAGTATATATAACCTTTGTTGCATAAAAATTATTCTATTTTATTATATTCTTACACCACCGAACGGGTAGGTATGACATTTACTATCAGGTGGAAACATGTGTAAAAACACAAGTCATTTACTATTAAAAAGAAAGAACAGACTGTAATGATGATTTCTTATATTTACGCGAACACTACACATTTAAATAAAACTAGTTTTACGGATTTTATCGCGTATATTAACTTATTTTATATTCCCGACGTTTCGAGTACTTTACAGCACCCATGGTCACGGGGGGGACTGAGGTATATGACGTCCCAATGTCATAGTTAACCACGGCTACCTCCAGATTAAAAATTATTAATTTTTGTTCCGATCTACGCAGTAACTTCAGTATCTTGAAGACTTGCAGTTGTATGCTTGAGTTGGAATTTTATTTTATTAATTATAGAATCCCAAGCAGATGGTAGCACCCAGCCATCTTCTCTATTGCAATTAGGATGTTTTTTGATTGCAATAGCCTCGCGAATCATCCTTGGAAGGAATCGGTGTTCTTTAGCGAAGATTTGTGGTCTATCAAATCTAATGTGGTGACGGGGGCGATCCTGTACGTGTTCACAGACTGCAGACTTCCCGGAGCGTCGATTCTTCATATACATCAGCTATATGATTCTTTAATGCGGGTTTTTATTGATCTTTTAGTTTGTCCTATATAAGAGAGACCACATTCACAATCAAGCTTGTACACTCCTGCATGTTGCAGAGGGACATTACACTTGACTCTAAGTGTAATGTCTCTATCTATTCTAAATTTGATTTAAAACTTGGCGACTTAAAAATGCATCCCGTATTTTATTCTCAGACAAAATCCTGGCTCCTCCTAATGTCGAAACTCTTGAAGGCCTTTGTCAGAAGCATCCTTCGGTCAATCCTTCTCAAAGTTTACCGCTGCCTCCCAAGACCTTTACAAATTTCTGAAAAAGACACTTTAGAAGCAATTATGTAATTTTCGAATGGCTCTGCTGGTGACATTGACGGAATTACGCCTCAACATCTTAAAGATCTTTTAAGCGCTTCTGCCGGTGATGCCGGCGGAGTATTTCTTAATAACATTACAAAATTATGTAATTTTATGCTTTCTGGTAATGCTAATCCTAATTTCATTCCATTCTTATATGTGGCAATATTATGTGCCTTCAAAAAAAAGTAAAACGGTATCCGTCCTATTGCCGTTGGTTCCACATTTCGACGCTTAACTTCAAAGTTAGCTCGCGGGCACATAATCTCTAACCTTAAGACAAAATTTCAGCCTACTCAATTAGGTTTTGGCACTAGAGGTGGCTGTGAGGCAGCGGTACATTCAGTGCGTACATTTTTAACAAACTCTGATGCAGATGTTCTTGTGAATGTTGACTAGGTCCAGCACTTTTCAGTTTGGGAATTCAACCCATTATTTCAAATTGGCAATTCAAGCTGAATGTCTGGTACTTGGACGACGGTACACTGGGAGGTAGAGCAGATGACGGTTTCAGTGATCTTACTCATACTTTCAAAATTTTAAAAATATTGGTCTGATATATTTTTTTTCCAATAATTTATCTAGTTCCAACAGAGACACTTTAATTCAAAATTTCAATCATATTTCTGCAGGAATAAAAACTGTCAGTACGGAATCGCTATACCTGCTAAGTGCTCCGTTGTTTTTCGTTATTATCAAACCTGTTTTAAAAACAAAATTTGATCAGATTTTAAACCACGTTGATAAATTATATAACTTAAACCCCCACATTGCTCTTACTATTTTAAAATATTGTCTCCTTGTACCTAGATTTACATACTTACTCCGCTCGAGTCCAGTCTGGAAATGTTCGGATATTTTAAAAGATATTGATAATAATCTTAAAATAGCTATAGAAAAAATTCTAAATTTAACTTTATATACAACAGCCTGGACTCAAGCTACTTTACCTATAAAATTTGGTGGTATTGGTGTGAGAAATCTTTCTAGCGTTGCATTGCCTGCTTTTCTTGCTTCCGTGCATAGTGTCAGTGACTTATGTAACATAATTTTAAATAATAAAGTAGACCTGTGCTTTGCTACGGAGGCAGGGCAGACATGGCAAATGCTCTGCTCGGCGAGAATGTTCCACTGGAAGTCAACCAACAAAAACAGTGGAATATTCCATTGGTACAGAGTGTGCAGAAAGATTTGTTTCATAATTTCCATAGTGACCAAGATCGGGCACGCCTTCTAGCTGTTTCGACTAAGGAATATAGTCACTGGTTACACGCTTTACCATCAAGCAATCTCGGCACATTACTTGATGGGGAAGCTTACGCATCGCCGTAGGAATCTGACTAAAGCGGCGATTTGTCAACCCCGTCAGTGCCCCTGTGGTAGCAGCGTCGACGATTATGCGCTCCACGGACATTCATGTAAGAAAAGAGCTGGTAGGTTTTCACGGCACGGTTCTTTAACGATGTCATCCGAAGGGCTCTTGTCTCTATAAGTGCTCCAGCGGTTTTAGAGCCTTGTGGAATATTTAGAGACGATGGCAGGAGACGCGACGGTAGACATTGGTCCCTTGGGAGAGAGGTAAAGTCCCATTGTGGCATGCTACTTGTGTAGACACTTTGGTGGCCTCCCATCTCAGGGGTACCTCGTTTAGAGCCGGGGCGGCATCAGAGGCAGCTGAACTGAGTAAGTGGCGCAAATATGAGTCTCTAAAAGATGACTGCATATTTGTGACATTTGTTGTAGAGACTATCGGTTCGAGGGGTCCACGTGTGGTGAAATTCCTAAAGGAACTCTATCCGCGACTGGTCGTTGCTGCTTGTGAAATATGGTCTCGTGGATCGGAAACTGCCTTATTATAAGTATAGGCCGGAAGCCGTGCTCGAAAATGACCGCGCCAGGCTCTACTGGGACTGGGCCATCATCACAGACAGGACTATTCTTGCGAATAAGCCTGATATTGTGCTGATGGACCGGGCACAGTCAAGGATATTTTTGATCGACATTACCATTCTGTATGACGAGAACCTCGTGAAATCCGAAGCAGATAAGAAAACAAAATATCTGGACCTGGTTCACGAGGTGACCGACATGTGTGGTGGTCTGCCGACCGAAATTATTCCTGTGGTCGTATCTGCGAACGGGCTAATTCCGGTCAGCCTCTCGGGTCATCTGAGGTGACTGGGACTCCATGATGCTCGAGGTACTCCTCGACATCGCCCGCATCGTCCGCCGGTTTCTTTCCCTTTCCCCCTAATCCTCGGCTGTTTGGTCTCCCCTGGCGAGAGCTTCCATCTGCTTTCAGATGGAATTTCGGATTTCCATCCAGAGGCTTTTATTTATTTATGTATTATTTCCGTTAGTATATGTAATATAAATATAAATATAAATATAATATAAATATAAATATAT
The DNA here is from genome assembly GCA_029286625.1 of Parnassius orleans. Lineage (NCBI taxonomy): Eukaryota > Metazoa > Arthropoda > Insecta > Lepidoptera > Papilionidae > Parnassius > Parnassius orleans. Next base: position 2,470,801 of record JAGSMP010000083.1, read on the forward strand.
ATATATATATATATATATATATATATATATATATATATATATATATATATATATATATATATATATATATATATATATATGTGTGTGTGTGTGTGTATATTTATTAATTATATCCTTTTATATATTTATTCAGCCCAACCAGATGAGAATACTTTATAACTACCCCAATAATAATAATAATAACCTGGCAGACCGAGTTCGGTACATCTTGCGCTCGAAACTATATGATAATGCCGAACTCAAACGACTAAGGCGTGAGGCTATTCCTCATCGAATGAATCGGCTATAGCTGGGGATGCGGCTCCTCAGGTCACAGACCAGCAACCACATGTGGAGGCCGCCATGAGTCTTGCCGTTCTGGTTGATTCAGGCGATGATGAAATGGTCACCCACGAACTAGAGCAGATGAGGTGTAAATTGGAGGAGGCGATTGTAGAAACGTGCTGTACGCCTCTAGAAAATCGACCGCGACTCCCGCGCATAACCTTAAGCAAGCAGAGTCGGGATGTCGTGACGGCCCTGAACCCATTGCTGGCAACCTACTTGGAAACCAGCCGGGACCTTTGCTATACGGACTCAATAAATACTCTTTGGCTCCGCTTTGGCAGTTTGCCGCATTGTTGGTGCCAAACTTCACACATCTGGACGTGCTACTGGGCAAAGTAGCGCTATCCCAGCCTGAACAAGAAGGATTGAGGACCGTATCGCAAAGGCCGATCAACGGCAGACTGATAAGCTTCAGGTCGGGCAATAATAGGCCGAGATTTGTGCGCACCGTCAGGATGGCGTTTGCTGGGGCAAATATCAGTTTTTCCCAGCCGGATATAATGCAAAACTGACGGAGTGCATAGACGACCTGAAGCAGAGAATCTCTGCTTGGGAGAAGCGGATTTGGCGATATACCGAAAGATCGACACGGTTCAACCACAATCGTCTCTTCCAGAGTGATCAGAAGAGGCTCTATAAATCATTGGATCGGCCAATGGTACGTGGAACGGGTCCAGCACCGAATCAGGTTGACACTATCGCATTCTGGCGCGGCCTGTGGTCAGAGCCCGTAAACCACAGCGAGGGCCCTTGGACGGAAGTTGTGGCGAGTCAGTCTGCGAGTGTTACGCCCATGGACCTCGCCATTATAACGCCGGACGACGTAGCTGAGGCGGTCCTAAGGGCCCCGAACTGGAAAAGTCCGGGACTCGACGGAATGCACGGCTGCGACGGCTGAAGGGGTTCGTGGTGTGCTCGCCCGACAGTTTCAAGAGGCTCTCGACCAGAAGTCGCCCCCGAGCCCCTTCACTACTGGGATTACTCATTTGGTTCCTAAAGACCAAGATACCACAGATCCAAGCAAATACCGCCCCATAACGTGTCTACCTACGAGTACCATATACAAGATACTAACATCCATTTTGAGCGCGAGAATCACTCGTCACCTGAACTCAAATCAGGTGATGTCGCGCGCTCAAAATGGATGTCGGGGCGGTGTACGTGGAACCAAGGAACCACTCCTCATTGACGCGGTCATTAGCAAGGTGGTTAAACTCAACCGTCGGAACTTCTCCGCCGCCTGTTACAGTTAGAGACTTTCTCGGGCAGTGTAGTACGATTCTATGTCATCTAAGCGAGCGGATGACGGCTGCGGAGGACCACATAAGGATAAGAAGGGGTATCTTCCAATGCGATTGTTTGAGTCCAATCTGGTTCTACCTCTCTCTGAACCCTCTCAGTACCTTACTGGAGGGTTCCGGGAGGGGATTTCAGCTCGAGAAGGGAGGTACAAAAGTGACCCACCTTTTCTATAAGGATGATCTCAAGTTGTTCGCATCTTATGGAATTGCTAAACATCACTTGTGATTTTAGCAATTCTATTAGAATGGAGCTGGGGACGGATAAGTGTGCGGTCCTCCATGTCGAAAGGGGTAGGGTTGCTAACTCTGAGGGCATAGACTTATCTATGCCCATCAACATAAAGACCCTATCCGTGACTGAAACATACCGATACCTGGGTATGTCACAGAACGTAGGACATGAAACAGTCAGTTTGCGATGTGTTTTATGCACGCTTGACAAAAGTGCTCGACAGTCTTTTGTCAGGCGTTAATAAGACACACGCATATAACGATTGGATCATGCCTGTTCTCATGTATACCTTCGGCATACCCAGGTGGACTTAGACCGAACTGAACGCTCTGGATAGAAAAGTCCGCATTGTTATGAGGTCCCATAGAATGCATCATCCGAGATCGTCAGTAATGAGGCTGTACTTGCCGCGGAAACATGGTAGGCGCGGCTTTTTAAGCCTCACCATGCATAATCGCGAAATGTGCAGTCTCCGCAATTACTTCCTGATGAAATCGAATGATCCATTCTACAGGGACGTCATTTCGTGTGATAAAGGGCTAACCCCTCTACCCTTAGCCAATGTGCAATGGCAAGACCCAGCAGTGCAGTGCATATTCGACCGAGAGACCGTATGGAAGGAGAAGGAGCTCCACGGGAGGTTCTACAAGGCCCTTCATGAGCCTTTCGTAGAAACAGTTGCCTCCATCCACTGGCTACGTTTTGGTGACCACTTCGGGGAAACTGAGGGTTTTGTCTGTGCAATACAGGATCAGGTTATTAAGACCAACAACTATCGGAGATACATCCTAAAGGATGGCACCGTCGACATCTGTCGAGCTTGTTGCCATCCCGGTGAGTCACTTAGGCATGCCATCTCTGGTTGTTTGGCGCTTTCTAACTCTGAGTACTTGCACAGGCTCAACCTAGTAGCCAGGATTCTACACCAGGAGCTCACTCTGAAATACGGTCTCGTGATTCAATAACTGCCTTATTATAAGTACTTGCCGGAAGCCGTTCTCGAAAATGACCGCGCCAGGCTCTACTGGGACCGGGCCATTATCACAGGCAGGACTATTCTAGCGAATAAGCCTGATATTTTGCTGATGGACCGGGCACACTTAAGGATATTTTTGGTCGACATTACCATTCCTTATGACGAGAACCTCATGAAAGCCGAAACAGATAAGCGAACAACACATCTGGACCTGGCTCACGAGGTGACCGACATTTGGGGTGGTCTGCCGACCGAAATTATTCCTGTGGTCGTTTCTGCGAATGGGCTAATCCCAGTCAGCCTCTCAGGTCATCTGAGGCAACTGGGACTCCGTGACGGACCGCTCCGGACTCAGATGCAGAAGGCGGTGCTCCTCGATACCGCCCGTATCGTTCGCCGGTTTCTTTCCCTTTCTTTCTAACCCTCGGCCGGTTTGCCTCCCCTGTCGGGGGCTTCCATCTGGTTTGGTTTTTATTTATTTATGTATTTTTATGTATTTATTTTATTTTATTGATATTTATGTATATTTATCATTTTCATTTACTTTTATACAAACATGAAACAGCCCAACCAGATGAGAAAACTATATAGATACCCAACAATAATAATAAAAATTTTAATTGACATATAGATTTAACAAGTGTAAGCAAGAACAGTGAGTTAAGCATGTAAACAATGTTTAAGATAAGATATACAAATATTTTCCGTTGGACCCCAAACTAGGATAATCTTGTATCTTGGGGTCAGAGAGCGCAAGTTATTTAAAGAATTGTACACAGTCTAACGAAAAAGAATAACATATTTTCGTAGTGTAAATACTATAGTGTAGTGTAATTTTACTTTAATGAGTGTGTGTGTGTGTGTGTGTGTGTGTGTGTGTGAATATGGTGACAGACCTGTGACGTGTTGAGGTTTCTGATGGTATGGTATCGAGATATTTTGTTATAAGTGCGTGGATGGAGAAAACGTGGTAGGTGACTAGCAAAATTTGTTTTAATGTTAGGGACGGGGATTTTGTATACCCTTTTTTTTAAGAATGTTGGTAGTTAGGCAGGCTTGGAGCGTTTTTATGACATCTCCTTATTACTTTTAGGATGAACAGTTGGCGAACAGATAGCACACAAGACAAATTAAAGACCTCTCTGGTGGGGAATCGCGCTGGTTTTGTAAGCATGACATTAAACAAAGCTTGTTGCGATCTCTCTATTCTTAACATGTGAGTTTTTGCAGCACCTCCCCATGCCGTAATACAGTATTGCACAATGGACTGGCACATTGCATAGTATAACATTTGAGATTTTTTTTTAAATGTTTATTACACAAAAATACAGTCGGTTATTTCTTATACTACTTTCGCCAAACTGCAGGGCAGTTTGTTGGCGAATACATCACCCACTTACATTCTATGTACCTACTGTAATTAATAACTTAATCTTGGATTTTAAACTTGAAATAGAAAAAAAATTAAATTTAAACATAGCGGTGTATATACTTAATTATATTTAAACTTATAAATATTTAAACTTATTAATAATTACACATTTAACTATTAATTAAGACTATTTTTTTATTTTATTTATTTAGACAGTATTAACTATGTATTACACGTATCCAGCAACCACGCTTTCAACTTTCTTTTAAATATTTCTTTACTTTTACATTCGTCTTCAGAAAAATTCTCGTTAAAAAAACGTGGTACTAGATATTTTCTCGTCCTCTTGCCGTAATAATTGTTAACCCTCAAATGCTCAACGTATTTCTTTCGAGAAGTAATTCTAATATTTTTTCTAAATGTTCGAAATGTTTTAAACTCTAGAGATTTAAATTGATCTATTGCAATTAAGTACTTAAGTTTTACATGTATAGGTAATATTCTAAAATTTTTAAATAAATGATTATAGTTTCCGTCTATGTTATATTTTTCCTTTGTTTTTTTATCAATAAACAATTTTATTAACCTAATTTGTAGCTTAAGAATTTTATCTGTATACGTTTGAAAAGTACGTCCATATGCAATTAGTCCGTAACTCAGGGCTGAATCGGCTAGTGCATAATAAAGCATTTTTAAGATTGACCTGCTAACTATAAGTTTTAAATTATTAAGCTTAGATAATATGGATCTTAGTCTATCACAGACAATGTTAATATGCAGTTTCCAACTAAAATTACAATCTATTGTTAGCCCTAAGTACTTGTAACTATTCACAAATTCTATGGTTGTACATTTGCATTGTTCCAATTTATTATGTAAGCACTCGTACGAATGACCAAAGATGTTAATTTCTTCACTAGGTTTTCTCATATATAGAGAGTGGAGAAGCATACACTTTGTCTTGGATACGTTAAGTATAATGCCATTGTCATGTGCCCATTTTAGTATACCAATAAAATCATCCTGCACCCTCTCCTCTATAACTTTAACGTCCCTGTCGGCGTACATTAGGCACGTGTCATCGGCGTACATATAGGTGGAACAATGTTTTACAACGTTATTAATGCTATTCACGTGCATGATGTACCCGACAGGTCCGAATACGGAGCCGGTTGGCACACCCAGTGTTACATCAGCTTCTTCCCCAATCGTACCATTGATCATAATGCGTAGTTTTCGGTTCTTCAAGTAATTGCGGAACCATTTGTTCATTGGACCTCGAATCCCATACTCTTGCATTGCTTCAAGACGCATTTCGTGATCCAACGTATCGAACGCTTTTTTAAAATCAATGAACAATACAACGACATAATTTTTACTGTTTAGTTCATCATTAACGTCATCGGCAAATCGTGCTAGTGCGGTAGATGTACTGTACGTTTTTCTAAACCCATGCTGTGCTTTAGATATTATATGATTTTTTTCCAGAAACATACTAATTTGCTTAACAATTATTTTTTCAACTACTTTATTTATTACTGACAATGTAGCAATCGGCCTATAATTGGAATATTCAAGTGATTACCTTGTTTAAATATTGGACGAATAATTGCATTTTTTAAGTAATTTGGATATACACCGTTTCGTACACACATATTCACAAAATTTGCAAGCAACGGGCTGATCTCTTTCTTCACATACTTTTATTTCATCTACACCCGGTGATTTATTACGGTCTAATTTATCTATAATTTTTTCAATTTCGTTCGATGATACTTCTTGGTAACGAAAAGATACGTTACTCGAATTCACATAAGTGGTACGATCTTTAAATTTACAATCACAGTAATGTTTTATTTTACCAATTTCCTCCGTAAATGATTTAGCAATATTTGAGCATATATTAGTCACTGTATCTGTCTTACCTAAATATTTCATAATAACAGTATCTAAATTGTTATTATTCTTTCCTAACCAACCATTAATAATTGCCCAGATCTTCCTACAGTCTCCTTTACAATTCAAAATTTCGTTTTTCCTAGTTTTGTTTTTTTACTAAATTTATTAATTTATTTGTTCTGTTTCTGTGCCGCGTGTATTTTAGCCTATAATTCTTATTTTTGGGATTAGCCCCTCCACTTCCTATATACTAATGTATGACTAATCCACGGCTGTGCTGCTCGTTTATTTCTGCATAATTTTATAGCTATTATGGACTCCTCATAAATATTTTTAAACAAAATACGTAACCTATCGTAAAGTAATAACGGGCAGTTAAGTATTAATCATTTATTCCAATTTATCTTTTTTAATTTTTCTTTAACAAATTTATCTAGTAATAGTCTTAATTCTTCTATAAAAGATAGTTTATTGGTATTAGGTGGTCTATATAATGCTATAATGTGTATGTCTCTTGTTGATGTTTTTATTAAGCAATGTAATATTTCTGTCTCACGTCCTCGTATATAATTACATTTTTCTATATTTAATTTATTTTTACTATATATTAACAATCCACCACCTCGACATTTTTCTCTAGTATATTCAAACATCTCATATCCACCTATTTGGTATAACGTAATTTCTTCTCGTTTAACATTGATTTCACTTAATATTATAATATCTATCTTGTATTCACAACTTTTTAATAGTATTAACAATTCATTATAGTTCTTTCTTAATGATCTAATATTTAAATGTATTATTCGCAATTCGTTAACTGGTTTCTTCATATACATACTCCATTTTTCTATGTCCGTAAATTTTATGTATTCTATATTATTTTCAAAATAAGCTAATATATCGTTGAATTTTAGGTAAGGTAAAAAAAATCACGTAGTGTAGTCTCACGCAATATTTATATTTGTGTAGTTCTTATTCCTCGCTACAGGCCTTATTTAGCTTTTGTATGTCTGCATCTGATCGTATATTTATAATTTTTGCGTTATCCTCCTTTTTGACCAAAATTCGAAGGTTCTGCACCCATATATATTTATATTTTCCCTTTAATAATGTTTTAGTATTCCAAAACAACTGCTTCATCTGTTTAGTTAAACATTCATTTATTTATACACGTTTACTGCTGTTATTTTGTAGTATATCATTGTTACACAATTGATGTTTTTTTCGTGCAATCCATTCGTTTCTGTTTATCTTCGCACGGAACGTCACGATAATAGGTCGCGATTGATTCTCATTTTGTTTTTCACGACCTACCCTCCGCGCCTCTTCAATATGATAAGGATTTAAATTTAATTCTTTAGCAATTAAACGCACAATCTGATTTGTATCTTCATCTTTTTTATTCTCTAATCCTATTATTTCTATATTTTTTTTCAACTTCTTTTAGTTCCATATAAGCTACCCTTTCCTCTAGCGCTTCATTGACTTTTTGCAGATAAACGTTCTTATTTTCTAAATCTTTTATCTTTTTTCGGCGATTTCCTTGAATTGCAACATTTTTTGGTAGTGTTCCGCATAAAAATCGACAGCCTCAGTTAATTCTTGTATTTGATTTTTCATCTGATAGATTATTTCTAATTTATTGTTAACTTCTGTTAATACGGATTCTGCCGTAGCTTTACTGACATCTTGTATGTTTATCTTGGACTGTTGCATTTTCGGAATGTTATCAGTCTTGAAACACCCATCGCAAAGCTCATTTCTCTGTTGGAACTGTTTAATATTTAGGCACTTTTTGTGAAAGATTCCTTCACAATAACCTTTGCATTTAATAACTTCATCCTTTGCTATTGATAAGAATAGCTTACACTTTTTACACTGAACCATCTTATCACAACTTAGCTCAAATACAGTAGGTACGCGTATATAATAAATCGAATCGACAGCACACGTCCGTACGCGGGGTATGCGCACAGCAGACGAAGTTTTAGTTTTAGTTTTAAAACATAAATTAGTTTTCGAACTCGAGCAGCAAAATTGGTGATATATGGACTGAACGATTGGTTGTGGTCAACCACTACCCCTAAATATTTTATTGTTTCCGCTGCATCTATCGTTTGGCAATTGCACGTTGGGAATGTATAAGATAAGGCACTACAAGGAGAATTTGGTGTTGTGTATTTATGAACTTTTAAATTGACTAAATAAGACGGTCTAGAAGCCCGAGTCTTATGAAACGCTATGTATTCAGACTTAGCGGTATTCAAGGTAAGGAGATCCCTATCCAGCCATTGAGCAATACGAGCAAGACCGTGTTCAACCAATTTACACACTTATTTCCACATGTGATCATGAAAAAGCACTACTCTGTCATCTCCGTAACAAATTAGTTGCGCATTATTAATATTTAAATTTAGGATATCATCCATGTAGATAGCGAACAGGCTCGGTCCCAAAATACTTTCCTGTGGGACGCCATACAGAACAGGAAGATCGTCACTTCTGAAATTTAGTACTAGGACGCATTGACGCATTCCTGTCATAAGGAACCAATTCCAGACCGTACCCCTGATCCCCATGGCCTCCAATTTCTTCAATAGGATAGGCACAGACACAGACACGGTATCAAAGGCTTTGGCGATATCCAAGAAGACGCCGATACATTCTTCACTTTTATCTAAATAATCCGTGATCATCTCTGTTAGCAAAACTACAGCATCCTCCGTAGATTTACCTCGCCTAAATCCGAACTGTCTTTGAGAAAGAACATTGTGTTTTTCAATGTAATTAACAAGACATTTTGTTAACCACTTTTTCTAATATTTTTGAGAAAATACACAAAAGGGATATTGGTCTAAAGTTATCCGGGTTGTCTTTTGGACCAGTTTTGTGAATTGGACTGACAATAGCTAATTTCCATTTTTCAGGAAAGGTCACACTTGCTAAACTTAAATTAATTATGTGCGTCAACGGTTCTAGAATAACGTTTTTAATAGTTGTTTTTATTAATAAAGGGGTATACAACTATCAAAACCGGGAGCACTATCGTTCTTAAGTGACTCAAGCACTGTGGAGGCTTCGGTTGTATCGGTTGGAAAGAGATACATTGAACCCTTATGACAAAGTTGATTATTAAATTCAGAGGCCAACGATTCCTCTGTAATTTGTAAACTATTTAGGATTTTATCAGCTATTTTTTTACCTATTGTGGAGAAGTGTTGGTTACATGCGTTCAAAAGAGACTCACGAGTCTCCCATAATTTTTGTTAGTTCACTGGCATCGGTATTATTTTTGCGTATCTCACAAATGTTTTTATACTTTTCCAGAGTTTTTTGGGGTTCTTATTATTTTTATGTAGTTCTGCATTTTCATAGTTCGTTTTGACTCTATGTAATAAATCATTGCAGAAATGAAGGTACCGTTTGTACGTTAGTTCTAAAACGAGATCATTTGGGTTCTTTTTTACTCGACTATGTAGCCTGTCGTGATGACGCATGCACCTCATTAGGCCAGGAGTAATCCAAGGCCTGAGATTGAATTTTGAGCGACTAATACTAACCCGACGAGTAATTAATGACCAGTCTTTGTTTTTAAAATCCGTAAGAACCCCAACAAAATAATTTAAATAAAAGGCGGATATTTAAAGGCATAGCGTTTTGCCCATTTGAGGCACATATTTAAAAAAATGCTTAAAAGTGAATTATAAAATTGATAATGCGTTTTTATGAATAGAAATCAACATTCTCGTTTACTTTTTACAAAACCTATTATAAATACGTATTTTTTTTTACATGGTGCATAATACCCTATTCTATATATCTGATATTAAACATTACTTGACGGGGAAGCTTGCGATTAATCGTAGAAATCCGACTAGGAACCTTGATATGTCATCCTCATCAGTGTCTTTGTGGTAACGATGTCTACGAGTTTGATGTAAAAAATTACGTTTTAATAAAAAAATAAAAGCAGACTTTAAAGAACCAAAAAGAATAAAACAATCTAAAGTCGTTGCCAAAACACAGTCTATTGAAGAATTATAGCCCCTACTTCAGAATGTGACAATCTATGGGGCGGCCTATGTTCAGCAGTGGACTTTTAAAGGTTGTAATAGATGGAAGGAATATCTCAATCTCAATATCGTTTTAATAGTTACATTAAAAACTACATCCCTTATTTTGCCACCATTAGAAATGGATCTGTGGAGTGTTCTGTGTCAAAAATTTGCTAGTAGGTTGTCCCAAACGACGTTTATAAATGTTTCTTCAGTTTTAGAAAATAGTGGAATAAGACGACAGCATAAGACCCGACGGCAGCCTTTCATCTAAGGTTCTAAGGGGTACCTCGTTTAAAGCCGGGGTGGCATCAGAGGCGGCTGAACTGAGCAAATGGCGCAAATATAAGTCCCTGAAAGATATACTATATCTCCCTGAAACATATATATCCCTGAAACATATTTGTGGCAGGTGTCATAGAGACTGTCGATCCGTGGGGTCCACTTGTGGCGGAGGCACTAAATGAACTGTATCCGCGACTTGTCGTCGCCGCTGATTACAAGAGGGCTCAAAGGCTAAGTAGCCATTCAGCGAGGAAACGCAGACAGCGTTTTTGGTACCAGCGATGGTTTTGGCGAGAAGTAGGACTATGATGATTTTAGTTTTTAGTTATAGTTTTTTTATTATTTTAATAAATATTTAATATAATATTCTTTGGCTATGTCGGTTACTTTGGTTCTACTGCGGATATCCTCATTTTTAGGTCTATCACGCAGAGAAACGCCGAGCATAGCCCTCTCCATAGCTCGCTGAGTGACTTTGAGCTTCCTCATACGGCCAGCAGTGAAGGACCACGTCTCAGTTCCATTGGTCATCACTGGCAACACGCACTGGTTGTACATTCTCGTTTTCAAGTTTTGAGGTATACCTGACGAGAAGATGTGCCGTAATTTCCCGAACGCTGCCCAGCCGAGTTGAATCCGTCGATTGACCTCTCGGTCGAAGTTGGAGTTACCTAGTCGGAATATTTGACCCAGGTAAACATACTCGTCCACAACTTCGAGCTTAGTGCTGGGAGCACAACTACCGGCATAGGTGTGACATGGAAATTAAACATGATCTTTGTTTTGTCCATGTACATCTAAAGACCTATCCGTTAGGAGGCACTATTAAGGTCATTGAGCATAGTGCTTAGGTCCTCCAGCGATTCTGCCATAAGAACTATATCGTCGGCAAATCTAAGGTGAGTGATGTACTCGCCATTGACGTTAATACCGTATCCTTTCCAGTCCAGTAGCTTGAAACCATCTTCCAATGCAGCGGTGAAGAGTTTCTTGGATCGTTATTCACACTTGCGTGTGGCTCCAACGATGATGTGTACAGCTGCCCATAAACAGACAGATCTCTAGCAAAGACTTTGGAGCCCTGGTTCTGCTCGATCGCTTCTTCAATACGAGCAGTATTGAAATTGCGTAAGTCCCGCCGCATGTATTTGGAGATCTGTCTGTTCAGTTGCCTGTATGCTGTCAAATCTACTGAAGACTGCAGCTTCATATCCCGTCTAACAGCCATGAGATTAAGAGTGTGATCGGAGAGTTTTGTGTTCTTCTGCGGCGGGTCTTGCAACACTTAGCTCCGACCGCATGGACAGTTTCCACGAGCTTGTCATTCATATCGTCCACTGCATTGCAATCTTCTAGGCACTGAAAACGGTTTCGTAGCTCGAGCTGAAATGTTTCGGGACTTTGGATTAGAGCACGAGGGGGACGGAGCGTTGACTTCATTAGACATGACCTCTCCAACTTAACGTTTAGGTTCAGTGTGCCTCTCACCATTCGGTGATCGCTGCCGGTTTTCACCCTCGCGATCACTGAGACATCACTGAACAGTTGTCGTCTGGTCGTCATAATGAAGTCAATCACATTTTTTGTCGAACCGTCGGGGTCAGACTAGGTCCACTTCCTGTGGGGCCGCTTCTGGAAGAAAGAGTTCATCATAAAGAGTCCCTCTTTCTCTATGAAGTCGGCCAGCTGCTGACTCCTTGGGTTCCGTTTCCCTATTCCAAATTTCCCTACTTTCAGCTCACCGTTCTCTCTTGTGCCTAGTTTTGCGTTGAAGTCTCCCATTAACACCGTATAGTCATTTGGAGGAATGCATGGCTCTAGAGATATCCTCATACATTTCCTCCACCTCCTCATCGGGGTGTGCCAAGGTTGGTGCGTAAACCTGTATGACCTTCAGCGAATACCGTTTGGTTATTCTGAGTATAAGGTACGCAACCCTCTTCGACACACTCCCAATCTTTACAACTTTGTTAACGAGAGACTTGTGGACGATAAATCCGACACATCCTTGGGACAGATGGTCGCCCTCCCGGTGATAGAACAAGTTGCCGGATTCGAGGATTACCGTGTCCTCCCCCTCTCTTCGGACCTCGGATAATACTATAATATTCCAGCGCAACTTGTCTATCTCTTCTTCCAGCTCCAGGATCTTCTCGTCAGGCCTCAGGGTGCGTGCCGAACCTCCACCGGAGATTCTTAGCACCCTCTGCCCCGCCGTTACCATGGTCGCCAGGGCCGCCGGGGACTGGGGGCCGTTTATTTGTGTCGTTGCTCATGGGGGGTATATTGCCATAGTTGCCACGCTTGGCGAGCGGGTTGGCAACCACAGTTTTTTTTATTGTTTTTTTGCTGTTATCAGAAAGATGCTACTGCCCATCCTCTGCCTCAGTTTCAGGAAGAAATGGGGTAGTGAGTATTCTTACCCACTACACCACTACATGGGGTATCCTATAGTTAATAAAATTAAATCCCAACCCAAGTATACAACTGCAATACTTCAAGATACTGTAAGTTCATACTGCGTAGATCGGAACAAAAATTAATTATTTTAATCTGGAGGTAGCAGTGGTTAACTATGACATTGGGACGTCAAACACCTCAATCCCCCGTGACCATGGGTGCTGTAGTGTGCTAGAAACGGGAATATAAAATAAGTTAATATACGCGATAAAACCCGTAAAAACTAGTTTTATTTAAAAATAAATGATAAGTAATACACCACATTACACACTACACTACACGGGAATGAGTATTTAAATATATCATTATTATTATTTTTTTATAAAAAAAATTATTATTATCAAGTGTAAAAGTAAATAAAGTAAAAGTAAAAGTAAATTGGTAGAAATAGCTTGATAGAAATAAGTGATGGCGAGACAACTGACAAAATAATTAGTTGTCAGTTGTCTCGCCATCACTTATTTCTGCCAAGCTGTATAGATGGGTTTATTGTTTGTTCATAAACACAATTAGACCATAAATCCATCTATATGTATAGATACAGTTAATGGCTGCAAATAATTTTCAATCACTAACAGAAAACATGTTTTCAGTTAGGGATTGTAAACTATTTTATGTTGCTTTAAAACTTTAAATAAATAAAAACTCATACAATTTAATATGCTAAAAATATCACAAAGAAGCGTTAAGGAAGCAAGGTGTGAAACTTTTAGGTAAACAATTTTTTATCACTACCTACTGGCATTGATTGAAAAATTATTATAGCTAACAACTGATTGCGAGTATGCAATTAGCATAATGCTGTCATAATCAAAGAAAAAAGTTTTGTTTTATTGTCATTTATTTTTAAAGTTACATCACATGTACTTTTTTTTCTATTTCACACTTTACCGAATTCAAATAACACAACCTTGAATTCACGACTTTAACACATGAGTAAACAAACCGTACCGTAACTTTACTAACGTTACATGTTTTATGTAATTAATTGCGACAAGTTCTTAACGATTGCAAGGGTTCAATAAGGTTACACTGTCACATTAATAAAAGTTGTAAGTAAGGCTTTATTGCAATTTTATCTACAAATTGATAATAAAAATATTAAACAACTACATGTCTTTAGTAATGTATCTACATTTTTTATATATTTAAATATCATTGTATAAAATAACTAAACCCATCCATCTATGGACAAGTCTTTAATGATTAGACACTTTTATCAAAGACGTAAAAGTGACAAACGAGCACTCAGGCTAATTTACATTTCGAGATTTCAATACTCAAGATTTCGTCAATCAACTGTTATACTATTATAGCAGTTAAATAAATATATATTTATAATAGGATAAGAGGTGACAAACGAGCACACAGCAGAGCATTTTTACGTGGTCGATCATGCTGCAGCTATATTATAGTTGTAGCACCATAGGGTCGGCTCAACCGGGGAAAGACCACGCTCTCACAGAATACCAACATAAAATAGCAGCTTAATTCTGCTGTGTTTCGTATGGTGAGTGTAGAGAACCGAAAACCCTTTTACTGGAAACAAGGCATTCCATCTTAGTCCTCAGGGGTGACAACGGATTTGCAGTTTGAATCTTTATTAACGATTAATGTAGATACGAGTTTTTATGGGCCACAGCATCCACTTACCATCAGATGGACTGTGTGCTCGTTTGTCTCCTTTATTCTTTAAAAAAAAGGTCTTAGGTTCTCTATGCTCACTATACGAAACACAGTAGCAAAAAGCTGCTATTTTACGAAGACGTCCAACCAATTCTTGCTAGAATCATAATTTAGCTCCAGCAGGCTCTTCCATTAAAATTAAAACTGTATGATTTATAATGACTTCTTATATTTACGAATACTACACATTAAATAAAACTAATTTTACTTATTCTATCGAGTTCAACTTTAAGTTTTTTGTTTGCTTCAGAGAGCACACGAGATCTGTGGCAGTAATTACCAGGCCGTTTAACTTCAGCACGTCAACCTCGTCCAAGTCAAACCGGTCACAGTCGAGCATGTGCCTGCGATATGCCAGAGGAGTTACAGACAAGATTGGCTACATCTTGAAGTGTGCTTCCATAAGAACATACTACAAAGCCGTCGAAGAAGATTAGTCAGTTCTTACCATCCGTCAAGTGGAATATCCCGCTGCAAGATGCAGGAGTGTACAAGCTTGATTGTTAATGTGATCTCTCTTACAAAGGACAAACAATAAGATTCATAAAAACCCGCGTAAAAGAACATATCGCTGATGTGAAGCACCGACGCTCTGGGAAGTCTGCAGCAAGTGATTATTTTTAGGATCGTCCCAACAATTACATCAGATTTGATAGACCACAAATCCTCGCAAAAGAACACGAACTCGTGCCAAGGATGGTCCGCGAGGCTATTGAAATTAAAAAAAAATCCTAATTTCAATAAAACAGGTAGCTAGGTGCTCCTGGATACTACTACCAGTGGTGGGTTATCCTAAAGGCAAAGTGGGCACGTGCCTAAGTGCGCAAGGTTACAAAGGGGCGCGCGGGGAAGTAAATTCCACAGTATGGTCGTGCGAGGCAAATAAATCGCACCGTAGTGGCCCGCCAGCCATCAAGATGATGAGTATGGAATTTCGGGCTAACTGTGACATCGGGACGTCAAACATCTCAGTCCCCCCCGTGACCATGGGTTGCTGTAAAGCAAGGCCAATGTATCAAGCCGATCGGAAAGAACTTGGTCGTCGACGATTCGGGCCGCTCTCCGTTGATTATGGTACTGTATGTGTCTCGAAAGTCGACGCCATGGATTCCGAGGTTGGCTGAGGTAACGAGACGAGTGCTCTGAAATTGATAAAATACGACAAAGGGGTTTAAACCTGTTCTTTTGGAGGTTAAACTGGACTAGGTTTATAAAAACTCAAATTCGTCTGAATTTCGTTTTTTCCGGCACAAGTTTCTTCCGGCACTCGACTTGTTCCAGAGAAATATAAGCACGGTCGGTGTATAAGGCATCGCTAGTATGCAACATATCACTGATATGCAGAAGGAACAGGGTAGGCGAAAGCACGCAGCCTTGTGGAACACCAGCATTCACAGTCTTGAAGTTGGCGCATGCACCGTCAACTACGATCTTAATACTCCGATCTGTAAGAAAACTGGTGACCCAATTGCATAATTTCTATGAAAGCCTATAAGAGGGAAGCTTTGAAAGAAGCGCTTTGTGTCAAATCCAATAGAAGGCCTTTGCTATGTCTAAATTAACCGCCAGTTACAATCCATTTGTAAGTATTTTATTGTGATACATGCTTTTTTCTATTAAAATCATTTAAAATAATATAATAAATAATATTCGAAAACTTTACCGATTAGGTAATCGAGTACGTAATATTTCATAAAAATCGTAGTGATAATCGCAATGTGACAACCACACTCCCCACGAAACTATTTGTTTTTTAAACAATTTCAACATTCGTGTGCTACAAATTAGGTTTAAACTTTAACACGCAAGTACAACTGCACTCCTTACGAGACTATTTTATTTTTGTATAGCAATTTCAACCAACAATGCATAAAGCTTAGGTTGAAATTCGAAAAAAGTAATAACATGACAGCTAAATAAGTGTAACGAGACTATTTCTTAACCATGCAGTTGTCGCGCCTTATAAAAACAAGTAAGTGGTCACGTGTATTTCATATGTAGTCCAATCTATACATACATACAGGGTATTTTTGAAACGCTCCCGAAAACGAAGACAGACGACAGTACTAACTATATCTTAGATGATGGGTGAAATATAAAATCGATCCTGATGAAAAAAAAATCATCTTTTCACAACGTTTTATTAGCTTTATTCACGCTCCATCGTGTTAGTATAATTAAATAAAACGTTAATTTCATTAAAATAAAACATGAAAATACTTAAACATAAAACCAGCAGTGGAATTACTGAATTACAATCAGCTGACTAGGGGTCAATGTACGCGCGAACGCCGAATTCGCGCGGCCCGTAACTAGCGATGGTACCACAATAACTAATAATTTACAACACTTGTCTAAATACCTAACTTATCTACTTAACCTACTATTTTGCCACTGTGCTTGTCTCCACGTAGCCACTTTCATTCAAATTCACAAGTTAAATAAACCAAATAACTGGTTCAATTCCCCGCTAATGAAAAAAATACTTAAATGAAATGTTAACAAGGTTAGAGTTATGCGTTTTTATTCATCGTGTAGGTATGTTTATTATTCTGATGTATTCAGTTATGTACCTATTCAGATCAGTTCAGTACCAAGTTATTTAAAAAAAATAGGTATGAAACAGCTTACCGCTCTAAATCCTCCGTGGTCTTATGAGATGCGGCTCAAATTGTGCTCCATTCATTTCGAGGCAGATGTGGGCTCGGTGTTGCGTCTCCTCATGCAGGCGGGGCATCATCGTGTGGTCTTCGACACAGTCCGCACGTAGTTTGTCGAAAACATCCACGATCCTTTGGCGCATTTCGTCAGAACTATCACACTCACGATTAAAAACCCTTTCTTTCACATACCCCCACAGAAAGAAGTCTAACGGGGTCAGATCTGGTGAGCGAGGTGGCCAAGCGTGTGGTCCTAGTCTGCCAATCCAGCGATCATCAAATAATTCGGTAAGGCGCTCACGGACGAACCTCACGACATGTGGAGGTGCACCATCATGCTGGAACCATGTGCAGCGATATTCATCCAACGATAGGTCGTCTAAAATGTCAACCAACTGTTCATTTATAAAGTTTAGGTATCGCTGTCCGTTAAGTCGCTGTGGCAGAAACACTGGTCCCAGTATGCGATCCTTAAATAAACCTGCCCATACGTTAACCGACCATCGGGTTTGGTGCCCGGTTTGTCGAACAGCGTACGGGTTAACCTCTGAATACACGTGTGTATTTCTTCGGTTCCACAGGCCGTTTCTGGTAAATGTCGACTCGTCCGTCCAGATAACGTGCTCACTGGAACCAGGCACACGTTGTTGTTGGTCTAATAACCAACGGCAGAAAACTCGTCGGCGGTCGTGATCGCCGGGAACTAAAGCTTGCACTTTGTGCACTTTGTATGGCCGCATTCGATTACGCTTTAACACTTTGTGAACTGAACAGTATGACACACTTGTTCGATCCCGACGTCTTAACAATTTAGCGATACTTCGTGTACCTAGGTTCGGATACTGGCGAACGACATCTAAAATGCGCTCCTCGGAGTGAACAGTCATTTGACTTCCACCTCCTGCCGCTGTGTATAATGTAGTATGTATTTATAGCATCTTAGAGACCTTCTCTATTAATGTTTTTGTATCATAGACCTTACTATCATAAGTCCCTAATATAAGAATAACATTGTGCAACAGTACTTAGGTAGTCAACCATCTGACCACCACATATATGTGTATGATTGCAGGTATCTCTCCGGCAACTCCCTTATAAAAGCAATCCCTTCAGCATTACAAGAACGCGCTCAATAACTTAATAATTTTATGACCAATTTACCAATTATAATATAAAACTATTAAATGTAGTTTATCTTTATTATTGTAATATGATCGACTTGTATTTCTATTATTTAATACATTTTAAATATTTTTAGCAGGGTTTAATTAAATTTAATGGATTTTTAAAGAAAATATTAAGCCTATAGTATAATACTTAATGTTCGAAATGAATGTATTTAACTTTATGCTTAATAATGCATTTTAATTGTTAAAAATATTTTATTTATGACTTTATATTACTTAACGAAAATTGTAATAATGAAGTCATGAAGCACAACCTGAAAGGAACATTTCTAGTAATCCCCAATCGAAACTGCGAGACACAAATTGGAGACAAAATAATTAGTAAAGCAGTGGAAACAATGACATCCGTGGCTAGCTTGCTATTTAGACCTCTCATGATGCCTGAGCTACAACAGGAAATCAAGATAGAGGACAGCCAAGTCGATCTCCGCGGCGTGGACCTCAACGACATCAAAGACATTTTAAACAGTGCAAAATTCAATAGTGAAAGTGTTGATACAAGTGAAAGTTTGATAACTCAAGATATAAGTGTATGGACAATCAGTATTATAATAATAATGTCTATATTTACATTAGTATATTTGGTCGTTAAATTTAAGGTCTTTAAGAAAATTATTTTGTTAAAACGAAATCATCTGGAACCAAAAGCTTTGTCTCCAGTTGATTTCTCTCGGAGGCGGGGAGGAGTTAAGGTATGTCAGCACATAGCAAAGCATAGCAACAAGTTGAAGGGGTTGACTCAGCATTTACTTTACGCGTATAAAATATTGCAAAATACATTATAAAATGTTCAAGAACAAATTATGCTGACATTCATGAGAATAAGTTATACGACACTTTTTTTTTGTTTCATGTTGTTTCCAACTAACTTTATAAATTATTAGGTCCCTACATATGAAATTAGCGTTTTGTCGTACTGACCACTTTGATCTGAAATATCTTCTCTTTGGTTAAGAATTCCAAATTCAAATTTATAAATTCATTTAGCTAGTACATTTGAGTTTTGAAAACAGTCATTCATTTGTTTTTATTCATTATTTTTTTCTTTGGCGTCGCTTATTACCGCACAATGGAAAACATGAAATATCGGTATATTTACGAGTACGAGTTCTACCGTGGCACCAGTGCTGCAGAAACAGATGTGTACGGCGCTGGTGTCGCAAAAGAAACGTACGCACGGTACGTTTTTGGTTTCAACGTTTTCGTTCTGGAAATTTCGACCTTCAGAACCAACCCCGTGGACGGCCGGAGACCAAAGTGGAAAATGAAGAATTAAAGGCTATTGTGGAAGCGGATCCATCACAAAGCACTTCAGAGATAGCTGCAGACTTCGGGGTAAGTGATAAAACTGTATTAATCCACTTGAAGCAAATCGGGAAAATAAAAAAACTTGAACGATGGGTACCTCATGAATTGAGTGAATCGAAATTGCAAACACGCGTCGACTGCTGTGTTACTTTGCTCAACCGACACATTAATGAAGGGATTTTAAATCGAATCATTACTTGTGATGAAAAGTGGATACTGTACGATAATTGGAAGTGCTCGTCGCAATGGCTGAACCCTGGAGACCCAGCCAAATCCTGCCCTAAACGAAAATTGACTCAGAAAAAGTTACTTGTGAGTGTTTGGTGGACTAGCGCCGGTGTCGTTCGCTACAGCTTTCTAAAATCTGGCCAAACGATTACGACAGATATCTATTGTCAGCAACTGCAAACCATGAAGGAAGAACTAGCTGCTAAACAACCGAGATTGGTCAATCGCTCTAGGCCACTGCTGCTTCATGACAACGCAAGACCACACACTGCACAACAAACAACCATTAAGTTCGATGAGCTACAATTGGAATGTCTGCGACATCCACCGTACTCCCCGGACCTTGCTCCAACAGATTACCATTTTTTCCGGAATTTGGACAACTTCATACATGGAAAAAAATTCAACTCCGATGCGGCAGTCCAAACCGCCTTCAAAGAGTTTATTGATTCTCGCCCCCATGTTTTTTTTTTAGTAAAGGGATCAATTAACTACCTATGAGATGGCAAAAGTGCATAGATAACAACGGTGCATACTTTGATTAATTAAATATATTTTTTTTTAAAAATTACTTTATATTCCTCCCATACAAAACGCTAATTTCATATGTAAGGACCTAATATATTGAATATTGCAAAATACATAATAAAAATTCTCTGGAACAAATTATGCTGACGTTCATCAGAATAAGTTTTGTTCCCAGTTGTTTCCAACTGTTTATATAAGTTATAGTCCATTTTTATTGTCAATCTGTTCCCAGACTTCGTTCGATAGACGCTGTATCTCTGTTTTACTCAATATTTTTTTTATTATTGAAATCGTGTATCCATTCCTTGACTAACGCGTCTTCGTTGTTTTTTTTTTGGGTTTTTAAGTTATAATTTATCATAATTGCTTAGAACTGTGGAAAACTACGTGTATAATAATAATGTTTAGACATAATTTTAATCATAAAAGGGTCATATAATATCTTTTAGATGTGCTGGATTACATGAATATAGGCGACAAGTACTTACGTTGTCACGAAATATTGTTAAGCAAAGTAAGTTTCACCGCAAGGGGTTGGCACAAATAGCGTGCGGCTTTTTTCACGTTTGTTTATTTTATTATTATTTTTTATTATTGATATTTGCTTGGAACAAAGTTTTTTTACTTTTTTGTATAAGAACTAACAATATGCTTTCAATTTGAAATTTTTTATCTTTTTTTTGCGTATTTTATATTGTATTTACTGGCATAATTAATGCTGCGGTGATGTTTGTATTTGTATTTTTTATTCATAGTAATGAACAAGTATGTGGTGGAAGTGGTGGTGTGACTTGGACGAAATGGTTGAGGAGGAAGTGGCAGGGGAAGTGAAAGAGGAGGTCGGGGCAGGGGAAATGAAAGAGGTGTGAGGGAGAGGGGAAGAGGGGGAAGAGGGGAAAGTGGAAGACGACAAGGAGTTGAAAGGTAAACAGAAAAATTTGCGTTTCGAGGAATTGAAAAGTACCGGTTTAGATACAAACCACAGTTTGTACTGGACTACAACCGTGTGATGGGAGGCGTAGATAGGAAGTATCAACTTCTATCGGCATTTCCCATCGACTGAGTCCGAAATATTGTGTGGTATAAAAAGGTGTTCCGACGCCTACTTAACATCAAATATTGAATAACTCATAATATTCGCCATAAGCAGTGCAGTTCGCGTGAGCTTAGGAGGCAGGTGGCAGAAGGTCACAACCACCCTCAATTACACGGCCCGTCATTGTTCAGACCTTGAAAATGGCACTGGCTAGCAAGCCTAAAAGAGTACGGCCCATTTTAAAGGGCAATCATTTTATTTGCTCGGGCCCCTGTAAGTTGGCACCAAAAATTATATATTGTTAGGAATGAGGGTAAAATAATAAAAGAAAATACGAACAAATGAAGGTAGAATGGTAATCTCTCACTGGTTTTAGCAGTATAAAGTATGCGACTAAGAGGCATCAGTCTGTAATTCTAAGAGTACCACTGTCGTTACTATACCAGTTAGGGTATTCTACTAGTGTAAGAAAGGAAGATCGTGTTGCTGAGAGGTTAAACCCTGTTTTACCCATTGAGATGGGTAGTGATGCTGTTGGTTTGCATACTTTGGTAAAAAAAGTAAAGTAAAGATACAGCTTATATACGTCCCACTGCTGGGCACAGGCCTCCTCTCATTTCTGAGAGGGTTTTAGGGCAAGGAAATGTCCGCCGCGCTGCCCCAATGCGTGTTGGCGAACTTCACATGTCTTCGAAATATTTTTTTTTTTATTTCTCAGAGATGCAGGTTTCCTCACGATGTTTTCCTTCACCGCCGAGCACGTGGTAAATCAGCACTTAAAATTGCAATTAACAATTTCATTGGTGCCGTCGGGGATCGAACCCGGGTTGCTCGCGTACTGTGAAATTTACAGCGAGCGCTAACCATCTGAGCTACCACGGCTCTCATACTTTGGTGTTATCATGTAATTGGGGTCCTGATAGTAAGCAGGGTTTGTTACCGAGTAGTGTTCTTTTATTTAAATACTTTTGAGAATAATTTCTAACATCAGAAGTGGAATAGTTTCTTACATCAGAATTGGGATAAAGTCCCTGATATCGCTCACAAATAATCTTCGAATAGTGTTGGTGAAAAACTATGACGTGCCTCGCATTTTGTGTTTATGTTAAATGTATTAATGAAATTTGTCGTCCTATTTATTGAATTGATGCATCATTAAAGTGTAGAGTAAAAATTTGTTTTAAGAAAAGTTAAATTCTTTTGATTTTATTACATTTGTGAAGGACTATTATGCATTTCGCGTTGATGACTTTGTTTTCATGTTAAGTGTCATAATGAAATTTGGTATCCTACATACGACATGGCCATATCTTTAAAGTGTAAAGTAAAAGTATAAAGTGAAATGTTTTAAGCCAAAAGTTAAATCCTTTTGTTTAATAGTTTTATTACGTTCGTGAACGACTATAATGTGCTTCGCATTGATGCCTTTGTTTTTATGTTGGGTTGTAATGAAAGCTGTCCTATTTACGACATTGACGTACCACTAAAGTCTAAAGTAAAAGTTTAAAGTCAAATATTTTGAGCAAAAAGTTAAATCTATTTTGTTCGATTTATATTAATGGTACCCGCAAGTACTTTTCTTATTCCTTAACGTACCCAAATATGTTAACATATGTTGAAAGAAATATTGAAAAGAGGTATTCTAGATGAGTTATAGTTTGCATTCTGTGGAAATTTAACTTGCTCGAGTATTGTTGTAATTTAATAGTTCATGCGAAATATCCAATATTTAAAAGGTATTAGGTGTAGTAATTAACGCTAACTTTGTGCTTTGCCTATGTCAACAGCCACTGTGAGGTATGCAAACTTGGTGCCTATGCCTACAATGTTGAAGTCTGGACAGCTCGCTGGTGCGAGTGCAGCCCGGCGGCTTGCTGACGCTGGTGCGGCGCAGCAGCACGATGGCGTTGGTGCGACGCAACAGCTCGCTGGCACGTGTGCAGTGAGACAGCTCGCTGGCGCGAACGCAGCGTAACCGCTCGCAGGAGCGCGTTTAACTGAGTGCCCTGTGTCTTCAGTGTATATTACGATCTTTGCCATGGGCGCAGTGTTCCTTAGAAAAAATTGTTACCTAAGACGTGCGTTAAACTCTAGTAGGAAGCGTTGTATACTAAAATCTGATTTGGACGATGTTTTCAATTCTGTAAAAGTTTAGTATGTATGAAATGTATTCAAGAGCTCACTCATTGTGTGCTGTTGAATAACAATTGCTAAAGATTTGAAAACAAGAGTTTACCGTTTCATGGTCAGAAAGGGCCGAGACGGGAAAGTTACATTAAGCCAGTAACGTTACTTTAGCCTCCACGAGGTGTGTGCTTGCTCCATGCTTACTTTGAGGGTATGTAGTTACACATGTGTCAGAAATAGCTAACGTAGTGCTTTCTTTCTGAAAGTTATATTGAGATACGCTAACGTTGTGCCTCTTTCTTTAAAGTAGGAGGCGGACAAGCTAACGTCATGCCTCTGTCGCGTCTAGCTTGAGTTATGCTGACGTCGTGCCTATGACTTAAGTAATGTTAAGTTATGCTAACGTAGTACCTATGACTTAATCGGTTATTATTTTATTATGTTTTGCTAACGTCGTGCCTATGACTTAATGAGTTATTATTTTGTTAAGTTACCTATGCTAACGTCGCGTCGTGCATGTGATTTAATCAGTTATTTTGGTAAGTTAAATCAGTTATTTTTAACCGACTTCAAAAAGGAGGAGATTCTCAATTCGACTGTGTTTTTTTATGTGTGTTACCTCTGAACTATTTTCTAAGTGAACGATTTTGATGGTTGTATTTTTGTTTGAAAGCTGGTGCTTATCATGTGGTCTCATATAAATTTGATCAAGATCTGACCAGTAGTTTAGAAGTTATTCTTAATAATGCGTATTTATTAATAATTGACTTTTAACAAAAAAAATATTTTACCACTTGTGTTAAGTTATGCGAACGTAGTGCCTATGACTTAATCAGACTATGCGTTGTGTTAACGTAGAGCCATTGCCAAGCGTGTCACCTGTGACCTACGTGGTGCCTGCATCCCCTGTGCCGTTGATGGAGACTAATATTTAAAGCTAAAGGGAGCCCGAGGACTGACTCCTGTCAGGAGGGGCCGTGTTGGGAATGAGGGTAAAAAAATAAAAGGAAATACGAACAAGTGATGGTAGAATGGTAATCTCCCACTAGTTTTAGTGATGCTGTTGGTTTGCATACTTTGGTGTTATCATGTAATTGTGATCCTGATAGTAAGCAGGGTTTGTTACCGAGTAGTGTTCTTTTATTTAAATACTTTTGAGAATAATTTCTAACATCAGAATTGGAATAGTTTCTTACAATATATATATATATATATATATATATATATATATATATATATATATATATATATATATATATTGTAAGAAACATATATAATATTATATATATAATATTATGTGTCGTGGCGGAAGCCTCGGGGTTGTTTTTTGGTGAAGCAGCACCACTGTCCCCATTTGACAAGGGCTCAGTTGTGCTGCCGCGTATTGGCTCCATTATAACCAAAAGGTCTAATCACACACTTATAATTTTATTCCACACTTTACTTTACTATTATAAACTTACTAAAATTCTCACAAAGATTTTATAAGGAAAATAGAACCTACACCGACGAGCGCAGAAACTAAAGTGCCCGTATTCCCGCGTTCAGTTATTAAGGAAGCCATAATAATAACCTAGAAGCGCTCTGATTGGTCGACGATTTCATTGGTCAATATTTCACCAAAACCAAACAATACCTTTTTATTGAATTAGTTAGGTTACTTAGGTAATTTCAATAACAATGATTAATAATCAAATTCACAATTCTTTATTTTTACAATTTAAAACAATATTTGAGTTAAATTTGATAATTGAATAAACGGTTGTTTTAATGGAGTAACTTGTCAATAAAGAAATTTATAAACCAAAAGAATTTTATAGAACTAACTAGTTACATATTATGTTTCTTATAAATTGCTGTTATTTAATTGTAATGTATTTAATTGTAAATTAATAATTAGACACTTGATTATTATAATAATTAAACGTCGGCGCAAAGTTTAGGCTTCGTCCACCGTCCACAGATGTCCTTGCGGCGACATATAAATATATATATATATATATATATATAATAACTATATTTATTTTATGCCGTTTTTCCAAAAAAATAAACTATAGGATTAGATCTATTCATTACATGATTGAAACTGGTTAATTGAGAGCATAGTGTCGTCGTTATTTTAGTTTGAAATCGCTATCTTTTTCTTTAAAATGAAATCTACCTTTAAGTTTTTTGTCACATATCTCAGAAGTTTATAGACTTATGGAAAAAATTTCATATTGTTATTAAAGCTAATAAACTGGCCTTTCTCCATATAGGTATATTTTTGTTCTAGGTTTTATAGTTGTTGTGTAAATCGGCTATGATTGTGAAGATTTTCTACCACAAGTGTTATTGTTTCTTGTTCAATAGTACAAGTAACTATTTTAGTTTTTAAAAATTATGAAAAACTGTATAACTATCGCGCAATTTCTTTCACAATTTCATGTTATTCGTCTAAAACCGCCAAAATTTAGTCTAATGTAAAAGGCTAAACGCTGAACAAAGGCATTCCTTGACGAATATAAGGCATACCTTTGTTCAGCCTTCGCAGTACGTGGTCAAGTTGACACAATATAATATACCGATTCCGCGAGTGAACTATGCATTGCCTTTTCAGAAACTCATGTGGTACGGCATCCATGGTAATTTCTTCCGATGAATACATTCTTAGTTAGAAAACCGTAGCCAATTAGTTACTGTAAAGGGGTATAAATCGACTGCCGTCACCATTAAATCAGGTGTCTTACACGGATCCCATCTGGGCCCTCTATTTTTTCTTATTTTTATAAACGACCTAATCTCAAAACTAACATTTCCTTGTCTATTGTACGCAGATGACCTTAAAATGTTCAAGAGAATTAATGACCTTAATGATTGTATAGATTTGCAAAATGATGCTAACACAAATGCTGACTGGTGCAAACAAACGTAATAAAATAAATATCAAGATTAAATACTTGGAGATCAAATTCTTAAGCGAAATTCATTGGCAAGACTAAGGTGTTTATTTTGATGAAAAACTTACTTTTAGAAATCATTATGATCACATTGTTTGTAAGTCATACAAAACATTAGGTTTTACAGAACAACCAAACATTTCAAAAAACCATCCACAGTATATATCTTCTATGCTTTAATAAGAAGTACTCTTGAGTATGGTTCTGTTGTATGGTCTCTATTTTACGAAGTGCACTCCAAGCGTCTAGACCAGATCCAAAACAAAGCTCTTAAGATAGTTATAGGCTGGAAATAGGTCGCAAACTACCGACTTATCAGGAGAGATTACATAGATTTGGAGTTTCATCACTGAGTAATAGACGTGCAATACAAGATATTCTTTGCTTACATAAATTAATACAATGCAAAATTGTTTCCCCAAATCTTTTATCCCAAATCAATTTTAATATCAAGTCGAATCCCAGGCGTCGTCTTAATAAGTTTATATTAAACGTCAATAAGATCAATACTTCATTTTACAATCCTTTAACACGAATGTGTCGCTCTTATAATGATATGGTTTTGACAGAGTCAATTGGGGCCATTGACGTCTTTGACAATAATATAAATAAACTTCGCACTCAACTATTCCACTACTTCAACTCCACATTAATTTTTACCGTCTTTAATTATATCTAAAAAAAATCTTTCACTAAATTGTCATAAAATTGTGTAACTAATTTTTTTTTCATAGATATGTTTACGTATAATGCATGTTGCAACTGTATGTACGCGTTTTTGGTTTGTATTCCAGGACAAAACTTTGTATATAATAGGTATTAATGTTACGTTAAAGTGAATATAAACTGTTGTGTACATCCAATAAATAAATAAAATAAATATAGGTATATGAATAATCTTGTAATAATTATATGTGACCGTGTCTAACAAGGGAACTTCTAACACAAAAACTAACTTATTACTATCAGAATAAGATTTAAGAACTATAGTGCTTTCTAATTTTGTAAGATTGTCCTTACTTGCCGTATACACTAATCTATAATGTTTCTCTATTTTTAATAAAATATTAAAAAGTTCTGTAGAATTAATAATAGATTGGTGGAGTATGTGTACTCTACTAAAAGCGATTGCCGTTTCTATCTCTTGAACTACATTATAAATAGTACGAACGTTATTTAGGATTTGATATAGTGCATTAATTTGACTTACTAAGTTATGTATTTTAGAATGCAATGTTTTCAGTTGCGAAGTTTTAATATTCAGATGAATTAAGTTATATTTCAAGTCATCTGAAATGTTAACCAATTTATCAAAGGCTTTTTGCATAAGCGACAGTTTTCTTTCTACCGAATGTTCTCTATTTTTAAGCTGGCTAACCTCCGTATTGTATCTCATGGCGTCATCGTTATCTAGATTGCCTGAAATTAATTTAACAATAAAACCTAATGGGTTTATTAAACCTCTTTTTAATATTTTGCTAGGCATTATTTGCTTCAATCTATCTTTTGTAAGTTCCATAAAGGATTCTATTTGCAGAGTTAATCCTACAAGTTCACTGCGCAACTCATTTTCCGAGTAAATCATATCTTTTAATCCATAATATTGATTAATATTATTATCTAAGTACTTAGCTACAATTTCTAAATCTAATGTCTTAAAAATAGTCCAGTTACTATTCTGAATCACTGCCGCGTTTATCCGTATCGGCGCTATTCCAGAATCATATCCTGCAGGTTTACGCTGATTACTGATTTTGCTAGGACCAGGAGCGTCAGGACTGCTTGCTACCACCTGCGGAGGGCGTTTAACGATTTTATTGCCACTTTCGTATTTATTTATTTTCAAATTTACCGTTACAGTATTCCTATCTACTTTCCCATAACTTTTGCTTTCTCGTATCGTGGGACTTCTTTAGCCTTCCGATTCCTAGTAGTTTTCATGAAAAGTGGTGTTTCGCCGCCTTTCCTTTATACAGCTTTACATTTATTTTCTTTAATCTTATCACTAACATATTCGTATAAAATATTGAGCCTTTTCTATGATTCTGAACTAATTTCTGTTAAAGATTTTTATCTCTATCTATGCAAATGCATTTCCTGATTCCGTATGCCCAAATACCATTTCAAAAGGTGTGAAATTTGTCGCACTATGAATCGTATTATTGTATGCCATAATGGCGTACGTCATTACTAATTCTGTATCTTGATCGCATTTTCCGTTCTTTGCTAACCTATAAATTTCAAGTATCGTCGAATGGAAACGTTCTACTATTCCCATTGAATTTGGGTTATTTGGTGTTCCTATATGCATTTCAATTTTGTATAAACTCAACAGTTATTTAACAAGGTTATTATTAAATTCGGTCCCGGGATTACTACTTATTTTTCTGGCCAATCCATAGATACTAAAATACTTAATTAAAACCTTAACTATTTCTGGTGTACTTCTATTGGGTACATTAAAAGCTTGTGCTAACTTACTAAAAGCATCTACTATAGTTAAATAATAATTATTTTCTATGTACGTACAAAAGGTCCATGAAAACCGCTTCAAATGGCATATTCTGTGTTCAAGTAAGTTGTAATTATGGTTTAATTTGTTTCCTGTCATATTTCATTTTTCTGCACTGTTCGCATGCATTAGTAATGGCGGAAATTGTGTCTTTCATATTAGACCACCAATAATGTCTTATAAGCTTTGTGAGTGTTTCACAAATACCTCGATGAACAGTTTTTCCCTCACGATACTTTATAATAATATTTCTTTGCTCTTCTTCATCTGTTACATTAACTACTCTCTCTGTACATTCTATTAAATTTTGAGAACCTTTTTTATATAATGCTGTTACTACATTACTAAATACTTTTCTAAGCACTTCCGTTTCAAATAAATGAAATATTTCCGCTTAAAATCTACATACTCTTTCAAAAACTGCTTAACTAAATGTTCATTATTAATAGCTGACATATGTACCTCATTATTTTTGACTACTATTGGAAATGTCCTTCACATCATTGTTATAACAAATATAGACAAGTATTTGTCTAGGTTTGGTGTCTACCGCTTCATTTAAAATTGGTATTCCTGCATGTTCCCTATTTCATGTAGAGTGAGCAGTAGCTCCGTCGTCTAATTTTGATATGTCTAAGATAGGAGCTTCCTTTTTATCTATGCTTTACTTCACTGTTTCTGAATCTGAATCTGATCTGTAAATTACTTATCTACATTTACTTGCATGAACTCATCATCATTTTTTAACATATTAACTTTTATATCCCCTTATTTTTCTACCATTTAGACTAATTACAATATTATTACTATCTGTGCTTAAACTATTTATTTTTACTCTAGACAATGCATCGGCACTTGAGTTTTGCGGTCCTTTCTTATAATTAATTTCAAAGTCATATTCCTCCAGTCTTAGGCGCCATCTAGTGAGTTTACTATGTGGTTCGTTCAGCGAATAGAGCCAAGCTAAAGTTATATGGTCCGTATAGATGTAAAACTTTTTGCCCCATAAATACGGGCTAAAATGTGGTAGAGCCACGCGGCAGCTTGTGCTGTCGCATGGATGGGCCGGCTCGAACCGGGTTGGTACCACGACCTCACAGAATACCAGCGTGAAGTAGAGGTTTACCTCTGCGTTTCGCTTGGTGAGTGCAGGTGGCCGGAGGCAGAATTGCCCCCCCCCCCCCCCCCATCAACATGGTAGCGGAATTAAACGAAAGACTACCCCAGGAGGGTACCAGCAACTCTGGAGAATCCCTCGCTGAGCATCCACGACCAAGCTACTCCACTCCCGAGCGTGGGTGCTCAGGCTGCCCCGCGTATTCTGGGGGGGGGGGCAAAATTCCGCTCGCGACTAATACTGCTCGGGGCAAGCGGAGCAATAAGACCAAGGCGACCCCTGTCAGGCTATCCGTGAATTTTTGCAACATCAGGGGACTTCATACCAACCTTAACGCTGTCCACTTCCATCTAGAGACGGCGAAGCCCGCCTTGCTCTTTTTAACCGAGACTCAGGTGTCCTCTCCGGCTGATACTTCATATCTCTCCTACCCGGGGTACAAATTGGAACACTCCTTTGTGCCCCGGGCTGGAGTTTGCGTATACGTCAGAGAGGACATCTGTTTTCGACGCCTCGGCAGTCTTGAAGGTACGGACCTGTCCATCCTATGGCTGCGCGTAGACAGCGACGACCATCCCCGCGTCTACGGGTGCCTCTATAGGTGCCATAGCGGTAATGCCGAAACATACCGACTCATCGACCACGTCCAAATGGCTACAGATTCCTAGTTACAGCAGATCCCATCCGCAGAGATTGCGATCCTTGGCAATTTTAACGCCCACCACGCCGAATGGCTCGGTTCACGTTCAACCGATCATGCGGGGAGATCTGTTTATGACTTTGCTTTAGCATATGGTCTTACACAGCTGGTTACTTCGCCTACGTGGATTCCAGATGTGGAAGATCATGAACCTTCCCTGTTGGACCTTCTGCTGACCTCTCATCCGGACGGATATCAGATGTCCGTCGACGCTCCTTTAGGCTCGTAGGACCATTGTCTTGTCCGGTGTGTGGTGCCACTCACACTAACGTCGCGGTTGCATTCTGCAGGCTACCGCAGACCGGATAGGATGTGGTTTTTTTTGCATCCTACCCTTGGGGGCGAGTTTGCTTCTCGCCGGAAGATCCCAGCGTTGTTGCTGATTCTGTTGCTGATGTGGTACTTCAGGGTATGGAACTTTTTATTCCATCCTCTGTGGTGCCCATTAGAGGCAGATCCCAGCCATGGTTTGGTCGCTCCTGTAAAATAGCATCACGCTATAAGCAGGAGTGCTACCGGGCCTGGGCTGACGCATCAACGTCTCGGGATGTAAACACCAGCGCTCTTAAAAAGAATTATAATTCCGCCTCCAGGTCCTTCAAAACAGTCATTGCCAAGGCAAGGCCTGAGTACATCGGCAGAATTGGCGAGAAGCTTCCTTCGGGAACCCGTGCATTCTGGTCTCTCGCCAAGGCTGTCCAAGGGAACTTCTGTCAGCCATCTCTACCATCTCTGCACAGAGAGGACGACTCACTGGTCCATGCCGCAAAGGAGAAAGCCGATCTGTTAGGCTCTCCCTTTGCGTCCAACTCGACTCTGAATGACGGGGGGAACACACCGCCGACTATCCCGCGGTGTGAGTGCTCCACGCCGGACGTGCGGTTTACACAGCGGTCGGTTCGCAAAGCACTCCTCTCCCTGGACGTCAGCAAGTCGAGTGGGCCTGATGGAGTCCCTCCCATTGTGCTGAAGACGTGTGCCTCGGAGTTGGCCCCGGTTTTAACGCGTCTTTTCCGGTACTCCTACTCCCAAGGCGTAGTCCCGAATTCATGGAAGACAGCTTTGGTCCACCCGATCCCTAAAAAAGGCGACCGCTCAGACCCGTCCAACTACAGGCCTATCGCCATCACCTCCTTGTTCTCCAAAATAATGAATCTATTATAAACTGCCAGCTCATGAGGTACCTTGAAGATCACCAGCTGATTAGTGACCGCCAATACGGTTTTCGTCGTGGTCGATCAGCTGGTGATCTTCTGGTCTACCTGACTCATAGATGGGCGGAGGCAGTAGAGTCCAAGGGGGAGGCATTGGCCGTTAGTTTGGACATAGCGAAGGCCTTCAATCGGGTCTGGAACAAAGTGCTTCTTTCGAAGCTCCCTTCCTATGGGCTTCGCGAGAAATTGTGCAATTGGATCACCAGTTTCCTTGCTGATCGGAGCATCAAGGTCGTAGTAGACGGTACATGCTCTGATTACAAGCCTATCAACGCTGGTGTTCCACAAGGCTGCGTACTATCGCCAACGCAGTTTCTCCTGCATATCAATGATATGTTGCAAACTGGTAACATTCATTGCTATGCAGACGACAGCACTGGTGATGCCTTATATACCGGCCGTGCAAATATTCCTCGGGAAAATTTGTGTCTGAAGTCGAGTCTTTGCTGAACAAAGTCTCGGATTGGGGGCGACTAAATCTAGTCCAGTTCAATTCCCAGAAGACACAAGTTTGCGCGTTTACCGCTAAAAGTAACACCTTTGTCGTATCTCCTCAGTTTCAAGGCACTCCCCTTGTTGCTTCAGCCAGTATTAGAATCCTCGGTGTCGACATATCGAGTGATGTGCAGTTTCGTGGTCATTTGGAAAAGAAGGACAAATTAGCCTCTAAGAAGCTTGGCGTGCTCAGCAGAGCGGGACAGTATTTCATGCCGGTACACCGCTTGCAACTTTACAAGGCGCAGGTTCGGCCCCACATGGAATACTGTTCCCATCTCTGGGCAGGGACTCCCCAGTGCCAGCTCCTTCCACTTGACCGCATCCAGCGCAAAGCGGTTGGAATCGTCGACGACCGAGTTCTTTCCGATCGGCTTGACTCACTGCCACTGCGTAGAGACGTTGCATCTCTTTGCGTATTTTATCCGTGGTCAGAATAAATGGTTTCTTAAAATTCGGAACATGTAGTAAAGGAGCATATGTAAAGGTTTTTTACATGTTTCGAAGCTTTCAATATATTCTTTATTTAAGTTTATACTTTTACATTTTTTAAGCACACTATAACAAATTTGCTATAGTGCCCTATGAGACCAAGAAAACTTGATTTCAGTTGTCATTTTGGGTATAAGATATTTTAATACTGCTTCTATCTTATCGTTATTAAGTTTTAACCCTTCGCTAGTTATGGTGTGCAAAGATAAAGTACTTACCTTCGTAGGAAATGGGATTTATCTAACTGCACCTTTAAGTTAGTTTCACGAAATATCTATAATACTCCCTAAGTTTTTCGTTATGTTCCTGAATGCTTTTTGCGAATATTGTAACGTCATTAAGATATATCAGGCAATGGACGCCTTGTAGACCTCTCAAAACGTTATCCATTGTGAGCTGGAATGTAGCCGGTGCCGTTTTTAGGCCAAATGGCGTTCTATTAAATTCGTAATGCCTAAAAGTACTAAAATCTGTTTTGATCCTATCGTCTTTTTCCACTTCAATCTGGTGGTAGCCACTTGCTAAATCTAGGGTGGGCAACAACTATATGCGCGTTCCTATGTGTGCGATTCAATTCACGTTTTCGTTTCTTAAGTTTTTGCCTACTGTTTACTTTCTTAATGACACGCCTACTACTAAAGCTTAAGTTAATAACTACACGACGTGAATTATGATTCCAATTTTCCCTTCATACTTTTAACCGGCTTAGGATCGTCATAATAAATGAAATAAAAAAAAATATTTTTGCTTATCAACGACGTAACCAACGACTGTCATTATTATGGCGTATTTAAAATAATGGATATACATATTCACGACAAAATTACGCAAGTAGTCCCAATCCTACAATAATATTATAAACGTGAAAGTTTGTGAGGATGTATGGATGTATGGATGTTTGTTACTCTTCCACGCAAAAAGTACTAAATGTATTTTAATGAAACTTTACAATAATATAGTTCATACATCAGAACAACACATAGGCTATAATTAATATAGTATTACTATTAATTAGTAAAATAAATTGGTTAAAATATAACGATAAGTGTTAAGTCAGTCGGAAAAAATCTGTCATCTGCGAACTATTTTGACGTGCGGTGCAAACACAAAAAGTTACACAAATATAATGTATGATGTCTTGTTTCTCCTAAATAGTTCTACAAAAAAGTCCGCGACAGTATATATATATCTTTTATGTGAAAGACAAATTTCCAGGAAGCTTTCATATTACAGTTCAGGTCGCTTTCCACATTGTATAGTAAGTTCTTATAACACTCTTCTAATAATTTTTTACATCTTTTTCTCAATAAATTAAAAATATCGTAATCTCTTGGGTTGCCATATTTCTTATACAGTTTATGAAATCTTAGTTTCTCTTTAATGCAATGAATCAAAGAGGGTCTGTACCAGTTTGGAGAAGAATATCTTTGTTTAATTCTTGGTAAAATATTTCAACTGCATCATCTACATTCTGCTCAGCTAAAAGATGTTGCCAATTTTTAATTCAACTTGGCAACATCTTTTGGCTTTGTTTTCCTTTAAATTATTCTTTATAAAGTTGCATTTGTCACATAAACATCATCGAAAATTACCAAAATTAAGTCGAGCGTTCGGTCATTACAGTTTGTTAGGAAATTAAACTGTTTGAAGCAAGATAGAGCCATCATAAGCCATCAAAGAGCAAGCTTTTTTACTTAAACCCGAGGAGGGTAATCTTTTTGATCTTTTAAAATATTCCTGTCAATGTCAGGGATATTAAAATCGCCTACGATATAGAAAGTCCCAAGTTTATCATTATTTAAAACAACACTTTGGACATGACGCATAAATCTTACCAAATCATCAAAATGTAAGTAAGGAGGCAAGTAACAAACACAGAGGTTTATCGCCATCGCGTAATTGTCAGATATCCAAAGATCCACAAAGTCACTGTCCCAGGTTCCGCGACGCATGATTTTAAAACATTTTTTTACAGCAAGAATAGCACCTCCTCCGTCACTCTTTTGGTTAGTGTACACGCAATCATATCTATCTCTACGATAGACGTCGTAACGTTCATCGAAAAATTCCTCATTACACACAAAAGCATCAAGGTTAGTTTCAGATAAACATATTATTCCATAGTCGTCATTCAATAATTCTAAATAAAACTCGGAAATTTTAGAACGCCTGCGGTTTACATTCTGACAGTAACTTAACATGAAAATAAAGGGAAAACAGAATATAAACCAAAAATTATTATTGGTAAACACAAGAACTATTAACACACAACTTAGGATGACAACTTCGATAGGAAATCCTTATTCTTTACATATGTAACCGATGACGTATCATCATTTCTGACACTGACTTAGAAGTATATGGACTGGGCATACCTACAGAATTAGCGTGACTACCTACAATACACTGGCGCATAAAATGGCCGCCTTTTATAGGGTTGTAACTCAGCAATATGGGCAGCTGATATCGATATTTTACTAATATGAATTTGTTCTCATATCATATAATTGAATTTGTTGCTTTATTTATTTTATTCCGTAGGTATTTATATAGGTACAGGGCTATATTTTCAATCGTCAAATAACTTATCTGAGGAATAAATAATGTGTCTGGCAGTTTTATGCTTTTGTGTAGATAGAAATTAAATTGTAGCCTAATTGTGTAACACACCAAAATGACAAACCATACCATTTGACAGTTTAACAATATCCATTGCGTTGTTTTTGTTGTCGAGCAAACGAATTTTTCAATCACATGAAGCAATGGATATTGTTGTTGTCAAATTAGATTTGATTGCTATCCTTAAGTTTCGCTTGAGCTGCTTCACCAGGCTTCACCGCATATGTACACTTACGCAGTGCATAATCTGCTACAGATTTCTTGTATTAGGTACAGTCAAACAAAGAGTTAAGTATGCAGGCAGCTAACATGCAACTTGTTTTAAACAATGTTCTGAGTGTGCTAAGTACTTACTCAAGTTTTTACATCATTTATATAATTGTGAACAAAGTTAAAAAGTTATAACGCACACAATAAAACTGAATATTGACAGAGTAGTGGGAAGATTCTTGAGAAGATTTTTTGCTGGCATACCAAATTTGTTTACTGTACAATATTACTGGGATGGAGATCCCTGATCCCATATTATAATCCCATATTATAGTATTTTTAATATAAAATATATATGTATATATATTCAGATTTTAAATGAAAAATAGTATTTTTCACAGGTAGGTACATTAATTTTGTTTATTTGAAATTTGAAAATCTGGCATGATCATGAAACATGATATCCGGGAATTATAAACTATTAATATTATTTATTCATTTCTGAACAAAATTAATCTATCAAAATAATTTCTAGTACAACACTTTGTCACTGCTTTTGACAGTTTGACAGCAGATCTACCACAAAACTTGGCGCTTACATGGCGGTGCAGTCACGCATGGATGAGCTAATGACGTCACACGAAAGTGTTACGAAAATAAGCACTTGACTAAGTGTATTTGTCTCTCTTTCCTATTGCAGCTACTGCTTTGTTAAAAAGAGACAAAACTGTTTTTGACAAGTGTGTGTCGATATTATAGATATTTGTATAACTATTATTTCTATAGCAGAATATGCCGCCTCCATAGGTATATCTCTATGATTTCTGATGTTTTGTTTTGTTCATTGCCATATTTGACCCATATGTACTTATATTGGCCCCGTATTGCTATTCTTGTAGCCGAGTGGAGTTCTGTTATTTGAAACTTTTAACTTAAGTATTTTATTATTCATCTTTTAATAAAATATTGTAATAAATGTATTTTGTACCTTGCTCTTACAAGTGTTTACGTATTTGATGAACATAACAATAATGTCTGTAGCCTTCATAATTTATGTGTGATAGAAATGCTGCACTAAACCATTGATTATTTAGGTAAATTAATAGGTGAGATAGATTAGAGTATTATGAATTTCCGAATCGATGTTTCTAATGAAAATATTGCCTGCTTTGTCCAAGGGCTGAAGTGGACACTCGCCATTTGATCACTCACAAGATTATTTGTAAATTTAATATTTCGTACCGCGAGTCATATCTACTACTACTATTACCTATGAAGGACTGTGAAGATGAATGAGGACGGTGACTGTTACTACTACAACTACAGCTCATCACAAGTCCACTGCTGAATATGGCCTATATTTCCCCCATAGTTTGCCACAAAATACGGTCCTGAGTCACCTGCATCCATAGACTGTCTGCATATTTTATCAGGCCGTTACTCCATCTAATATACATAAATGCTAGTGAGCACCAAAACGTATCCGTGGCCCTACCGATATGTGTTGAAGGTAGAACACGGTAAGGTGCGTATATGACATAACCCATCTGTTTCCCTGCGAGGTGGATAACAATAGCCAGTTCTTCATGAATTAAATACGGCTACTGAGCGCCTCAAAACTTCACACAATATAACACACATTAATACTTTTGGTGCTTTAGTTTTATAGCAGGCCCTTAAAAACTTCTAAATCAATTTATAGAAATTATCATATAAAATGAGTAATAATCAATCTAGGGAGTCGTGATATATCTGGGGATAAGCGTTCGCCTTAAAATTACATAGTTCGCAAGCAAACTAATTTCGATCCTCGCTGGTCTTAATTCACGTTCGTTTGCATGGGACCCCATTGAAGCTTCGTGTCAATAGTGATTCCAAGATTATAACCACATTTACTTCATTATAAAATAATTTTCTGAGGTCCGTCTGATTGTCCGTAACAACTGAGGGACAATACTATAAGCAGCCCTTATAGAGTAGTCACTTAGTTTTTTAAAAAATTGTTTCCAAAGCCGCAAGGAACTCAAAATATTAAAAAATCTGTGGGACCACCCGCCTGCCAAACGTGTCAACTATGTTATACCTATATAGGAAATATTAGAGATTTATGAGGCAATCTATGGCGGAAGCGTATGTTCAGCAGTGGTGTAACTTTGATAGGCTGTGATGATTTTTTGTATTTTGTTCGGAAACCTATTTTATGAATTACGAACAAACAGAAAGATCTTATGACTCCCGACAGATGGCGGTATAACTCCTCCGGTTACATCATAAAAATCGAGAGCTCCAATACTTGGTAATGCCATCGCGAATCCGTCTGCCAAGCGTGGCGATCATAACAAATCTTGTACGAAATGACAGACCAGCAGCGGAATTTTAAGGATAGATGAAAAAAAGAAGAAGACATAATATTATGTAATTTTAAAACTATTTGGCGTAAAAGATAAATAAAAAAGCGTCCAACCATTAAGTGTAATTAGTTACAAATATTCCAATAGCCTTTCCATTAAGCGTAATTAGTTACAAATGATTTAAGTTTTTCTTCAACTTTTCCCGAAGAAATCTTCGCAGAATTTTTCCGTTTGGATTTCTTGGTATCTCCTTGACGAACCGCACTCCCCACGCAAATGTTTTGGATTGGATAACTGCAACAAAAATATAATTATAGAAAATGCTATAGAACTTATGACTATTGGTATACAAATAATTGCGAATATAACGAATAACTAACTATGGAGTCGTGGACGCTTTGTAAACTTAGATGAAGACAATATCGCCATATGAAAACGGCGTTAGGGAATCCATTTAATTATTTTGTTTTTCATTTTAAAAAACGTTACCCCTGCGCTAGAATTTACTTCTGTATTGTGGAGGCAGTTTACATACATAAACTTCACAAGGATAAACATCCTGACATGAAAGAATTACGTGTAATTACAAATACTTGTTCCGTGCGGAATTCGAACCCACGGCCCTCAGCGCCGTAATTCATTCTAAGCCACTGCGCCACGGAGCCATCATTGACCTATCGTAATAAATATTATAATCGTAAAAGTGAAATATCTCCTACAGATGACGTAATAGACAAGTATTTTTATAAATATCATAGAATACCAGCGTGAAATAACAGCTTAATGTTTCTGTTCCGTATGGTGAGTATGAAAAGAGACTTTCCATCTTAGTCCTCTGGGATGATAACGCATCTGCTATTTTTCTAAATCGTAGAGAGATACAAATATCTATCGGCCACAGCATCCAATTATCACCAGGTTGACTGTGTGCTTGCGTGTCACCCTTATTCTATAAAAACAGTACATTACAAACCCTCTCAGCCACGAATTGTTGAAGCTCTTTTTCCGTGAGCTTGATGCCAGTTTGAAGCACTACGAATGCAAAAGGTACTTCGCCTGCCGATTCGTGAGGCAACCCCACAACGCCTACGTCGCGCACTCCCTTGTGTTGCAGAAGCACTGCTTCTATCTCCGCTGGAGGAACCTGAAAGTAATTTTTAAGTATATACTTAAAACAGAAGTTTTCTAGTGTTTTTAATTTATCTTTATTCAGCGAGACGTGAATTCTGCTAAATATATATATTAGGTCCTTATATATGAAATTGGCGTTTTGTACGGGAGGAATATAAAGTCAATTTTCTTTTTTGTAAAATATATTTAATTAATCAAAGTATGCACCGTTGTTATCTATGCACTTTTGCCATCTCATAGGTAGTTCATTTATCCATTTACTAAAAAAACAGGGGGGCGAGAATCAATAAACTCTTTGAAGGCGGTTTGGACTGCCGCATCGGAGTTGAATTTTATTCCTTGTAAGAAGTTGTCCAAATTCCGAAAAAAATGGTAATCTGTTGGAGCAAGGTCCGGGAAGTACGGTGGATGTCGCAGACATTCCAATTGTAGCTCATCTAACTTAGTGGTTGTTTGTTGTGCAATGTGTGGTCTTGCGTTGTCGTGAAGCAGCAGTGGCCTAGAGCGATTGACCAATCTCGGTTGTTTAGCAGCTAGTTCTTCCTTCATGGTTTGCAGTTGCTGACAATAGATATCTGCCGTAATCGTTTGGCCAGATTTTAGAAAGCTGTAGTGAACGACACTGGCGCTAGTCCACCAAATACTCACAAGTAACTTTTTTTGAGTCAATTTTTGTTTAGGGCAGGATTTGGCTGGGTCTCTAGGGTGAACCATTGCGACGAGCGCTTCCGATTATCGTACAGATTATCGTACTTTTCATCACAAGTAATGATTTGATTTAAAATCTCTTCATTATTGTGTCGGTTGAGCAAAGTAACACAGCAGTCGACGCGTGTTTGCAAGTTCGATTCACAAAATTCATGAGGTACCCATCGTTCAAGTTTTTTTACTTTCCCGATTTGCTTCAAGTGGATTAATATAGTTTTATCACTTACCCCGAAGCATGCAGCCATCTCTGAAGTGCTTTGTGATGGATCCGCTTCCACAATAGCCTTTAATTCTTCATTTTCCACTTTGGTCTCCGGCCGTCCACGGGGTTGGTTCTAAAGGTCGAAATTTCCAGAACGAAAACGTTGAAACCCAAAATGTAACGTGCTTTCTTTAGCGACACCAGCGCCGTACACATCATTAATCCTTCGAACTGTTTCTGCAGCATTGGTGCCACGGTAGAACTCGTACTCGTAAATATACCGATATTTCATGTTTTCCATTGTGCGGTAATAAGCGACGCCAAAGAAAAAAATAATAAGGAAAAAACAAATGAATGACTGTTTTCAAAACTCATATGTACCAGCTAAATGAATTTATAAATTTGAATTTGGAATTCTTAACCAAAGAGGAGATATTTCAGATCAAAGTGGTCAGTACGACAAAACGCTAATTTCATATGTAAGGACCTAATATATGCATTAATTTTAACGTGTACAATTTTGGAAAACTATAAGTAATAACTATAAGAGGTAAATTTTGTACAACCTTCTTCAATATAAACTATTAAGGATAACTCAAAAACTACTAGTCATACCTTGATCAAATTTATGTTATATTCAGGATAAGCATCAGTATGCAAATAAAAAAAAGAATCATCAAAATCGGTTCACCTAGAAAAAAAAACAAAAAAAACAGTCGAATTGATCCTCCTTTTTGAAGTCGGTTAAAAATACGGGGTTATTTTTTAAAGAGTAGCCAAATTTTATAATTAAGTTCAAATATATAAATAATGATATAATGATATTACAGTTTTTGAAAATACGAATAATTTTATTGATTATTGATATTAGTTTTAATACGACTTTTATTTGAAATTATCCCAAATTGAATATTTTTGCTTATCAACGACGTAACCGCTCGCTTGCTTTCAATTGCAAAAGAACCGTCAAACTTTGCTCATGAAATTTGACATTATACACTCGGCGTGGCCGCCCTCATTATAACTTGATTTACAATCGACCGGAGTGGCCTAGCATAATTTGTTATTTTGACAAAAGTTCTGTGTATAATATTTTACATGAGACTAAATTTAAGATCGAGCATATTTTGGCGGTTTCAGATGAAAATTTGCGCGATAGCTATACAGTTTTTCATCATTTTTAAAAACTAAAATAGTTACTTGTACTATTGAACAAGAAACAATAACAATTGTGGTAGAAAATCTTCACAATCATAGCCGATTTACACAAAAACTATAAAACATAGAACAAAAATATACCTATACGAAGAAAGGCCAGTTTATTAGCTTTAATAACAATATGAATTTTTTCCATAAATCTATAAACTCCTGAGATATGTGACAAAAACCCAAAGGTGGATTTCATTTTAAAGAAAAAGATAGCACAAGCAAATATTTCAAACTAAAATTACGACGACACTATTCCTATAGTTTATTTTTATGGCTAAAAACGGCTA
Organism: Parnassius orleans; assembly: GCA_029286625.1. Taxonomy (NCBI): domain Eukaryota; kingdom Metazoa; phylum Arthropoda; class Insecta; order Lepidoptera; family Papilionidae; genus Parnassius; species Parnassius orleans. Next base: position 2,512,657 of record JAGSMP010000083.1, read on the forward strand.
AATATTGTTATATTTATAATAAATTAAAAACTAATAATTACGACGAATTTCAGTCTAAAAACTCGCAATGACCTTGAACGAGCCCCAAAAACTTCAAGATAGCGGCTGTAGAAGCTAGGGTTGCGCCTGACCAAATAATTTATTTTACGTACCTACCGGGTTAGAAAAAACTCCAAAAAAGGTTAAACCAAGATATTTTAATAATATTACGTAATTTAAATAAATAAATATATATATATATATATATATATATATATATATATATATATATATATATATATTATGGTGCCAACTTACAGGGCCCGAGCAAATAAAACTATTGCCCTTTAAAGTGGGCCGTACTCTTTTAGGCTTGCGGGCCGGTGCCATTTTCAAGGTCTCAACAATGAGGGGCCGTGTGCTTGAGGGTGGTTGTGACCTTCTGCCACCTGCCTCCTAAGCTCTCGTGAACTGCACTGCTTATGGCGAGTCTGAAATATTATGTGAGCATTCAATATTTGATGTTAAGTAGACGTCGGAACACCTTTTTATACCACACAATATTTCGGACTCGCTCGATGAGAAATGCCGATAGAAGTTGATACTTCCTATCTACGCCTCCCATCGCACGGTTGTAGTCCAGAACAAACTGTGGCTTGTACCTAAACCGGGCATACTTTTCAACTCCTTGAAACGCAAATTTTCTGTTTGCCTTTCAACTCCTTGTCGTCTTCCACTTCCCTCTTCCCCCTCTTCCCCTCTCCCTCACACCTCTTTCATTTCCCCTGCCCCGACCTCCTCTTTCACTTCCCCTGCCACTTCCTCCTCAACCATTTCGTCCAAGTCACACCACCACTTCCATCACATACTTGTTCATTACTATGAATAAAAAATACAAATACAAACACCACCCTAGCATTCAATATGCCAATAAAATACAATATACAATACGCAAAAAATAGATAAAAAATTTCAAATTGATAGCATAGTGTTAGTTCTTATACAAAAAAAAAGAACTTCGTAACAAGCAAATATCAATAATAAAAATTATAATAAAATAAACAAACGTGAAAAAAGCCGCACGCTATTTGAGCCAACCCCTTGCGGTGAAACTTACTTTGCTTAGCAATATTTCGTGACAACGTAAGTACTTGTCGCCTATATTCATATAATCCAGCACATCTAAAAGATATTATATGACCATTTTACCTTTTATAATTAAAATTATGTCTAAACTTTATTATTTCACACGTAGTTTTCCACAGTAGTAAGCAATTACGATAAATTATAACTTTAAAATACGCAAACAAACAAAGTCAACGAAGACGTTAGTCAAGAAATGGATGCACGATTTCAATAAAAAATATAATTTTTATTGAGTAAAACAGAGATACAGTGTTTATCGAGCGAAGTCTGAGAACAGATTGACAATAAAAATGGAATATAACTCGTATATTATACAGTTGGAAACAACTTGTAACAAAACTTATTCTCATGAACGTCAGCATAATTTGTTCCAGAGAATTTTTATTATGTATTTTGCAATATTCAATATAATTTATAAAGTTAGTTGGAAACAACAGGAAACAAAAAGTGTCGTATAACTTATTCTCATGAATATCAGCATAATTTGTTCTTGAACATTTTATAATGTATTTTACAATATTTTATACACGTGTAAAGTAAATGCTGAGTCAACCCCTTCAACTTGTTGCTATGCTCTGCTATGTGCTGACATAGCATATTTCTACAGGTTGAGTATCCTTAACTCCTCCCCGTCTACGAGAGAAATCAACTGGAGACAAATCTTTTGGGTTCAGATGATTTCGTTTTAACAAAATATAGACATTATATCTATATATACTAATGTAAATATAAACAATATTATTATAATACTGACTGTCCATACACTTATATCTTGAGTTATCAATATTTCACTTGTATCAACACTTTCACTATTGTATTTTGTACTGTTTAAAATGTCTTTGATGTCGTTGAGGTCCACGTCGCGGAGATCGACTTGGCTGTCTTCTATCTTGATTTACTGTTGTAGCTCAGGCATCATGACAGTTCTAAATAGCAAGCTAGCCACGAATGTCCTTGTTTCCACTGCTTTACTAATGATTTTGTCTCCAATTTGTGTCTCGCAGTTTCGATGGGGATTACTAGAAATGTTTCTTTCAGGTTGTGCTTCATGACTTCATTATTACAATTTTCGGTAAGTACTATGTTTTTCTCAGTAAAAAGTAACCATATTCCATCAGCTAAGATGAGGCTTCTTACGTTTTCAATTCGAATAAAGTTCTAATGACATGCAGAATAGTTTATAAGCAGCATTATTTGTTCCATACACTTCGAATTGTATTGCATTGTATTGCACGATGTTATCTTCCTTACAGAGGACTCGATCATCTTCGATCTACTCGCACGGGATAGATACGGGTATGTATTTCAATCCATTCACTATAATGCTTAAAGGAACTAGGATCGTATATATCCATAATATAAAATCTGTTGGAATATAAGGCATACGTGGTCAAGTTGAAATAATATATACCGATTCCGCAGTGAACCATGCATTGATTTCTCAGAATCTCAAGTGGTACGGCATCCATGGTAATTTATTCCGATGGATATAGTCTTACTTAGAAAACTGTAGCCAGTTAGTTACTGTAAAGGGGTATAAATCAACTGCCGTCACCATTAAATCAGGTGTCTCACACGGGTCCCATCTTGGCCCTCTATTTTTTCTTATTTTTATAAACGACCTAATCTCAAAACTAACTTTTCCTTGTCTATTATACGCAGATGACCTTAAAGTGTTCAAGAAAATTAATGACCTTAATGATTGTAGAGATTTGCAAAATGATGCTAACACAAATGCTGACTGGTGCAAACAAAACTGTATGTACTTACATATAAATAAATACTTCGTTATTTCTTTTACCAACAAATTAATAAAACGTAACAAATCAATTTTAATATCAAGTCGAATCCCAGGCGTCGTCTTAATACGTATATATTAAACGTCTATAAGAACAATACTTCATTTTACAATCCTTTAACACGAATGTGCCCCTCTTATAATGATATAGTTTTGACAGAGTCGATTGGGGCCATTGACGTCTTTGACAATAATATAAATAAACTTCGCACTCAACTGTTCCACTACTTCAAGTCAACTCCACATTAATTTTTATCGTCTTTAATTATATCTAAAAAAAACTTTCACTAAATTGTCACAAAATTGTGTAATTTTTTTTTACTTCATATATATGTTTAAGTATAATGCATGTTGCAACTGTATGTACGCGTTTTTGGTTTGTATTCCAGGACAAAACTTTGTATATAATAGGTATTTATGTTACGTTAAAGTGAATTTAAACTGTTGTGTACATCCAATAAATAAATTAAATAAATATAGGTATATGAATAATCTTGTAATAATTATATGTGACCGTGTCTAACAAGGGAACTTCTAACACAAAAACTAACTTATTACCTTCAGAATAAGATTTAAGAACTATAGTGCTTTCTAATTTTGTAAGATTGTCCTTACTTGCCGTATACACTAATCTATAATGTTTTTCTATTTTTAATAAAATATTAAAAAATTCTGTAGAATTAATAATAGATTGGTGGAGTATGTGTACTCTACTAAAAGCGATTGCCGTCTCTGTCTCTTGAACTACATTATAAATAGTACGAAAGGTATTTAGGATTTGATTTATTCATTAATTTGACTTACTACGTTATGTACTTTAGACTGCAATGTTTTCAGATTAGAAGTTTTAATATTCAATTGAATTAAGTTATATTTCAAGTCATCTGAAATGTTAACCAATTTATCAAAGGCTTTTTGCATAAGCGACAGTTTTCTTTCTACCGAATGTTCTCTATTTTTAAGCTGGCTAAATTCCGTATTGTATATCATGGTGTGATCCTTATCTAGATTGCCTGAAATTAATTTAACAATAAAACCTAATGAGTTTATTAAACCTCTTTTTAGTCTTTTGCTAGGCATTATTTGCTTCAATCTATCTTTTGTAAGTTCCATAAAGAATTCTATTTGCAGAGTTAATCCTACAAGTTCACTGTGCAACTTATTTTCCGAGTAAATCATATCTTTTAATCCATAATATTGGTTAATATTATTATCAAAGTACTTAGCTACAGTTTCTAAATCTAATGTCTTAAAAATAGTCCAGTGACTATTCTGAATCACTGCTGCGCTTATCCGTATCGGCGCTATTCCAGGATTATATCCTGCAGGTTTACGCTGATTACTGATTCTGCTAGGACCAGGAGCGTCAGGACTGCTTGCCACCACCTGCGGAGGGCGTTTAACGATTTTTATTGCCACTTTCGTATTTCTTTTTTTCAAATTTACCGGTACAGTATTCCTATCTACTTTCCCCATAACTTTTGCTTTCTCGTATCGTGGGACTTCTTTAGCCTTCCGATTCCTAATAGTTTTCATGAAAAGTGGTTTATCGCAGCCTTTCCTTTATACAGCTTTACATTAATTTTCTTTAATCTTATCACTAACATATTCGTATAATGTCAAATCTCTATCAATGTCAAATGCATTTCCTGATTCCGTATGCCAAAATACCATTTCAAAAGGTAGGTGTGAAATTTGTCGCACTATGAATCGTATTATTGTATGCCATAATGGCGTACGTCATTACTAATGCTGCATCTTGATCGCTTTTTTCGTTCTTTGCTAACATTTAAATTTCAAGTATCGTCGAATGGAAACGTTCTACTATTCCCATTGAATTTGGGTTATTTGATGTTCCTACATGCATTTCAATTTTGTATAAACTCAACAGTTCTTTAACAAGGTTATTATTAAATTCGGTCCCTGGATCACTACTTATTTATCTGGCCAATCCATAGATAATAAAATACTTAATTAAAGCCTTAACTATTTCTGGTGTACTTCTATTGGGTACATTAAAAGCTTGTGCTAACTTACTAAAAGCATCTACTATAGTTAAATAATAATTGTTTTCTATGTACGTGGAAAAGGTCCATGAAAACCTCTTCAAATGGCATATTCTGTGTTCGAGTAAGTTGTATTTATGGTTTAATTTGTTTCCTGTCATATTTCATTTTTCTGCACTGTTCGCATGCATTAATAATGGCGGAAATTGTGTCTTTCATATTAGACCACCAATAATGCCTTATAAGCTTTGTGTTTCACAAATACCTCGATGAACAGTTTTTCCCTCACGATACTTTATAATAATATTTCTTTGCTCTTCTTCATTTGTTACATTAACTACTCTCTCTGTACATTCTATTAAATTTTGTGAACCTTTTTTATATAATGCTGTTACTACATTACTAAATACTTTTCTAAGCACTTCCGTTTCAAATAAATGAAATATTTCCGCTTAAAATCTACATACTCTTTCAAAAACTGCTTAAATAAATATTCATTATTAATAGCATTAATAATAATAACTCAATTATTTTTGACTACTATTAGAAATGTCCTTCACAAGAATATCATTGTTATAACAAATATAGACAAGTATTTTTCTAGGTTTGGTGTCCATCGCTTCATTTAAAATTGGTATTCCTTCATGTTCCCTATTTCATATAGAGTGAGCAGTAGCTCCGTTGTCTGATTCTGATATATCTAATATAGGAGCTTCCTTTTTATCTATGCGTTACTTAACTGTTTCTGAATCTGAATCTGATCTGTAAATTACTTCTTCGTTATCTACATTTATTTGCATGGACTCATCATCATTTTTTAACATATTAACTTTTATTTCCCCTTATTTTTCTATCATTTAGACTAGCTACTATATTATTACTATCTGTGCTTAAACTATTTATTTTTACTCTAGACAATGCATCGGCATTTGAGTTTTGCGATCCTTTCTTATAATTAATTTCAAAGTCATATTCCTCCAGTTTTAGGCGCCATCTAGTAAGTTTACTACGTGGTTCGTTCAGCGAATAGAGCCAAGCTAAATGTATATGGTCCGTATAGATGTAAAACTTTTTGCCCCATAAATACGGGCTAAAATGCTTAATCGCCCAAATACCTGCCAAAAGCTCCTCTTCAATACTGCTATATCTCGATTCAGTATCACTTAAAGTTCTGCTAGCATAGGCCACTGGTTTGTCTGAGACTACACCGCCCTGTGAAAGTACTGCCCCGATTGCATAGTTTGATGCATCCGTGGTCAAAACAAATGATTTCTCCGGAATATGTAGTAAAGGAGCATTTGTAAGAAGTTTTATACATGTTTTGAAGCTTTCAATATATTCTTTATTTAAGTTTATACTTTTACCTTTTTTAAGCACACTATAATAAATTTCCTATAGTACCCTATGACACCAAGAAAATTTTTGATTTCAGTCGTCATTTTGGGTATAGGATATTTTAATACTGCTTCTATCTTATCGTTATTAGGTTTGAACCCTTCGCTAGTTATGGTGTGCCAAAGATAAAGTACTTACTTTCGTAGGAAATCTCTGAAATACTGCCCTAAGTTTTTCGTTAGGTTCCTGAATGCTTTTTGCGAATATTATAACGTCACCAAGATATGGGTGATTCTACGATAAGAGGTAATATGCACGGCAATCATTATTAAGGAGTTTTTTTTAATTCTATGTGTTGTAATTTTATGCAATAAATCGGAGCATTTTAATGTATTTTATAAATAGCATTATTATTTAATGCTCAATTAAAGCACATTTTCCTAAAATTACGTATTTAAGTCTGAAAATGTCTCTACCCTGGTTTGTACCCTTCACGTTTTTGGTTAAACAAGCGGACATTACATACCTTCTTTGTTGCAAGTGCCCAGTAAAAGTATATTTAGCACAAATTTAAATAAGTATACTTTAGTATAATAAAGGTAAAATACAAAAATATTTGTTTATTTTCAATAATTTACAAACTTTATTTTTGTCCCGCTTTTTCGTGTTTCTTATCTGGCAAATTTCGATCCGCTAAAACAAACAGAAATATTAGGCGGCCATATTTTAATTGGCGCTCAAGGACACGCATCAACGAGAAGTTGGTAACACTGAACAAACGAGGTGTTAAATCGCTGTCATTATTTATTTGGCGTGACGCAACAGTGCGGTGCAGTTATTTTGCAAGGTTAATGTGTCTCTCCTCTGGTAAGTTGTAAAATTTATATAATTCACTTAATTTATTTTGCATTCATTGCCTCAATTCAAAAACAGTGTAATAATTAAAGAGTGACCTATTATTATTAATCCAAAATTAACGTATGTCCGTCAAAAAGTTAAGTTAGTGAAGAAAACATCTCTCCCCTGCCATATTTCCCCTGGCAAGATAACTACCAGGGAGATACTTGCTGACCAGGGGAGATAATGTGGTCATTAGATGTTTGTATAAACTAATTCAGATATGGTTAACATTCTAACTCAGGTATAGTTAACGTTATCAACTTCTATTAAAAGCTAAAGAATTCAAAATCATTACTGTACATCTGCATATTATGGAGTATATAGATATATACACATATAATCCTTTGAAAAAATTTGGAAAAGTACGATTGATGGAAAATAAACGTAAAGTTAAAGTAAGCTATGAAATAATGAAATTGCAAAAATAACTAGTTTCTTTCATTAGTATTGATTACAGAATATTTTATAATTTGTTGAAGGTACGATGTCTCTTATTTCTTAATTTACTAATAAATAAGCTTTTTCAGTGTTTGTGATAAAAAATCAAATATTATTTTGTCACAGACATTAAAGAAGCTCTAGTTTAAGATTTAAACAAAGGCTGTAATAGAAAATGATACTCTAATTATAAGTTAAGTACAATGTTTAATAAAAGTTAATTTTAATAATTGTTTTATTATGTCCAAGTCTCTCCCCTGCCCAATGTATTTATCCTAGCTTTCAAAAAGTAACTAAGTATGAAAAAATTGACTTTCCCTCACGTGAATGTGTGCATAAAAGGGACTAAAGTCGTAGAATATGTGTTTAATTAAAAATCCAACTTTTCTTCTTGGCCGCATCCTCTATGGAAACAAAACCTCTTATCATAGAATGACCCATATACCAGGCAATGGACGCCTTGTAGAGCTCTCAAAACGTTATCCATTGTGAGCTGGAATGTAGCCGGTGCCGTTTTTAGGCCAAATGGCGTTCTATTAAATTCGTAATGCCTAAAAGGAGTATTTAAATCTGTTTTGGCTCTATCGTCTTTTTCCACTTTAATCTGGTGGTAGCCACTTATTAAATCTAGGGTGGGCAACAACTATATGCGCATTCCTATGTGTGCGATTCAATTCACGTTTTCGTTTCTTAAGTTTTTGCCTAATAAATTGGTCAAATTATAACAATAAGTGTTAAGTAAGTCGGAAAAAATCTGTCATCTGTGAACTATTTTGACGTGCGGTGCAAACAAAAAAGAGTTACACAAATATAATGTATGTTGGAATTGTTTCTCCTAAATAGTTCTACGAAAATGTCCGCGACAGTATATATATATATATATATATATATATATATATATATATATATATATATATATATATATATATATATATCTTTTATGTAAGCCATTAATACCAAGATGTGAACCATAAATACAATAAAATTTGATACTTATTTTGCACATTTTGAAGTAACAAATTGATTATATCAAAATAAATACTTAAATCGCTTCTGATATTCAAAGTAGGTAAACTTTGTCTTTTAAACTACGTAATTTGTTCAAATATTTTAAAAGTAACGACGATATAAAATTGTGCGGTCCGGTGTACTGCGGGCGAGGTAGGGGGAAACATCGCTCATCGCCGCGTGAACAAATGTACCTCGTCACGCTTAAATTGCTGAACCGATTTAGATGAAATGGTATCGAAGGAAAGAGGAAAAGCAGAAAAGAGGGTGATGGAATTTACTATGAAAGTCACCTATGGTATAAAGTATAATATTTAAGTGGACGAAGTTGCGGGCATAAGCTACTATATTCTACTAAGCCAGCGCTTGTCTACGATCCCACCTGATGGTAAGTGGTGATGTAGCCTAAGATACTAACTAATATTGGTACCTCAAAATGGAATCCGTTTCTCTCTATGCATAGACAAACACGTTTTCTTAAATTACTTTTTACACTTATCACCTGTGCTTAAGCACTTTTAACTTCCGTGAATGCAGCAATAATTTTACTGTGGCGGTCTTTATAACTTTGGGCTTCTTTGACGTAAACACGACTCTATATTTCACCCCACAGGTAAAATTCTAACGGTGAAAGTTCGGCGAGTTTGCAGGCCATAGTAAATGGCATTCGTGCGCCATCCACCTATCTTCATATTGACTATTTAAATTATCGCTCACTGCACTTGAATAGTTTGATTAACTGTCAATTGTTTTTCGATTGGTACGTTAAATTCTTGCCGCAGTAAAGACCACGCAAAAATGTAATTGCTTAAAATGTAATACCGCACCATTTCATAGTTTCATAGTATTCACGGTTTGAATATTTTCGTTCCGTCGTTGGTAACGAAGCGACACTACCACTTACGAAAATTTCAAATAGCAGTAGTACACTGGTACGTAATGAGGTCACGGTCAACACTGTCAGCTGTCGACTGGCGCGGCGAACGTTACCTACAGGTGTAACGGTTAACGGAAGGGTGTGGGAAAAGGTGCGACAAGGTACTTAAATTTTATAACCGAGTGACCCTTACGAATATGTGCGTTCGTAGTAAAATAGTAGGCGTTAGATATTTATAAATGATAATCAGTTAAAATAATACATTACCACGCATTCTGAATTTAAAAGATAAAAAGGACTCGTACCGATAGACGAAGTGTATAACGGCCCTCCACTAGATGGAGTGACGACCTGGTTAGAGACACAGGAAGTCGATGGACACAGATGACACAAGACCGTGCTTTGTGCCATTCTTGGGGGAGGCTTATGTTCAGCAGTGGACTTGTGAAGGGCTGTAATGAATTAATGAATGAGTGAACAAAACTTAATATACCATTATGTGATTTGGCTAACAGTCAAACTTAGTAGAATAAAAAAATTATAAAAATTCAGCCCACTTATTAAATGGCTTCTGTTTAGTAAAAGATTGATGAAATAGAAATTTTATAAAAACGAAACTACTAAAGTTATAAACATTACAATATTTACAATATACTATCTTCTGCCTGCGTAGCAACAGAAATACCTACATGTTCATTTTTCTCAGTAACTTTTACGATTCGGTACGGTAACATTTTCCCTTGGTAAAAAATGTCATTCTTTGTGTGAATTCAAAACCTAGTATCTCTACTAGTATGTGCCAATTAAATGCGCGAATACGTTTAACCGTTATGCGTGATAGAGTATAAACATTCAAGCATTTTCACAAATTTTCACATATTGTACTCGTATTATAGTAGCTGGTTCTTACCTGATAGCCCTTGTACTTGATCAACTCTTTCATTCGATCCACAATGTACAAATATTTATCCTCATCATAGTACCCAATGTCACCAGTTTTATAGAATCCTTCTTCATCGAAATCTTCACTTCTCTCTTTTCCTATGTAACCTTTCATAATCATCGGGCCCTTAACACATATTTCTCCATTCTGATTTGGCCCTAAAGGTACTCGCGTTTCTACATCTACAATCTAAAACAAAACACATTAATAACAGTAAGTTGTTGGTATTCACTTTTTTTGTGAGTGAATAGCAGAGTCGGCATGGGATGCCCTGGACGGAACTTTATTGACCAAATTAGTGATAAATTAAAGAAAGGTCAACTTATGGATGTAAAAGAAGCGAGAGAGGAGTTTCAGCATCGTGCCAAATGGAAGTTCGTAGTCTCTGCCTACCTCTTTGGATAACAGGCGTGGGATTTTATATAGATGTATGTATGTATTTAGTTACGATGTTTGTTAGATTCAAATGCAGGCTTTAAACAATTTTAGTGTTAAGAATATTCTTCTTCCCCATCATCCTGTAAAAGTTTCCTACTGGGCAAGTGCCTCTCCCGCTGTAGTTAGGATTTGATTTATTATTATTATTTGCTAAATCATCACGCCGTCATCACTCTGTCTGCCATGGATTGATGATATTAATACCAGACGGCTCGCGCGTTTGACGCTGTTCCATGTCGCGAGAAAGTTTTACGCCTGGCGTAAATGAGATGGTATAATGCCATCTTACTGAAGTCGTAAATCTTTCTGGCTTATCCCACAGTTGCCTTTTACGACACCCACGGAACGTAATGGGTGGGGTAATGGATTTTCTTACGCCGTTGCCACACGGCAACTAATTAGTAACTTACAATATGAACAATAATTATTAATTTTCGGATATTTAATATTTTCCTCTAGTTGGGACTTATAAATATATAAAAAAGATTATAAATATATATTATTTGTAAATAAAACCCAACCAGTCGGTAGTCTTCAGCAGGGGAGACCAGACGACAGAAGGTTAAAGGTAAAGGAAAAGAAACCGGTGGATCATGTGGACGGTATCGAGGAGCAGCGCTTTTTGTATTTGAGCCCGGAGCGGTCCGCCACGTAGGTTCCTCAGATAACCCGAAAGGCTGATCGAGATTAACCCGTTTGCGACTACAGGAATAATTTTGAGGTTCTCGTCATACGGAATGATAATGTCAACCAATAATGTCCTTGACTGTGCATAATCCATCAACACAGTATCAGGCTTATTCGAAAGAATAGTCCTGTCTGTGATGATGGCCCCGTCTCAGTAGAGCCAGACGCATTCATTTTCGAACACGGTTTCCGGCAAGTACTTATAATAAGGCAGTTTCTAATTCACACGACTATTTACAAGCTGGCTACAAGTACTTAGTGTAAAAAAGCGCTGAATAAGTAATTCATCGATGGCGGAAAGCTCGACAGATGTCGACGATGCCATTCTTTAGGATAAATCTCCGATAATTGTTGTTCTTAATAACCTAATCTTGTATCGCACAGACAAAACCATCGGTTTCGCCGAAGAAGTCGCCAAAACGAAACCAGTGGTGGGAAGCAACCGTATTTACGAAATATAAATTTATTATTTTGTATTTAAATTAACGATATGACAAATTATATTAAAAATACCAAATTGTATACAGTTTATTAAGTGGAGACTTCCAATAATTGTCAAAAATTAACAGTTCAAGCGATACACAGAATAATGAACAGATTCTTTCACTCTGACTAGAAAAATAACCTTCTCCTTATTGTTTATAAAGGCAAGGAAATTGGGATGGAATAAATTAAATTTTCAAGTGTCCTCATTCTTATCAGGGCGTAAACAATTAACAACTAGACATGGGATTTTTTTATAGTACCCGCCTCACGACGACTTTCAGAGGTGCATATTTACGTTTACTTCGGGTTTTTTAAATATTAAATAATCTAAATCAGTGTACATAAAAATATATTTTTAATGAAAGCGAGATGAAGTAAGTAATGGAATCTAACTTATAACGGTGAATAGTCTATTTCGTTGATTGCATGGACAGACATAACAGGTGGATAATAATGTCCTCCAAATCAAATTTCAGTCTCGGTGACCAGTCTCAACGAAGACTAGCCATCTGCGCAGAACAGGAATATAGTGCCCGAGTGTATTCTCAAGCATAGGTGCGCTCTCTATTCCCTCACTCTTATAGTCCGATGGGCCGGCAATCCAATACGATCGGAAAGAGGTTAGACGCATTACCTAGGGCTTTTCGTGCTTTTCAGACCCAGGCTTCGAACCCGGGACTACATGATCAGCAGAGCGTGCACGACCACTGGACTAAGGAGGCAGTCAAGATAGTTAATAAAGAAATATCATCAGGTGGAAAAAAAATCTCGTCGTTTAAAAAAATATAAAGGCCTTCTTTTCATATTTTGTATTACATCCTGATATCCAAGCTTTGTAACAGTTTAAACCACCTTACCTTACACAATACATACCTTAACTACTGTATCCTTTGTTACTTTTCCTACACTGCCAAGTCTACCTCTTTTCCCATCAATTAAGGAATCTATGGTCACGATAACTGTAGCTTCAGTCATCCCGTAGCCTTGATACACATCTATTAAATTCTTGAACCTGTATTTTATAACATATAATTATTTGCTATAATTCTACTCAAATTTACCTAAAGATATTAAATTATAATATTGAGATAAAATAAATTGGCTATTGCTACATTTAGTGCCCTTAATTTATGAGCAACAATTAATACGTGCATTTCCCTGTAAATAATTAATTGGACTAATCCTAAATCCATAAATGTACTGCTTCATATTGAAAATTCCCTTTTCAATAAATTGATTAAATAGTAGAATTCATCGTAATCATCATTACAGCCCTTCACAAGTCCACTGCTGAACATAGGCTTCCCCGAGGGATGGCACAAAGCACGATCCTGAGCCACATGCATCTACCTTACACTTTGTCTATGGGTACAAGGCTGTCACTCGAGAACCTATCATCCATATCGGTTGTAGGTTAGTGCTCCCAACAACTACCGGCATACGTGTGACATTATGACCTTTTGTTTTTTCCATATTCATCTTAGGACCTATTCGTTGCGAGACATTATTGAAAGCGTTGAGCATAGTGCTTCGGTCTTGGATTCTGCAATAAGGACTATATCGTCGGCAAATCGAAGGTGAGTTCTCGAATGGCGGCCTCGTACCTGCGGACGAAGTGTAGGGCGTCCCCCCACTAGATGGAGTGAGTACTGGTAAGACATGCAGGAAGTCGATGGAAGCAGGTGGCTCAGGACCGTGCTTTGTGGCATTCCTTGGGGGAGGCCTATGTTCAGCAGTGGACTTGTGAAGGGCTGTAATGATGATGATGATGAAGCTTTTATTTAGTAATAGTTCTTTCGTTAGGTTTTCGAGGCACAAGATTGCTAGTCTGCTGATCACTTGCGATCGACATTGTAAAATAGTGGTGTACTCGCCACTGATGTATTTTTACCGTATTTTTTCCAGTCCAGCAGCTTGAAAGCGTCTTCCCATGCAGCGGTAAGAAGTTTCAGAAATATAACATCACCCTGTCTTACACCTCGGATGGGTACGAAACCCATCCAACTGCAATCGGATAGCTGTCGTTCTCTGGTTCTGTAATCGGATAGCCATCGTAGCCCCACTGTACACAAACACTTCAGCACTTCGATATAACGACCTGATAATATTGTTGTCATCTCTGGGTCCAGGCACCCCAGTATCAGCTCCTTCTACTTGACCGCGTTTAACGAAGAGCGGCCCGCATCGTCGACGACCAAGTTCTTTCCGATCGGCTTGATCCACTGATCTTGCAAAAGACGTTGCATCTCTGTGCATCTTCTATCGCATATACCACAGGGAGTGAAGAAGCCGTATTCTAGTTTTCCACCCATTCCATTAAAATTTTCTGTAACTAGGCATCCTCTGTTACTCCTCGGGGGTGACAAAGGGAGAGTTCTTGAATGAAATGTGCCCCATTTTAAATTTGTTATTAAAATGTCTCAACATACGTAACACAGCCACATTATGCTGCCATTTCACGCTGGTTATAGATAAAGAGAGATATATCTAACACTATCCTTATAAACTGTATACATCAATGACGTGTAACTAGTCGTTTTTTAAATAAACGTTATGGCGGCTACACGATGTATTATCTACTTTAGTATAAGTACTTTAGCAAACTTGGATGCGACATATTCATACTGCAGTCATAACCCAATGCGGCATAGCTCTATCGTGTAAAAAATTCATATGACAATTTAAAATAAATCCATCACCTCGTTAATGACTATATTCCCTGCTGTATAAATGATCAATTACTTCTCTTTAGCAGCGTTGATAATCTCCTTACGAAGTACAGCGGCCGCGCTCAGAATTATTTGAACTGAGCTGACATCGTAATTCAAAGGTGTTTTTGTGAGCGCCAGAATCACAGGTGGTACCAACAAGAGGTAGTTAGCCTGAAAATTTGTTTTAGTATGGTAATAAAACATCTCGTACTACTATTATAAGTGAAAAACGTAGATTTTTAATTAGTTATCAACAACTTAAGAAAGTAAATCTTAAATATACATAAACTAGCTTATCACCCCGCGTTGTTACCCGCGTGCAAGTTGTAACATCCTTATTGTGAGATCGCATAATAAGGAGAGCTCAAGCTATCACGCGTAAACTTTCTAATATTTCGGAATAGTAACAATGGCAGATTTTAAGTAAAACATTTTTAACGTGGTAGAGCTACGCTGTAGTTATATTATGGTTGTCGTATGAATGGGTGGGATGCATTTTGACTCTTAATCGAGGATAAATATAGATGTCTATGGGCCTCAGCATCCACTTGTGGATCAGGTGGACTGTGTGCTCGTTTGTCACCCTTATTCTATAAAAAAAAGTATTTGGCGTTTCGAATAGTAATAGAATAGGCAATCAATGGGAAGGCCTATGTCCAGCAGTAGAATTTAAAAGACTTTGATGAATGTAATCGATTATGTATGAATAGAGGGTAGATGTAGGTAACTCAGCATCCCCGCCCCCCGAACGGGTTCCCGCCTTGTCGTGGCGGGGGGGGCTTAGTAGCCGTGGCTTGGTCACCCGCGATGAACAAAGAGGAACCCCTTGGTTGGCCCGTAGTGAAGGGCCGGCCCGAGGTTGCCACTCCAAGTGGGTTGGCGAGCCCACTTCGGATGTGCGTCGGTGGGCTGCAGCGAGAGGGGTGTCATCTCCCCCTACCGCTGCAGCCGAGGTTGTTTCGCGGTAGAAGAGGAGTGTCGGTATTGCGAGGCGCCACTCTCCCTACCCGGTTTCGGCCGCGGAAACTTGGTTGGCGGCGGAGCCAGAGACCAGATCCACCGCTGGGGTCGGGAAAGCGGGTGCTACTGAGCGCTCAAATTTCCTGGCCCCATGGCCTCCGCGTATCGGTCTCGGGGGAGCTCGTTACGCAGGTGGAGTTGGAGGCCGTGGAGGGGGGCGTGTCTTGTGTTCCTGGTGCGCCTTACCTGAGAAGGAGAATGGGGAGGAGAGGTTCTATCCCCGAGGTGAAGCTACCATGGGGCGACTGGCGCTGTTGGGGCCGCGGATGTGTGCGAAAGCGTTCCCGTGGCCCTGCCAATATGCGGCGAAGGTGGAACACCATGGGGTTTTAGTCGGTGTAAGTCCGACATAACCCATCCTTGCCCCCGCGAGACGGGTTTGCGTAGGCATTTCCCCATGTAAAAAAAAGGTAACTCAGCATCCATTACCATCAAGTGCACTATGTAACCTTTTTTTATTTTATTTGTAAAAAAAATAAAGAATCCTCAAAAGTATTGTATTCGACTCAAATTTCCGATTTTTTGTTTCCTCATACTACCTTATGCTTTTCTATAGACCGCAAATATAAATCCAACTCGAACTTGGGCAGAAACACCACTTTGCATCCATTACAAAAGAAGATGAGTCCAATCATCAGTCCCATGGCGTGGTACCACGGGGTAATATTCAAAATCGTCAGTTTTGGATCAGCTACACCAGGTCTGTGTAAAAGAAATTTTAATCAAATTAAGTATGTGGTTTTAAAGTATATTTGTGATAAATAGCTTTTTTTTCAAACTACAACAATTAAAGGAATGATAAATTGTTATTCTTACACAAATACGTGTACTTATTTAGAACACGTAAATGTATTTTTGTAGGCATAAAATTCTTCCTTCGTAGATTTTAGAGTTATTTAGAGTTATTACACATATAATTAATCTTTATCTAAATCGGCGTGAAATAAAACAGTTTAATTGTAAAAAAATATGTAGTATAAATCCGTGTAGGTATGTCTCATGGCAACCGATACAGAAAATATATATACTTTTATAACTATTTCGTTTGCACCAGACGTAAAATATCCAGACCGCCGACTCGGAGCGACGTCAAGGTGCGAGACGTCTGGTACTGCGATAGACAATCCGTCCGCCAAGCATGGCGATTAAAGCTTATCCTCCATTCAACGGAAGACACGGCCCTCTCACGGCAGGGAACTTTTATGGGCTGTTGAACAAGAAGAACCCCTCTAGGTACGTACAACACTCTTATCTTCTCCCCTTTCATATCACCTTTCTGCCGCTTATCATTCTTAATGTTAGTTTATTTGTTTAAAAAAATACTAGTAACGCTGTTTAGCATTACTAATACTTCTGTTAACCACTCCAAGATAACTTAACTGTTATATTAGGATAGTTCATGACAGTAGCGGAATGGTGAATTCGAACCCATGACTTTTCGAGCCGCGGGCCTTACCCTTAATCATTAAGCTCATGTCGCTATGTACTGATTGCTGTGTATTGGTTCAAAGAGTTTGAAGAGACAATATAAATACAGCAATCTCATCTTAGTCTTCAGCAGTAACAACGGTATCTTTAATCATCTTTGTTTAAATGTAAATGTTCATTAAACATTCACAAGCAGGTGGACTAACAGTCCAATGTCAATCCTTTACATTTTACATCATTTTCTAGGAAAAATCAATTGTCATTTATCAGCAGATACATTTAAAGTTATTTAGTCTCGTATTAACATTTCTAATTGTTTTTTTTTTTCATTTATATTACAAATACATGACCTATTTATCTGGAGGTCTCGAATAAATGCTTAATACTAGACTTACGTGTAAAGGATAAAGGTCAGATGAAAAAACATATAAATTAAAACATTAAGGATGTGAAAAAATTACCTAATAACTTAGCTAGTTAATTTTTACATCATATTACAATGGGATTTTTTCCCAAGCGCAAAATAAGCGCTAAGACGATGAGTTTTTTTTTTTTATAGGAGAGGGGGCAAACGAGCATGCGGCTCACCTGATGGTAAGTGACTACCGCTGCCCATAAACAACTGCTACACCAGGGGGATTACAGATGCAATTTTATTACTAGTATACAACATTGTGTACCACCTTCATCAGAGGCCACTAGATTTTTCTGGTTTTTCACCAGGGGAACCAGAGGAATTGCAGATGCGTTGCCAGCTTTTTAAAAAGGAGTAGGCTCTTTTCTTGAAGGTCCCTAAGTCGTATCGGTCCGGAAAAATCGCTGGTGGTAAACTATTCCACAAGGAAGTTGTGCGAGAAAGAAAACATCTTCTAAATCGCACAGTGGTGGACCTCCAATCATCCAGATGGTGTGGATGGTATCGGGAGTTCTGCCGCAATGTGCGTTCGTGAAATTTGGCGGCTGGGATTAATCCGAACAATTCCTCAGAGCACTCCCCGTGATAAATGCGAAAGAAAATGCAAAGAGATGCAACATCTCTTCGCAGCGCCAATGAATCGAGCCGATCGGAAAGGACTCATCGTCGACGATTCGAGCCGCTCTGCGCTGGATACGGTCAAGTGGAAGGAGCTGGCACTGGGGAGCCCCAGCCCAGAGATGGGAACAGTATTCCATGTGAGGCTGAACCTGGGTCTTGTAAAGTTGCAGGCGTTGTGTCGGCATGAAATACTGTCCCGCTCTGCTGAGCACGCCAAGCTTTTTAGAGGCCAATTTGGCCTTCTCTTCCAAGTGACCACGAAACTGCACGTCACTCGATATGTCGACGCCGAGGATTCCGATACTGGCTGAGGCAACAAGGGGAGTGCCTTGAAACTGAGGAGATACGACAAAGGGGTTCTTTTTAGCGGTAAACGCGCAAACTTGTGTCTTCTGAGGATTAAACTGGATTAGATTTAGTCGCCCCCCAATCCGAGACTTTGTTCAGCAAAGACTCGACTTCAGACACAAGTTTGTTCCGGTACTCGGCGACGTTTTCCCGAGAAATATTGGCACGGCCAGTGTATAGAGCATCACCAGTGCTATCATCCGCATAGCAATGAATGCTACCGGTTTGCAACATATCATTGATATGCAGAAGAAACAGCGTTGGTGATAGCACGCAGCCTTGTGGAACACCAGCGTTAATAGGCTTATAGTCGGAGCTTGCACCGTCTACAACGACCTTGATGCTCCGATCTGCAAGAAAGCTGGTGATCCAATTGCACAATTTCTCGGGAAGCCCATAGTTCCATTCCCTGTAGCACCACATCAGTGACAGAGTCAGCAACAGCGCTGGGATCATCCGGCGAGAAGCAAACCCGCCCCCATGGGTAGGATGCAAAGAAAGACCGCATTCCGTCCCAAGCCGCCGACCTGTAATGCCAAACACGGCGGCAACCTGCAGAACGCAACCGCGAGGGTAGCGTGAGTGGCACCACACTCCGGATCAGACAATGGTCTGAAGAGCCGAGAGGGACATCGACGGAAACCTAATATCTGTCCGGATGAGAGGTCAGCAGAAGGTCCAACAGGGAAGGTGTATGATCCTCCACATCTGGAATCCGCGTAGGCGAAGTAACCAGTTGTGTCAGACCATATGCCAAGGCAAAGTCATAAACAGATCTCCCCACATGATCGGTTAAACGTGAACCGAGCCATTCGGCGTGGTGGGCGTTAAAATCGCCAAGGATCACGATCTCTGCGGATGGGACCTGTTGTAGCAAGGAATCTGTAGCCATTTGGACGTGGTCGATGAGTCGGTCTGTTTCGGCATTACCGCTATGGGACCTACAGAGGCACCCGTAGACGCGCGGATGGTCATCGCTATCTACGCGTAGCCAAAGGATGGACAGGTCCGAACCTCCAAGACTGCCGAGGCGTCGAGAACAGATGTCCTCTTTGACATATACGCAAACTCCAGCCCGAGGCACAAAGGAGTGTTCCAATTTGGCAAGAATACGTGGAGCAGCCTCAGCACCCACGCTCAGGAGTGGAGTAGCATGATCGTGGATGCTCAGCGAGGGATTCTCCAGGGGTGCTGGTACCCTCTTGGGGTAGTCTATGATTTAATTCCGCTACCATGTTGTTGGGGGGGGGGAGAATTGGGCCTCCGGTCACCTGCACTCACCAGACGAAACGCAAAAGCAGAGCTTCCACTTCACGCCGGTATTCTGTGAGGTCGTGGTACTAACCCTCTCGAGCCGGACCTACGTGCAACAGCAAAAGCTGCGGCATGGCTCTACCACCGTTAAATTATAACTCTAATAACTAACTCTACTAATTAAATTATTAGAGTTGCGGAAAATAGCCCGTCATAAAGTAAACTAAACTACAATAGATTTCCGCAGAGTAATGACTTATTCTATTAATTATCTTAAAGTAAATAAGTAAACAGTATTTCTTTTAAAAGAGGGTTTTCGAATCGAAACATTAGAAGGTGAACTACTGCTTGGTGGTAGAAATAGGTAAGAGGATGGTACCTACCCTACGGTCTTCTAGTCACAAAAGAAACCCTGCCACTTAGAATGATGATTTCTTAATATGATTTCCTTATAAATTGCACGAAATAAAAATAAACAAAAACAATCCGTAAAATAATGGTAAACTCAGCTAGTTCTGAAACCTAAAAGTAAATTAAAGCATCCAATTTTTTTAGTCTTAAATATTATTAGATTTAGCAGGAACATTCATTATAATAAAAGGCACTAATATAGCCAGATACTCGTATCTGTCACTAACTTATTGACCCGCTGGAACTGGGGGTTACTTTGGCTTAGTAAAGGTGGGATAGGCCGGACATATGGCTCGAAAAACTAGTTAGTTTAGTTTAGTTTAGTTAACGACGTGCTGTTTTCCGTAACTCCACTATTTTGCGTGTGGGCAGGAATATTGTGATAATTCGATCCATGAAATCTCCCCGAAGAAGTTCAACAGTCCTTTGATGTAGCGAGCAACTTCGGAGAGTGATCCCGGCGTGCCGAGATGTTTAGCCCTATATATAGTAATCTCTGGACTTGCCAGCAACACGTGGGCTGCCGTTTTCTCCTCCCCCATATATGCCCTGTACAGGGAACTATCTGTAACACCTATAGTAAATAATGTTTGTTAAAGGAGCCATGTCCTGTAATAGCACTTGTTGCTATCCTGATCTGTGGCTTGTTCAATCTCATTAAGACCTTGGTTATACGACTGTTTATTTCTGGCAGGGCCTCCCTAGCTTGTCTACCGTTCACAAAAATTTTCCAAAGCTGAGCGTGTTGATTAGTGAAGTTTTTACGTACCAGTGAACAAACGTTACCAAACGGGATCGGTATGTTCGGTTCCAGCCCTATAACGGTCATAGCCGATCTTCTCCTGGCCAGTTCGTCAGCTGCGTTGCGCCTGGATCCACTGTGTTCCTTGATCCATTGCAGAGTCACGTTGTTGTGTTTACATACCTCATTTAGTTGTTGATGGCATTCATATATTAGTCCCGAGTCCACCACATTGCAGCTCAAAGCTTGTAGTACCGCAATACTGTCGGTCAGTATTCTGATGGAGAAGTCTTTTACCTTCTTTGCATTTATTGCTAAATACATTCATATTTAGCAATAAATCCCATACATTCTGCCTCAAAAACTGTGTTGTGGGTACCCAATGGTGTATATATTATGTGGATATAGAGGTCTTCCTAGAAAGTTCCAGATCCTACACCTTCATTTGTTTTAGATCCTTCCGTGAAAACTCTAAGCTCTTTTGGGTTTAATCCCCCTGGCTGGTTAGTTTCATTTAATTGTATCTTATATTTTAGTTATTCTAGCATTGTTGATACTGTTTTCTATGTGTTTATTCCAGTTGTTTACTGTCCAAGGTAAGACCAAAGAATTTTACCTCAGAGGATAGCTGGAATTTTATGCTGAAGAGACTTGGCAGGTGATAGTTATTCAGCATTCGTTTATGTGTGAATATTACTAGAACCCTTTTATTTGGATTAACGGTTAAGTCGTATTCTTTGCACTACCTCTCCACTATACGTAGAGCCGCTTGGATCAGGTCGCACACCATGCTTGCTGTTTTCCCCGAGACCAGTATTGTCAGGTCTACTGCATAACCAATTGTATAGAATTGGTTGGCATTTTATTTACTGGTTAATTCATTTATGACCATATTCCACAGGGAAGGTGAAAAAACCCTACCCTACGGGCAGCCCCTCCTTATTTGGATTGCTTGAGATTCACCAGCAATCTTTATTGTTCGTGAACTGAGCATGTTTAATATCCAGTCATTCAGTGCCGGTTCAACTCTATGTCTACTTAGTGCAACTTTTATGATGGAGAAGTTCGTTCTGTCAAAAGCATCTTCTATATCTATGAAGGATCCTAGACATATTTCTTTGTGAAAATTCACAGTGAACGGCGATCCTTACTAAATGAAGGGATGATTTGATGAAATATGCAATAAGTAAATAAATGTGAAATACTTGCAGGTATTCAGGTATGGCTCAAGTTCTTGCTTTATAGCAATCTGTCGGGGAAGTTATATTAAGCAGTGGATTTGTGATGAACTGTAATACCGATGATATTGATAACAAAATGCACTTACAAGGAGCTTGCTGCTATTACATTCAAGTGGCTTAGCACAACGCCCTTTGGTAGTCCAGTCGTACCAGATGAATACATGATAAAAGCTGTATCAGACTGTCCTCCCACTTCGACCCCTTGAAACGTGTCGAATTTCATGTTCTTTGATATTATCGAATTTGGCCCTGCGGTCGCTAGGTCTTTAAAAAGTAAAGCACCATCCAGCCTTTCATCTCCAAATAATATTATATGTTTTATAAAGTTCAAAGTCTTGAAAATGGTCTCATGTGCCTTATAACCTTGCATTGAACAGAAGAGAAACTTTGGTTTCGAAATGTTCATTACGTATTTTAGTTCATCTGCAAAAAGATTACAATAAGATGTTAAGGTTTGTCTCCGTAAGAACTGGCCCCAGTGACCAAAACTCAGTCTGGAGGACTTTTTTATATAAAAGGGGACAAACAAGCACCTGGGCTTACCTGATAGTAAGTGATAGATTCGCCAGGGGGACAGATGCAATTTTATTACTAGTATCCAACATTGTGTACCACCTTCATTAGAGGCCACTAGATCTTTCTGGCTTTACCAAAGTAGCACTTAGCGACACCAAAGGGACGAAATGGCTTGATAAATTTTCTGGGATTGAACTCAGGATGAGATTTTTTAACAGAGATAGCGAGAGAGAACCAGTAGCAAAAGTAAAAAAAAATAGTTCTTAATTAGTATTGATAACCCTTGTTGCATAAAAATTGTTCTATTTTATTATATTCTTACACCACGGCACGGCTAGGTATGTCCGCTTCAAAATACTATCTGATGAAATCAATTTACTATCAGGTGGAAACATGTTTAAAAAGACTAGTAAACTACTATTAAAAAGAAAGAACAGACTGTAATTATTTTTGGCTACTACTTAAGATCACAAAGAAATGAATAACATATACACAGACATACATACATATAAAAATACATACATATGTGTATATATAAACCCGGAAAAACATAAACCTACTTCGGCAGTTCGGTAATAAAAGTTAAACTCTAGAGTTAACTCAAAGGGTAGAATACTAGAGGCTCTTTAAGCAAGCGTGACCTTACCACAACGAGGGAGGCCCATGTCCAGCTGTGGATTTTTGCGGGGTAATGATAAATAGGAAGAAATAAAGATAAAACTATACCTTCTTAATCATACCTTTTACATATCCAATATTAAAAGGCGTCATCACGGCTCCAGTGCAAGCTATTCCAATAACAGTGCACCAATTTTCCAATCTTGACTCAGCACATATCCCCACAACATCTCCCCTTTTCACGCCAATTCGAACTAAAGAAACGGCGATGTTCATGGATATTTGAACCATTTCGTTATACGTAAGTCTCTCATCAGTAGCACCATTAATCTGTTAACAATTATAATAATATTTTAAATCCATTATCATGTCTAAAAAATATTACTTAGATAGTCTATTAAAATGAAACGTTATTTAAAATAATATTACTTTCATGGCAAGATAAGAAAAAGTGCGAAGGAGATGGATATTATTCCATCTTGCTTCCTTATAGCCGCCAAGGCCGTCTACACTACGTCAGAAGGAGTCGTGACGGACAAACCTTACACTTTTTCTCGCCTAGCCCCCATCCGCCAAATTCGTACCGTCCGGTAAATAACTTCGTTCCAATTTCTAATTATCTATTCTCTTCTATTCTGTTCTATTTATTTTTATTCTCTTCTATTCCATTCTATTCTATCCTATTCTATTGTATAATATTTATTCCATTATATTTTATTATATTCCATTCTATTCTATCTCTTAGCTACGTCATTGAGTCAGAAAGAACTCAGACGTCGACGATTCATGCCGCTTTTGCAGTGAAGTGGAAAGAGCTGGCACGATATGTCGACGCTGAAGATTCCTAAGCTAGCTTAGGACAACAAGGAGAGTGCACTGAAATTGAGGAGGTACAAAAAGGGGTTTATTGGCGGTAAACGCGCAAATTTTTGTTTTCTTAGGGATAAACTGGACTAGATTTAGTCGCCCTCTGTCTGAGACTTTGTTTAACAAATACTTGACTTTAGACACAAGTTTGTTCCAGGACTACGTGTTCCCGAGGAATATTAGCACGGCCGATGTATAAAACGTCATCAGTGCTACCGTCTGCATAATAATAAATGTTAGTAGTTTGCAACACATCATTGATATGCAGAAGGCACGGTATGGGCGACGGCAAACAGCCTTGTGGAACACCAGTATTCACAGGCTTGAAGTCGAAGCATTACTACGACAATAAACTATGACGTTAATGCTCCGATCTGTGAGAAAATTGGTGACTCAATTGCATAATTTCTCGGGAAGCCTTTGCTATGACCAAACTAACCGCTAAGGTGCCGATGTGTCGAGTAAACTAGAAAATTATGATGAAGAGGTTATTACAACCATTTTCAAATTGTGTTTTTAATGAATCCTAGAGTGATAATGAACCACTATAATTTTTATGTAAATTATATAAAAATTACTTTTAATCTATCGTTTTAAATTTTTGCGCGAAATCGGTAACCACCATGCTGTTCAGCTAAATACGAAAGCCAGGGCCGGAGGATCGAAAAAAAAAAACTAATTTAAAACTAAATTAATTAAAATAAATTAAGTACAATAAAACTATTCCTAAGACTAAGTGACCCGATCGAGGTTGGATACAGAGTGAGGATGAAGACGGTGACTCGATGTCCGGTGGTTTGGTTACGTTGGCGATGCACCTGCTGCGGCGTCAGCGTTTCCATGGTTTTGCTATATTTCCGTCGGCGTTAGGATTCCGGTGTCAGCGATCCCCCTGCCCTATTTAAATGAAAGAATAAGATATTTTTGAATGTTTAATAATGAGTTATCATCTTTATCATTGGTGTATTGTGCCTGAATAGAATAATACGAGCATGAACACGTTAGAGAAGTTATGGATTCAAATTCCAACTGATTTAAACATGAGAAATACTTGGTTAAAACTTGCAAGAGACCCGAAGACATTGTTTACAAAAACTAGACTATCCTTCTGTGAAGATCACTTAGATGTAAATATGACTTATATTTAACTATCGTTTTTTTTTTTTTTTTTTTATATAGGATAGGGTGACAAACGAGCACACAGTCCACCTGATGGTAAGTGGTTGCTGTGACCCATAGACATCTACATTTATCCTCAATAAAGAATCAAAATGCAGATGCGTCGTCACCCGTGAGGACTAAGATGGAATGCCTCTTTTCCAGTAAAATGGGTCTCCGGTTCTCTACACTCACCATACGAAACACAGCAGTGTCAAGCTGCCATTTTACGCTGGTATTCTATGAGAGCGTGGTCCTTCCCCGGTCGAGCCGACCCATTCGTGCTACAACTATACTACTAATATAGCTGCAGCATGGCTCTACCACGTACAAAGATATACGTTATACAAAACAGAAAACATCATGAGGTGATAGGTATTGCAAGTTAAATTTTGTAATAATGTAACCTAATCTGGTTATCTTAGATATTACTAATGATTGCTAAAGATTTCAAATGTCAGTAACATTTAAGATTACTACATTTTTTGCTGGAAAATGACATGGAGTATTGCTTTGTGTTCTGGGCATATTGTACACTTACATATACATGTGTTTTGCACCCTCTTGTATAGTGTCTCAAGAGAAATGCACATAGCCTATTGCGTTATCCCCGAAAGATTCCCTTCCGAACCTGAAAACAAAAATTAGGTTATGTGAGATTGTAATCATAGATAAACAACTATATATTATCAAAAGACACTCTGACCTGATATTGTGTTATTGTATAAACAAAAGTTGGTAATAGGTACTTACATTGATGATTTAACATTCCTTAACTCAGCAGAACAAAATTCGGGATTGCGTACAAAAAACTTTGCCACCATCAATATATTTATCCTTGGTAGATCCATGATGCCATTTTAATAAAATACGAAATAAAAGTCAACAATTGTGATGATAACTTGAAAATTTCGATATAACACACAGCACTTTTAACGCTGATTTACCACGTGCTCGGCGGTGCAGGAGAACATGGTGAGGAAACCTGCATGTCTGGGAAATAAGAAAAAAAATATTTCAAGACATGGGAAGTTCGCCAACAAGCATTGGGGCAGCGCGGTGGACATTTTCTTGCCGTAAAACCCTCTCAGAAATAAGAGGAAGCCTGTGCCCAGCAATGGGACGTATAACAGCACTTTAACTTGTTCATGACGGAATCTAATATCGCGGTTGGCGTTTAGGATATTTGAGGCACAGACTTAAAAATTGTGCTTAAAAATTAATTATAAAATTGGTAATGCATTTTTATGAATAGAAATCAACATTTGTCATTTACTTTTTACAAAATCTATCATAAATACCTACGTATTTTTTATTTTTTTTACATGGTGCAAAATACCCTATTTCTGAGATTAAACATTACTTGATGGAGAAAGCTTGCGATTAACCGTAGAAATCCGACTTAGGAACCTCGATATGTCATCCTCATCAGTGTCCTTGTGGTAGCTGTGTCTACTAGTTTGGACTCCACGGACTTTCATGTAAAAAATTACCTTTTAATAAAAAGTAAAAGCCGATAATTAAAGAACCAAAAAGAATAAAAGAATTCTAAAGTCGGTGCCAAAACACTGTCGATTGAAGAATTAAAGCCCCGACTTCAGTTTGTGACAATCTTGGGGCGGCCTATGTTCAGCAGTGGACTTTTAAAGATTTCATAAGAAATTCAGCGGGACTTTTTTTTAAGACCATAATTTACAATTTAATATTTATACAATTATAATAAAAACATTTAGGAACAGCATGGGAATGAGGTGATCGCTACCACCTCATGCCCAGGGGTTATTACCAATCATGTACACTTTAGTAGCGCCTATAATAACCCTTACTAAAGAATTTTTGCTCAATAAATATTTTAAACCTTTTGATAGATAAGGTCTGCATATTTTCTGGGACTTTGTTGTAAAAGCGTATACATTGCCCCATGAAGGAATTTCTGACTCTTTGGAGTCGAGTAACTGGTATAACTAACTTGTGCTTGTCACCAGTATTTAAAGAATGTATAATGAAGAAGAATATATAATGTATAGTGACCTTGCGACCGCCATAGGTGTCTGCCAATGTTATTTTTCAGTTACTTTTATTGAATATTTCAAGATGTCAAAGCGGCAGACTTATTACTATCACGTTTTTTTTGGTCATTGTTTTACACCTTTAACACCTCAGCGTCTCTATATCGACCGCCGGTCAAACTAAAGAGTCCCCATTTCATGTACCTCAGGTATAGGGGATTAACTGTAAAAAACGTGAAGCTTATTGAAATACCGTAAGTCTGCCGCTCACTGGCTCTTAAACTATACTTTCAATGTCAGTCGCATTACCCCATATCAAGATTCCATATGATATTATTCTATGGAAATAACTAAAAATAAACTAATCTAGCTGTTTCAACACATGTAACAACATATTTTTTACAGCATAATATGCTAAACTGCAGAATTAAGTTTGCTAGCTAGTTTAGATATATGAGGGCTCCGTTGAAGCTTCGCGTCAACTGTAATTCCGAGAAAAACAGTGGTTGTTGAACCAGGCTTAGATCCTCCCCATTTAAAAGCACACTCTTATTCATCTGTTTAACATTAGGTGTAGTGAATTTAATACATTTCGTTTTATCACCGCTTAAAAGCAAATTATTGACCTTAAACCAGTATTCTACTTTTGATATAGTATTATCCACATCGTCATATTTTAATAATTGCCTTTTAAGTCGGAAAATCAACGAAGTATTATCAGCAAATAAAACTATATCATGGTTATTGCCTAACAAGTAAGGTAAGTCATTAATATAAACTAAAAATAGGAAGGGGCCAAGGATTGAGCCCTGAGACCAATAGATACTACCGATCCGTAAGAACTGCTCCCATCAATGATAACTGTTTGTGTTGTATTATTTAGATATGATGTAATAAGTTTGAGTGTGCAAAATATAATCATCAATATATCACAGAAAATATGTTTAATCAGCTAAACACCAGCGTCATTTGTCGAGGGTCCACTTGTAAAACCAAACTGGTTTTTATGGAGTAATTTATTTACGTTAAAATAACTTAACATTTCATCTAGAATATTTTTTTCAAAAATTTTAATGTACGTTGGCAGTACAGAAATAAAAGCCGTTGCAACATCTTCATCTGATTTCATTAAATTATTGTTAAAATTTAACTGAAAGTTTGAGCTTTGTGTAGTTTCATCTTGCCAGTTTCGCTTTTGATTATACTACAAGTGGTTTTAATTTTATTAAAGGTATTCTTAATTTTGTTTCTTAAATGTAAGGACTTGGTTGTGAAACATACTCTTTTAAATATTTTGTAATATTTTTTAAATATTCTCTAAGTGAAACATTATGATTTTATCACCTTTCATTGTAAAGGTCATATAAATTTAGCCTACTCCTATGGATTTCTAGTGTCGCCCACTCACCACTCATTAAACGACTTGCGACAGTAAAAGGGAGTGTTATAGAAATAAATATTTTATTAAATTCAAAACTTATAACTTTAAATAATGATCCATATAAATAGTTAATTTTATATTTATATGGAAGACATGGCAGCTTTTTCACTATATTACCTCTAAATCTCTCTAAGCGGTGTTCATTTATTGGTAACAATGGACGGACTTAATGCCTGTCAGTATTCTCTACCAGACAACTCGTATCGTGGTGAGCTATTGTGGCAGGTGTATACTTAATTATTGATCTCAAAAAATAAATAGATATACATGTATCAATACAAACTATACAAATATAAATACAAATACATATATAAACAATTTTACATAAACATACAAACAATTTACATAAAATATATATACATATACCTATAATATATAAACATATATACATACATACTATATTATGCATAAAAAATTACATGAAATCATTCTTATCATGTAACGATGTTTTGTTTCGAAAGGTGTTCACGAATTAATCATTTAAACAAGCATTTACTTGGAGCTTTTCGTATATCTTTGGGTAAGGAATTCCAGAATAGAGTAGCCTGAACAGTGAAGGATTTCCTGGAGAATCCTGTGAAATGCGTTGGAACACTAATTTTATGAGTAGACGAGGACCGTAGAACTCTGTCATGAGTTGAAAAAAGCAATTGAAATCCTTCCTTAAGATATAAAGGAGAAGCTGGGCTGTTTAATATAGAAAAGAGAACAAGCAGAATTCTGGAATTGCGCCTCTGTTTGATTGTGAGCCATTTAAGGCGATTACGATATAGAGAAACATGATCATACTTTCGAAGCCCGTATAATAATTAATTAATGCAATTATTAAGGAAACACTCTAGCTTGTTGAGAAGATGTTGGTCTAAATCTGGGTAACAAGCATCTGCATAATCAAGAATGGGTAAAATAAGTGTCTGTACAAGCATGATCTTTGTGTTGATAGGTAAAAAATTCTTTAGACGGCAAAGAGATCGTAAGGTGGCAAAGACTTTGCGACTGATTTCAGTGACATGTGTATCCCATTTCAATGTACGGTCTATGTATGTATGATTTTTCACAGAGTTCGAGAATGGTAGTCATTAGTGTCGATATTATGATGCGTAGCCTGTAAAGTTAGAATGCGAAGACTGACCGACTCAATGATTGTACGAAGTTTCTGAGAACGTCGAGAATTAGATAACAAATCGTTATGAAAATCACCCATGATAATGCAGTGGTTGTACCCAGTAACAACAATGTCGAAAGCACTTTCTAAAGTGGCAAAATAATCTATAGAAAGAGAACAATACGAGTACACTACTCTAAGAATCACTTTAACGCCTTTGACATACAGCTCCAAGAATAAAAATTCCGGGGAAGCCGAATACAGTAAGGGTGATGCTAAAATAATCTTATACGCTATTGACGAGTGTAGATATATAAACCCCGTCCGACTCGATCATCTCGATCATCAGTCAACTTTCGGATATTAAAACAGCATGAATAAATTGAGATGTAAATGTTGTTTCAAAATTCGAAAAGTGCCACGGAAAGCTTTGAGCATTTATATGACAAATGTTTAAAAACTTATTGCCGTACGGAAAAGTTTCAATTAACTGTGCATTTAAGGAATACGTGAATAGAATAACTAATTTTCAGTCATAATTATATGCAAAAAAATATATGATATCTAAAATAAATTAATAAATATTATAAATGAATATATCAACCAAATTACAATAAATATAATAACTCAAAGCTATTAAAAAAATTAAATATAGAAAAATAATACCATACAACACCATAGAACCCTATTCCACCAGTTGACTGTTAACACGTTATGAGGCCCATACACCATCGGCCATGATTGGTAACCACAGAATGGGGTATGTTTGTCACAATCATTGCGCGGCTGTCCATACAATCGTTCATCCTGCATATTTGTATTGTCATCTATACGAGATGGACGTTAAAACAGTAGCGGCTGCCGCTATATTAATTTGAAACATTTTAATTTTAGTTTTGCTGCAGAATTTCTTTATATTTTTAATTAAAATCCAAAGTATCATCTGGCAGTGCCAGCGAGAGTAGTTAGTAGCCATTATCACCTAACCTTAGAACCTTTGTTAAAAAATGTAGAACACCTATGTTATGGCCGACACACACGGTCAGTTAAACTGATCAGTTGAACTAACGTACATCCAAAAACTGACCGTGAGTTTGAAATCTTAAGTTGAAATTTTTAACTGACGGCAACCCATGATATTTATTTTTTGGATTTCATATTGCGGGTCCATTTTGGTACAATTTGATGAATTTAAATGTTTCGTCACTAGTCGACTTCGTCTCCGACATTTTATTGTACCTAAATTAATTACCTAAAAAGAAACTATGATAAAATAGCACGCGTCCTCACCGTACCGTAAAAAAAAAAGAATTGAGTGATCGACGATCATGTAGACACGCGCATGATCATGGCCGAACTTCCTTCGATGCTCTATAAACTTACCTTGTTCTATTTCGGTGTATAGTTAACATACACCGAAATAGAACAAGTAAAAATAGAACAACTTCCTTTTTTTCTCCACTCTGTTATGGTCTAGATTTCAATAATAGTTATATTATAAAATAATTAAATAAATAGCGGCAGCTGCTACTGTTTCAATATCCATCTCGGACAGATGACAATATAAATATGTAGGATGCACGATTGTGTGGGCAGGCGCGAAATGATTGTGACAAACATGCCCCATTCTGTGGTTGTAAATCATGGCCGATGGTGTATAGGCGGAGTAAGAGATAAATGATATGGGGCCTATACACCATCGGCCATGATGGACGAATACTAGCGATCACATTCGTGTAGAGGGCATAATCGCCCATGATCGGTGATGATCGAGCATAATAGCCGCTGTGTCGGTTTTTCGGACAAACATCAAAGGAAGTTCGGCTATGATCGTTCGCGCGTCTACATGATCGTCGATGCCCTATAAACTTACCTACTTACCTTGTTCTATTTCGGTGTATAGTTAACATCCACCTTCTTTGCTTCCTTTTTTTTCACCACTCTTTTATGGTGTATATTTAAGGAATAGTTATATTATAAACTAAATAAATAAATAGTGGCAGCTGCTACTGTTTCAACGTCCATCTCGGATAGATATGGACGTTGAAACGTTGATGTAGGATGCACGATCGTGTGGGCAGCCGCGCAATGATTGTGACAAACATGCCCCATTCTGTGGTTGTCAATCATGGCCGATGATGTATAGGCGGGGTAAAACACAAAACATAGTCAAATTATCAATAACAGAAAATTTAACAAAATATGGTAAAATAACGACATTATGATGTGCCTACAATCATGCCTCATTCTGTGGTTGTCAATCACGGCCGATGGTGTATAGGCCCCATTATAATTTAAATCTTACATAAATTTAAATTACTAGAAACTAAATAATAAGACACCAATAAAAAAAGAACGTAAGAAAATTTACTATGTAATTCTAACAATATAGATTATTACTAAATTAAGTACATATTATTATATCCCATCTGCTTAATATACGAATAATTACTAACACTTTAACATCCTTGATTGGATGTATGTTTTAAGAACTGTGTCTCTCAACATTGACAAAGTGCAGTAAAAAAAATCGCAATTCGCAATCGCACATATGTGTTGACGTTGCTGTTGTTATTGTTACAGGTAATTTTCAGTTATGACCTAAACTACATGTATATTCAGCTTCACAGTAAATCTACTTTAATATAAGCAGCACGTATATGCACCAAAACACAGCAGAAAATTATATTTTGATTAATTTAAACAACACTGCATACCAAAACAAAGCTGAAGATTATATTATATTATTATATAAAAGTAACCAAAAGTTGCTGTGAGAAGGTGTTATAACTTGTAATTTACAGTAAGAGACCCTAAATTTAATGATTTATTATGCTTAAGGACAAATTCTATTTATTAACTTAACAAACAGCTAGTAATTTACAAATATAAAACATAAATGCAGCATGGCTCTACGTGGTAGATTTCGTTGTACACTAGTGATAGATATAGTCCATAAGAAGTTGTGAATCACACCGGCACTAGACCACCAAACAGTGACAATCACTTTTCTAGGGGTAAGTTTTCCAACTTGCTGAGCGCATGCGATCGTCAAACAGAATCCATTTGTCGTCGCAGTTGACAATGCGGTTCAAAATTCCATTCCTTCGTTAGTGTGCCTGTTGAGCAGTGCAAGGCACGTCTCGACGCTTACTTCGCGCTGGCGATCATTGAGTTCGTGGGGCACCCATTTGTCAAGCTATTTTACCTTCCCAATTTGACGCAAATAGACCAATATTGTTGTTTTAATGCTAACGTCGAAAGCTGCTGCTAATTCAGCCGTAGATTGAGTATCAGCTTCCACAATCGCCTTTAATTCGTCATGATCGGACAAAGTTTTCGGACGACCACGGGTTTAATTTTTCAGGTCGAAATTTTCAGAAGGAAGCGGACAAACCAATAACAGGTGGTGCGTTCGTTTGTAATATTCGCTTCGTAAACGTCATTGATGTTGCGTGCCGCTTGTGCCGCGTTGCTGCCATGACGGTTCTCATATTTCATAATTACTCCAATTTTTACGTATTCGTGATGACGAAAAAGATTCAAATGCGATGAAAACATAACGCTAATCAATAAACAAATGACTAATTTTGAAAAAAGAATTCTTAAAGAATATTATTAATTATAAATTAGAATTCTTAGCCAAACAAAAATTTGTATTTGAATGATTTATATTTGAATGGCCAGTACTGCAAAACGGCAATTTCAAATACTTCCTATTATTAATTAGCAAGAATACATAACTTTCAAATTTCAACTTTATTTCAGCTACAATAACCTCGGGTCACATTATTTTATTCATACAACTGTAATTTAAAAATATTTTTGTAGTATTTTATGTTGAACTAATTTTCTGGTGATTGAAAAATCAGCCCTTAATCAAATAAACAGTCCACGTTATTTCAAATATAATAATGTTACATTAAAATTTTACGTAGTAGAGCCACATTGCAGCTGTACATATTATGGTTGTAGCACGATTAGGTTAGCTCGACTGGGGTAGGACCACACTCTCACAGAATACCAGTAGTAGCCTCTCTTGTCTCTCTGCATGTGTCCATGGACTACAGTAGCCACTAACAATCAGGTGGACTATCAAGTTCGTTTGTCACTTGAGTTTTAAAATTAAAATAAAGAGAATGAGCACAGTGATGGCAGTGGTTCGAATTCACAGTTTACGAGTAGGTACCTTATTTATTTTATTATTTAATACTATATAAATTGAATCCAATTAAAAATTCCAGAGGAAAAAAATACGGGAAATGAACTTTATAACATACTTAACTATTTTAACAACATTCTAGTAATATTTGCCTTGAGCTTGTAATATTCCTTTTATTCCACACAAAATTGTTAAAAATTTTACTTTTTACATAAAGTAAAAGCCGACTTACTATGTTCTTATGAAAGCCTATTAATTCGTTACTAAGACATAGTGTACAAAAGAATTAAAGCCGTGGCTTCAGAAGCCACTCATTCTTTTATTAAAAGTTTAATTTTACAGACATAAATTAATAATTGCACAAAGATTAACACCCAGACCCAGAACAATTGTTTGTAAGGCACACCATAGACAAATACTTGACTCATTCGAGAATCGAAACCAAAAACTGAAACGGTGCATTAGAACAGAGTATCGGCTAGATTATCTAAATTGGTTAATTTATATTACCATTGTATATTTAGTTTGTATTTTTTACGTGGTAGAGCCATGCTGCAGCTATATTACGGTTGTAGCACGAATGGGTCGGCTCGACCGGGAAAGGACCACATTCTCACAGAATACCAGCGTAAAATAGCAGCTTAATGCTGCTGTGTTTCGTATGATGAGTGTAGAGAATTGGAGACCCTTTTTACTGGAAACGAGGCAATCCATCGTAGTCCTCAAGGGTAACAACGCATTTGCATTTTGATTCTTAATCGAAGATAAATGTAGATGTCTATGGGCCACTGCATCCACTTACCATCAGATGGACTGTGTGCTCGTTTGTCAAACCATTCTATAAAAAAAGTTTTCTAATTTTTTTAATTAATTTTAGAATAAGAAACCAAAAATAAAGGAGAACTTTAATTTTACATAAACCATTGACGTACACAACAGAACAATATACAAATATAAAAAAATACATAAATATTTGAAAAATCTTTATACGTCATAAGTCATTCTACTTAGCATGAGTTGCGGTAACCCGCAACGCTGATTTTCAGTGATGACAAATGATTTTCAGTAATGACTATATTTGTACATCGGTACACAGAACTTTGGTTTTTTCTACTACACTAAATACTAGGTACATAAATAAAGGATTACCAAATTTAATTATATAATGCTTTCGTACAAGGAAGACGTAAGTAAAATTAAAAAATGTCATTGATAAAAACAAATCTATTTAAAGTTCTTATTAAAAATAATAAACCCATCAAGTTTTTTCTATTTTTTGTAAATAATGAGAACCAATCAGCAGCAGGTCAGCAATTTAACATCCAATCCATGTCGGCTTGAACTTTGAGATATATTTTCATTTAAGAATCACAAATTATTGAGAAATCAAAAAAGTAACTCACCATCGCAATCTTATTTCCATGTTCGCTTAGTCTTCGAATTAAAAAATCACCTAAATTTAATTTAGCCGGTATAAGATGCATATCCGGGCCATACACGTATTTTGGATGTCTCAACATTTTGAACGTCTACGCTGTAACCAAACCTACTGTACAATGCATCTGATCCTATTAGTCCGTGTTACTTACGATGGTATAATTAAAAAATTATGCGCCAACAGAATTTAACGTAAGAATAAGGTAGGTACAATCATTTTGTAACCTTAGGTGTACTTTTCAAATGTTTAAAGATGCTGCGCAATATAATTAACAGCTTCACTTGCGTACAATTTTTTAATTTGCAATTTTTCATTGTCTATAAGGGTATGTACTCGTATGTACTTAATTAGCTTTAATTTTTTTTAAGACTTTGATTGCCTCGTTATTATAGTGGTCGTGGGAGGGGGGGGGGGGAGTTGACCTCTCCCGAAGTGGGGCTGCCATGGGGCGACCGACGCTGGTATGGCCGCTGATGTATGTCAAAGCGTTGCTGTGGCCCTGTTAATATGCGGCGAAAATAAAACAACGTTGCGTTTTAATCGGTGCAAAAATCGACATAACCCGTCCTTGCCCCCTAGAGGCAGGTATTCGTAGGCATTTCTCCATGTAAAAAAAGTTATGTAAACGCAGCTGCTGATCATGAGCGTTCGAATTCCCGGGTTGGACTAAAAAATCAGTAATTTTTATCTGTCACCCCCATGCCTCGGAAAGAACGTAATGCCGTTGGTCCTGCGCCTGATCTCTCTCCAGTCGTGTCGGATTGCCGTCTCATCGGACTCTGAGAATGAGGGAATAACGAGCGCACTTCTGTTTGCGCATACACTCGTACACTATAATCCTGTCCTGCGTAGATTTTTGTCTCAAAGAAGTTATTTGTAAAACTTTATACTTTCAGCATCTTGCACAAATAGAAACGAAGTAAGAGAATAAATATTATGTGTAATGACTTTTGCCAACCACGGTTTTACGGCATTAGGTACTATAATATGTGTAATCAATATAACACATATGGCATTACTGTGCATGGAATAACAGTTTCAGTAAAATCAGTTACATTAAAATCAGGTTATTAAGACCAACAAATATCGGAGATACATCCTAAAGGATGACATCGTCGACATCTATCGAGCTTGTCGTCCCTGTGATCACATAGGCATGTCATGAGTACTTGCACAGACCCAACCTGACCAGGATTCAACCCAGGAGCTTGCTCTGAAATACCGTCTCGTGGATCAGAAACTGCCTTATTACAAGTACTTGCCAGAAGCCGTGATCGAAAATGACCGCGCCTAGCTCTACTGGGACCGAGCTATTATCACAGACAGGACTATTCTTTCGAATAAGCCTGATATTTCGTTGATGGATCGGGCATAGTCAAGGATATTTTTGGTCCATATTACCATCCCGGTTAATCTCGGTCAGCCTTTCACGTCATCTGAGGGACTACGCGGCAGACCGCTCTTAGCTGAAAAGCAGAAGGTGGCTAGCTCGGAAGGAAGACTGCTCTTCGATACCGTCCGCCGCCCATGAACTACTGCAACACCAGGGGAACCAGGGGAATTGCAGATGCGTTGCCGGCCTTTTAAAAAGGAGTAGGCTCTTTTCTTGAAGGTCCCTAAGTCGTATCTTTAGATTATTTACTCCCTAGATAACGCCTCACGCAATGAGCGATGCAACAAAAACTGGCCAGTGTTTATTTTTATGTATTTTTATTGTTGGGGTGTAATTTCGTTGATTATAAAGCGCTGTAAATATATACTTACGTAAACTAAACACAATAAAATACGCAAAAAGGTATAGTGGGCGCGAAAACATAAGAAAACATTTTGTAATTTTTAATTTATGAAACAGCGATTAGGTTACGTCGGAGTGATTATAAATTACTCTATTGTTTTATTTTTATTTTCATTTTGTGTTTTTGCGAGTGCAACTGTCAGGAAGGCAGAGCGGTCTAAGGCACCAGACGACAGAATAGGTAATAGTACATATAACCAGACTCAAAATTTTCCTGCCTATTAGTATCTATGGGTTTGGATATTCTGGTCCTTTCCGAGAGCTTGGGCTCAAATCAAATCCCACTTTTATCGATAAGTTGATGCCTAACAATTTTACGTGCTAACTATTTGACTTATTCTGGGTTAATTATGAAGTAATTTATTAAATACTTACCAAATAACTGAAGTTACTAAAGTAGCCCCGCTAGTAAATAGTAAGCATCTATTATCAAATCGGATATAATCGAGGTATCGATGTAGTAATTCTAGGAATTATTCATAATATTTGTTATATTTTACTTACGTCTAACCTTAACCGAGACTAGCCCACTGACATACGTTTAAGTCTGAGGTATTAGCAATTCCATAAAATAATTTTAAAACGAAAATCTACTAATAATACATTTATAATTGCATAACATTAAAATATACGATATTTATTACCATTATAAAAAAACTAAAAACTAAAATTATCATACGGTCCTACTCCCCGCGGATTAGTGCCAAGAACGCTGACTGCGTTTCCTCGCTGAATGTCTACATTTAGCTTTTGAGTGAGAAAAGAACCAGCCCTTTTATCGTGCGATTTATATATTTTTATCGTTTAAGTTATCTTTTATATGTCTATCTCTGTTTAGCCTAATGTTTGACTGGGAGAGAATGTCCTATGGCATTAAGTCCGCTATATTATGTACTACTTTGTGCATGAAAGTGTAAATAAATAAATAAAATAAAATATTTTTTTATCGTTTAAAGTTCATTTCGCAAGTGAAACAATAGACTACAGCTAATGGCCTTAGATTATTTACTCTCTAGATAGAGTAACGGCGGCTCAAAAGCGTCGAAAAAAATATCAGCTAACTGTTAGCCTCTAAAGCGCTACCCGCTCCTCAGTGTCAATTGTAACGCCAAGAGATACGCGCGCACGGCTCATTTTTTGTGTTAGATTATTTTGGTGAAAATGACAAGTTGCGCGATCAAAATCTGCAGAAATTACAAAGGACGTTTACAAACAACTAATAAAATCTCCTACCATCGCTAAGTAACTCAAAACTAATAGTAATTTACGAAAACAAAACTAATAAATTTATAATTTTATTTACAAAATCAACGCGTCGTTTTTTGGTGTTGCCAGTCTTGGATTGCGAATTTCCCCGTATAGTTGTCTTAAAAGCTGATGTATGTTCATTATTCTATTAGCGCACGGGATGAAGGCGGATTGATTTATGCTTCAAGGGATGTATATTCTATATGTAAGACTTCGGAGAAAGTAATCAGAAAGTTTCTTAGACAAAATTTTATAATGACTAGGCCAACTTACACAAAAATTTTATCTTGTATATTAAAACAATTTATTGGTCATATAAATACTTATTTTAAAGTTGAAACTGAACACGCGTGTGGTTCTCTTCACCAAGTGAACCTAATAAGACTGGTCACCGAAAAATATTTGACCATACGCTATTATCATAGAGCTAAATTAGATAATGTAAAAAGTGATGCAACCTCAAACGCAAATTATTTAAAAAACAAATTCAAAGAGAGGGCCATTAAATTAGTAGTTACAAACATTTAATGGTAAATAATGATAGGTTCAAAATAGAAGAGACTACTGTGTTCTTGGGGGTAACCTTAGATGCAAAGCTTCAATGGGGCACCCATGTATCAACTCTTGCTGGCACAACAATGCAGGACGGAATAATTCTTCTTAAAAGGATCTATTAAACTGTAGAAACGCTATGGTATAACATATTACGGTAAAGGGTACCTGCAGGATAAATTATTTAACTAAGACGCAGGCGAAGCCGCCAGCCAACCTCTAGTATTTTTATACGTCGACACCATACATTAAATAATAAAACATATTTTGTAAATGCGTAATTGATTTTTATCTAAATTGAAAAATTTAAAAATTTGATTCTAACTCAACAAACAACTAAACCCACAATTGAAAGCACCGTATTAAAATAATATAATTTATGATTTTATTAACATGACATAATTTTACAGTTTTCCCCATTTTATCAGGATAGATTCATTAGCTGGTATCTCTCAGATACAAATGACGCTGGTGTAAGCGATAGTTATTTATACTGTCGCCATAGCAACCGCTAAGCGTGTGTGCGTGCCTCACGCACACGCGCTTATGTAGCTGTTTTGTTGCATCGCAAATTGCGTGATGCGTTATCTAGAGAGTAAATAATCTAAGCTAATGGCATAAATATGTGGTTATCTCTCAGACTCATACTTGCGCCATTTACTCAGTTCAGTTTGCTACTTAGAATTAGCCACTTAGAGGAGAGTTATCTACTACTGTCAGAGCTGCTCCTACTAGCCTATATTTATACAGAATATCAAATTTACAAACAAATTTGTAGGTGATCACATGGCGGGTGGCCACTTCAGCCTTTGAACAAAGCAGACTTTTTTTATTAGAATCGTCGATTCGGAAATTTCTTATAAAATACTAAAACTTTTTCTTGTACTTCGACCGGGCTCTCGTTTGAAATTTTATAGCACACTACTGAATTTGTAACCTAGTATTTAAAATGAATAAGATTGGAACTTAATACAAGTGGTAAAATTAAAAATTTTGTACAACCGACTTCAATATAAATAAAATGAGAACATCATCAATGTAGTACGAATCAATTAAATACGTATTATTAACGATAACTCAAAAACTACTGGTCAGATCTTGATCAAATTTATATGGGACCACATGAGTAGCAACAGTTTTCAAATAAAAAAAGAATCATCAAAATCGGTGCACCTAGAAAAAAGTTCTGAGGTAACACACATAAAAAAATACAATCGAATTGAGATCGTCCTCCTCTTTTTGAATTCGGTTAAAAATATATTAAGCTGTTTACAACATAAACATTATGATTTATATTTATGCGAATACAACTAATTTTAGCTTTTAAATATCAATTAATTTTTGGTCCTATCAACGCAGTACGAGCTTACAGTATCTTGAAGTCTTGCCGTGATATGCTTGGGTTTGGATTATATTTATTACTTACGGAATCCCAAGCAGCTTTTTGCACCAAGCCATCCTCTCTATTGAAATTTGTTGTTTTTTGGAACGAAGTTCTTTATCGGACGGTACGAATTTTGCGGATGGGGGCTAGGCGAGAAAAAGTGTAATGGCGGCTGTACACGTTCGTCGAGACACCACGAGACAGGCCGAGTACGAGCGTATACATGGTGCCCTCGTCGCGTCGCGTCGTGTCTCGCGGCCCTCGTTTGCTCTCGGAAGCGTGTCGGTTTTTTGCGTTCGAGTCAAAGGGTCTTGTGGGTCTCGTGATGAAAACGAGAGCGCGCCTGTACACATGTACTGTAGGGTTCAATATTGTTGAATAAAATATAGGTAGGTAGTTACATGGTTCTGTTACGGTGAATAGAAACCATTCACCATCTTCTTCTTCGTCATGGCTTATTAATTTTCTTTTTATGCTAAATGTGTAGAAATTATAATAACTAATAGCACAAAGGCAAAACGCAGCAACAGTTTCTTCTAGGTCCATCGCAACGGGCTCAAGTGATACAACGAGTGTGTACATGGTGTGCTCTCGTGTCTAGCGTCGAGAGGTACGCGAGGCAACGAGACGAACGTGTACAGCCGCCATAAGATTTTTCCTTCACGACCCCTTCTGACGTAGTGTAGACGGCCTTGGCGGCTATAAGGAAGCGAGATGGAATAATATCCACCTCCCTCGCACTTTTTCTTATCTTGCCATGAAAGAAATATTGTTTTATTTTAAATGACGCTTCATTTTAATAGACGCTAGTAATTTATTTATTTGTATTTGTTAATCAATAATATCAGTCAGTAGCCTAATGGCAGGGCGCGAACCGCGAACTTGAAAGGTCGTGGGTTCGAATCCGCCATTCGACTACTGTCGTGAATCACTTCTAACACAAGCATTTTAAGCTTACCAGAAGTGGCTTAAGGGAATATTAGTAATGTTTAATAGCATTACTAGTATTTTAAAAAAATACTACGAAAGGAACTTCGTTCCAACCGAGGTGTTCCACGACACTCGCGTGTGTTTTTTTTTTTAAATTTCAATAGCCTCGCGAATCATCCTTGGACGAAATCGGTGTTTTTTTTTGCGAAGATGTGTGGTTTATCAAATCTAAAGTATAAAATATTTAACAGATTCTTGTGTTTTTCTCCCACAAGCTAAGATTTATTCAACGTGGTCGGCTCGATTTGCAAAAATTAACGCGCTCACAGAATGCCAGTTTAAAATCTCAATACATAATACTGATCATGATGTCCCAGGTTTGAATACCGGGTTTAGTCAAAATCAGATATTGGGTATTTCTGTCAAGAATACAATAGTAGTAAGAATTCAGGAAGTTGGCGGTGTTTCATCCCGTACCTCGAAAAGCACGTTGCAAGCTGTTGGTCCTGCGCCTGATCTCTCTAAGGTCGTGTCGGATTAGCGAACCATCACGAGACTACGAGAGTGAGTGAATAGAGAATGCACCTGTCCTTGAGCCAACACATTCGTACACAATAATCCTCTCCTGCGCAGAAGGTTAGTCTCCGTTGAGGCTGGCCGCCTTAACCGAAATTCGGTCTGGAAGACATTACTGTGACTGTGTGTAACAACAACAACAAGGTCCCCGAAAGTGTACAGGCCCTCCCTATTACTAAGTTTAAATGTTTTGTTAAGCTGAAGCTGTATAAAAAGGGTTATTATAATATAAATGAATACATGGTTGATAATAACCCCTGGGAATGAGGTGGTCGCTCCAAAGCAGTTTCTAAAATAAATTTTGTAAATAGTTTGTACAACCATTAATGTAAAATTTACTTTTAAAAAAAAAGTCCCGCTGGGTTTCTTGCTGGTTCTTCCCAGGACAGATGGTTTTTCCGAACCAGTGGTAAAGTAAAAAATGACTTTCAATAAGAATGACACATGTGATCTATATTGAATAAAAAATTATTCCATTCTATTCTATTCTATATGTAATATACTTACCATCAAGTAGACTGTGTACCTACATGTTTGACACCCTTGTACATAAAAAAGATCTAGTTTAAACGTTGATATTCGTCGTAGTAACGTTTACTCCTTGTAAAATAAGAATCAAAAATAACGTAGACATTAACTGACCTAAAGTAGAGGTTCTTTTTCAAAACATTTTATTTGGTAGAGCTCGTTCTCCGACGGGATCCGTCTGTGTTGTCACCCTCTTACAATGGCCAAGCAGCACTGCACTCACTGGTCCGTATTATGTTCTATAGTTCTATATTCCGGTTTGAAAGGACTAAGAAAGTCCGTATAAGTAAACTCTGTGAAGCATTTCATCTTACATTGTTCAAAATAGGTAAAGGGTGCCCATTGGATGCGGTAGTCACTTACCATCAGGTGGAGTGTTAGCTCGTAACGTGAATCCATAATTTAATATAATTAATAGAATGGGGCGATACTTTGCGGAAATCCGTTATATTAAACTTGGTAAAAATGTACGCAAGGTAATATTTACCAACTTTACCATAACTTAATATAACACTTTGACAGCCTAGCATTTTGTAGCGCGCATTCCCCTGTACGCCGGCCATTTACGGCATTTTTGTAAGTTTTATTTATAAAGAACTAAAGAAGTAATATTTTTGATTTTTCTCGTATATGCTAGAATAACTAATTTATTTTTATAATAAAAAATAAAACAAAGTAAATTAATTTTTATTTTAATTAAAAAAACCAAAACAATAATACCAATTTTCTACAAAAAGAAAACTCTTACATAAATATAAGTCCGCGATTACGTGTTTTTTTTTCAATACTATACCGTGGAATCTTTTTTAGTATGATACCTTTCAAAGCAGGGGTAGTGGCAGAGTGGAATATTATATGCTGGACAGTTACATCTTCTTCCACCATTTCATGGACATATGACACGTGCTGGTCATTTTGCGTGTCCGCGATTGCGCGCTGAGCGGCTCGATGCATTCCTTGCAATCCCTCCTTTTAAGCCCCACCGTACCTGCTTACGTAAATTAATGCTATGGGTGTATAGCTAAAGAATGTAGCTACCCAATGCAATAACCACCGACCCCAAAATTCCTTTAATTTTTAGAATAAAATCAAGGAATTCGGATGACGCGCTGGGGTCGTGATCGGCATACGGAACAAAACTGAGCGTCACGACCCAGGGTCGTGATCAGCTGTCAAAGTGATAATATTATATAAAACAAGTCTTACTGTAATCTATCTGACCTATTCTTGTACTTAATCAATGGTTTTGTGTAGTGTTTCCCACACACATAAAATAGGAAGGCTACAAACATTATTTTTATGAGCAACAAACATGCAAACACTTGAGAAGCAAGGTCATACTTAGTGCACAAGTAAATTGATGTCGTAAAATGAATTGTTACTGTAATATTTTGTTACGTGGTAGAGCCACGCCGCAACTATATTGTGGTTGTAGCACGA
The DNA here is from genome assembly GCA_029286625.1 of Parnassius orleans. Classification (NCBI taxonomy): domain Eukaryota; kingdom Metazoa; phylum Arthropoda; class Insecta; order Lepidoptera; family Papilionidae; genus Parnassius; species Parnassius orleans. Next base: position 2,556,656 of record JAGSMP010000083.1, read on the forward strand.
ATGGGTCGGCGGGGTAGGACCACGCTCTCACAGAATACCAGCGTAAAATAGCAGCTTAATGCTGCTGTGTTTCGTATGTTGAGTGTAGAGAACCGGAGACCCTTTTTACTGGAAACGAGGCATTCCATCTTAGTCCTCAGGGGTGACAACGCATCTGCATTTTGATTCTTAATTGAGGATAAATGTAGATGTCTATGGGCCACAGTACCCACTTACCATCAAGTGGACTGTGTGCTCGTTTGTCACCCTATGCTATAAAAAAAATACAGGCTCGACCGGGGAAGGACCACGCTCTCACAGAATACCAGCGTAAAATAGCAGCTTAATACTGCTGTGTTTCGTATGGTGAGTGTAGAGAAACGGAGACCCTTTTTAGTTTTTACTGAAAAAGGGGCATTCCATCTTAGTCCTCACGGCTAACAACGCATCTGCATTTTGATTCGTAAACGAGGATAGACGTAGATGTCTTATGGGCCACAGCAACCACTTACCATCAGGTGGACTATGTGCTCGCTTGTCACCCTTGTACGATAAAAAAAAATCATTAACTTTTGATTAAAAAAAATTGGTAATAAAATCCTTAAGATAATAGTTTCAACTGATGTTTACGAGTGATGTGCGCATAAACAGACAGACAAAATCTCTTAAAATTGTTTATTGGCTTCTACTCGTCACTAACATCACACAAACACATTTTTTTACATCAATTACAGAAGCAGCATTACGCCAACACACTGCAGCTGAATTATGGAATGCAGCACAACAATACCAGCTGAAAAGAGCAACATGTTGCTCGTATGATAAGTGGCAAGAACTGGAGCTCCTCTGCAAAAAAAAACATTGTAATGTATAAGTAGATACATTATTGTTTGCAGATCACATCTAAAAACTCTACTAAAATGCTCTTCTACCAGAACTAATTCCTATTCTCACTCTTGTGTCTCACAGTGCATATAATTTCATTATAGAATTCTTCTCCTGCTGTAATTTATAACTTTCATTGTCGTCCCAATGATTTCATGTATGATTTGTGTATATATATATATATATATATATATATATATATATACTATAAATATTTATTGTCTAACAATAGTATTATATAAGACTGGCTTTGGCTGGTGCTGGTGCTGCAAAATGCCACTCATTTGGACTCAATGGAAAGGCGTGCTAAGAGGCTTATTGGTCACCCGAATTTGGTTAAAACCAATCTTACCAGCCCCGAATACAGGCGCAAAGTAGCCAGCCTTTCGGTTTTCTACAGGATGCATTTCGGAGAGGGTGCGCAGGAATTGCATAATTTAATTCCTCCTCCCCTTCCACCATGGGACAACCAGACGATCGGCCAGTCTCCACACTTTCGTTGTTGACTTACCACGCATTCGAACCAAACGGTTTGCTGCATCGTTTGTGATGCGTACAGCAAAGTAGTGGAATAAGTTGCCAGCATCTGTGTTTCCATCCGATGTGGGTGTCTTCAAGGCAAAGAGTGAATAGGCTTTTGTTAAGTCAGTGCGCTTCACCATCTTAGGCTATATCACCACTTACCATCAGGTGGGATTGTATTTAAGCGCTGGCTTAGTAAAATAAAAAATAACTGCACACTAAATCTACTTGTCATTAAACTGTTCGTGGTGAGGCTTGCTGGAAGTAATTTAAATAGGAAATAAGCAATGCTCCTGTACAAAAACCTCTTTTAATTCGTGTGTACATAAATTGTCAAATAAATAAATAAATATGCAAATACCTCGTGAAAGTTGAAACGGATAATTTCTGGACCTGGCTCACGGAGTGACCGATATGTGGGGTGGTCTGCCGACAGAAATAATTATTTCTGCAGTCATTTCTGCAAACGGGTCAGCCTCCCAGCTCATTTGAGGCGACGTGATGGACCACTCCGGGTTCAAATGCAGGCCGCCCGCATAGTTTGCCGGGTTCTTTCCTTAACCTATCCCTTAGCCGCTAGGTCTCCCCTGCCGAAGGATTTCGATGTTCTTTACAGTAAACGAGGCACTACAAACACACAGATGTTGTATTGTCTACGTTTTATTTTTACTCGAGGATAGATGTAGGGGTCTATAGACATCACCCACTTACCATCAAATGAACTGTGTGCTGATTTGTCACCCTTACTGAAAAAAATATACTTAGTATAAATAAATTTTAAAAAATTTACAAACTAAACTCCTATAATACTTTATGATTTATTTATCTATTAATCTCTATCGACGGGTCAAAGGCAAAATGTTTTGAGCGACATTCTGCTGCTACAACATTGACGTATTCGCAATCAGCAAATTTTTCTGCGCTGACTGCACCGGTCTAATCAAGATTTAGCACTTTTTTGGCGCATAATCCAGTTAACATTTTGAGTTGATTAGCCAGTTAAAGCAGATATCAGTTAAAGTCTTTGAAATAGGTGATATTTTGATCGAATTTCGTTTTAATTGTTCATGGTTTCCCAAGTTAATTACCCGAAGTCTGTTGGAACACTCTCTCGTCACTACATTTTATTTACAATTTTTCTTAAAACATTTTGCTTTATACAAAAATACGAGTACAAAAGATATGTCGCTTAAAATGTCTGCATTAAAACATTTTCAGACTCATGTTATTTTCTTACTTTTGTTCTGGAATGTGGGCTATAAATTTAAATTAGTACATAACTGTCAGGATGGCCGAGCGGTCTAAGGCGCCAGACTCAAGGTTTCCTTACCCATTGATATGGGTTACGGGCGTTCTGGTCCTCTCTGAGGGCGTGGGTTCGAATCCCACTTCTGACAAACTTTTTTTAAATTTTATACTGGTTTTACAGTACAATATAATAAAATGTTTTTATACATTACTTATTAATATTGATTCCTTGCATTATATATTTCAGCTACTGCGTGGTTCTGCCATGTTTATAACGTATGGTTTTGGTGCTGATGTATTTCGTATTGTGAGTGTCGAGAACCGTAAATCCTTTTCACTGGTAACGAGCAAATGAGGCGTTCGATCTTAGCCCTCAGGAGTAACAAAGAATCTGAATTTTCAAATGAATACAAAAAAAAGAGAAACAAGAATAGAAACGAGCTTATTCCTTTTTAAAAGGCCGCCAACACATCGGCAGTTCCCCTGGTGTTGCAGTTGTTCGTGGGCAACGTTCAACATTTACCATCAAGTGAGCTACATGCTCGTTTACCCCCTCTTCTAGAAATAAGAGTATAAAGGATCCTTAATTCGTATTTTTTATGTATGTTCAGCGATAATGTTTACCAAGTCGCCGATTTCAATTTCATTTTTGTTAGAAAGTTCTATATATACGTTATATATTTGAATTTAGTCAAGATCTGATAATGGGACCTATGAGAAAATCATCTAACTCTTCAATTTACAAAAGATTTCGAATACTTTAAGTCGTTTTAGTTTTTTTTTCTACTTTTTTAAAAGTGAGTCTCTTAATTTTTCCCTTTTTAATTATAATTCTTAATGGAAGATGTGTGTCTGGGCCACAGCATTCACTTACAATCAGGACTGTGTGCTCGTTTATTATCCTTACTAAAGCACGGTCGCGGAGCAGGACTTTTTTTTATTGCTTTGCATTTTTGAACTTAATTCCCATCATAAAAAGTTTTATTTCTATTGCAAGTAAGATAGTTTTAGGACCTTTTGAACAGTATTTGTGATTCGAAAACAGAGTTTATTCTTAAGTTATTTAAGTTCACATTTGTATGAATTGCAATAATTTGAAATTCTTCCTGCTCCGCGATCCCGCCATTATAGTAAAAAAAATGTTTTAAAAATGGTTGCGTGAATTCCCAAATACCAATAAAATTAGGGCCCTTAAACGAATAACAACACTATTTAGCCATAATTGTTACCTTTTAATAGCGCAACGTCGCTTTCTTTATTTTGTAGACATTTTATTGATGGACGTATAGCTATTCTACTGATTGTAACATTATTGATTTTTAAAACTAAAACCCAGTATAGTCGAATAATTTTTGTATGCTACCCACGTTACCATTTTTGACCAAAGACTACTATATACACTACTAGACCGGCAAAACAGAACAAAAACTGTGTTACAGGTCACAGCTGTGGATCGCGCGGGAGCGGCTGCGGGCGATAGCTGGCACGGTACGTATGCCACGCAGTTCTAGTTCCATTTACGACAGTTACTGTTTGAGGCAAATACAAAATAAAGTTACAAACTTATCTGAAATAAACTTCAAATCACATAAATAATGACAGCGTTTACTTATTCACATCATACAAAATCAGTCTTAGTCTTGAGTTACGGAGAATTGACCGTAACTTAGTGTGCAATGTATTAAGGCCGCAGAGTCCGTCTGTAGTATACATAGAAGTCTTTGTTTTTGAATAATTTTTAACTCGTAGTGTAGATTCATCATCATAAGAATCATTTTTGCGTAACAACGTCCAGCTTTAGAAATTTTATGGACCAAGTCAAGTTTTGAACCTACGAACTTAAATCTCATCTGTCTAATTCTCCTCCTATTTGCAACACCCAACCCAATGATTTGGAGCTATATAATATCTGTACAGTAGGGTTTAAAAATAGGCAATGCATAATACTGTTATATTTATTTATTAACATATAGGTTGTGTGTAGGAGCGGACGCATCACGCTAAGTAACTGTACGTGTCTTTCTCCCCTTCGGTGCGCTCTAGATATTCCTTCTCGATCAGGATGTCAATGCATTTCTGTGGACAAGAAAATGGGCCGTTAGGTATCGTATGAAGCATGCTTATCTATTACTTTTTTTAATTTCTTTTTTATCGGCCTGTAAGAGTTCACTTCGTAGGGGGGAATTTGTCTTGATCGTCACACTTGGCAAGTGGGTTAACTGCGTGAGTAGAATAGTCCTATCACCGATCTGGGCATTTTACGCCTAGCGTTAACGAGATGTCACGAGTATCAAATATAAAATACGTTTACTGTGGGACACAAGGTTACATGAGCTCTTATTACTAATTACATAATATATCACTTAGTCCAGTATTGGATGTACAATTTGAAAAAATCTGTTTAATTTCATTTTAGTAAATATAAATTGTTTTTAAATAATCATTAACTGTATACATACATCCGTCAAAAACAAGTTCAATTTATTGCACACATCGAACGCGAAGCGGAGATGTAGTGCTCTCTATTTCTAAATGTCAGTAAATTTAAAATCTTAAAACTGTTTGACTTAGCGCTCGCTTTAAATTTCACAGAACGCGAGCAACCCGGGTTCGATCCCCGCCGGCACCAATGAAATTGTTAATTGCAATTTTAAGTGCTGACGTTTCACCTCCAATGAAGGAAAACATCGTGAGGGAACCTGCATATCTGAAAAAGAAAAATCGATGACATGTGAAGTCCACCAACACGCATTGGGGAAACGCGGCGGACATTTCCTTGCCCTAAAACCCTCTCAGAAGTGAGAGGACGCCTGTGCCCAGTAGTGGACGTATATAGGCTGTAACTTTACTTTACTTTTTAATTTCGTCATGGCAGTATTATCTGTGAAAGCGTGGTCCTTCACTGCATAAAAATATTGTTATCTCACTTCTTCTCTCCTTCTTGTTTCACGTAATCTCTTCACACCTTCTTTAAGTCGTAAGATGTATGAAAATTGTATAAAATGAACTTGTTTATCATAAAAGTAAATACCTTGATGACGGGCACGCGTGGCTTGAACCGTGAGGACAGCTGGTTGAGAACTTCCACTACTAAATGCTGGTGTTTCAGCGTTTTGCGCGTCTTCATTATCCTCACGATGGCTGCCTGTAATACAATAGAAAATTTGTGTCAATGAGGGCTAATAATCTTCCGCTCACCAGATGTCGCTAGTTGACACTGAGGTGTAGTTTTTTGTTATACAATGTCATTTAATTGAGAAGTTAGTTTTAAATAAAAGGTTTTCAGTTTCTAGAGTATTTTATTAATACACAAAACAATGTCTCATTGGTTTTCTCTTTAATTTTTTGCACATTTTAAACTATTTTTTTTAAATGTTTCTACTTTTATGAATAACTGTAGTTTGGTTTATTTAGTTTAAATCTAATTAATATAAATCATAACTAATAGCACAGAAAGAAACATTAACCTTAACATTTTTCGAACAAATTAACTTCCACGCTATGAAATCTGTCAAATATTACCTCATTTTTAAGTGGCGCCGCCCTGGTGGCAGAAAAGTCATTGGTGACAATGTTACGCAATCTACTATAATGTAGGGTAAAGATTTTTTTTTTTAAATAAAATTGAAGTGACAAACATACCTACAGTCCACCTGATGTTAAGTGGCTATAGATACCTGTAGCCAACCTCAAACAAAGAAGGCCATAGGTGCATTGTCACCTCTGAGGACTTAGATGGAATATCTTATAGAACAAGATGGATTGCCTCACAGACTAAGATGGAATGCCTCACAGACGTTACGTTTTCATTCATTATTGTTTTTCTTTTTATTCATTGTTGTTTTTTAAGGATTTTGGCTTGGATGCTTGTCCTTTAAGCCATGTCTTCATTTATCTCAGTATCAAGTGATAATCATTTATAGTACACTGCTTTACAATATATTGATGCGTCACATTACGTAGTTTTTGGGAGATTTTGACGGCTACTTGAGCCAGCAGACAGTTGGCGATAGCATCTCAAGGCGTCTGAGCAAACAGACACCTTATCTTGAGATTCACACCACCATCGGAGCGCTTGTTTCACCGTTTCCACTATTAGTTCACATGCGCAGACATTTAATACACAAAATCGCACCACTTTTACATATCTAAATCTACTTCAAACCATTATTTAAACAATAATACAGCAGCAGCATTTCGCCGCCAGTCAAGTTCCCGCTAAAACTCCTTTTTATTCATTGTGCCATTCATTCATTACAGTCTATCAAATAGCACTGCTGCACCATGTGCCATAGTAGCCATGTTTGGCAGGGGGGTTGTCAACCGCAGTTTTTCATTATTTTGAGTTCTTATCAGGAAGATCTGTTCATCTCTTATTTCAGCTTCCCTCTATCGTCTCTCACGACATGATACACTACACGCTTTCCCAAATGAAGTGATTTATATCTAAATGCATGGGCCCAACATTACAAGCAATATTATATTGTTATATACCATTTTAAAATAAAAATGTCGCATTTATATGTTATGCCCAAAATCATAAATTTGGTTCGCTGTAATTTAATTATTTCTTATATTTACGCGAACACTACACATGAATACAACTACTTTTACGGATTCTATCGCGTTTAATTATACTTATTTTTAGAGACAGTACAGACATCAATACACAGTAAGTTCATTCTGCGTAAATCAATATGGCTGAAGGTACTCCGGGTTAACGCTGACATCGGGACGTCAATGACCTCAGTCCCCCGTGACCATGGGTGCTGTAATGCACCCGAAACGTCGGTAATTTAAAAATAGGTATACTTAGGAATCCGTAAAAGTAGTTTTATTCGCTGTAATTTGATCTTGCAATTAGAGATCTTGAAATTAGTGCATGTATAAACAAAGGAAACACACAACAGCAATATCATGGCGATTAAAAAAACATGACAATATAGTAATTGGCGTCCTCACCTGTATAAGCATCTTCCTGTCTTCCTCAATGTGCTTATGTGTGGCCTCCTGCTCTACCTTCAACTCCGTCTTAAGAGGTATATTGATATTAACGCGAAGCTTTTTGCTGCGAAAAATAGTTGAGTTGACCTCTTACTAACTTAAGTACTTACACTCTAGTATTTTATAAATGTTCTATGGGTATTATTTGTAGAATTCAGTCTTTTTTTTTCTAAATTCCATGTTAAAAAATTATAAAATATATTATAATTAACAAATTAATAATGGCAACAAAACTACAAATATGTGAAAAGTATTGCAATAGTTTTATAATTACTTAATATGTATTCCAGACCGAATTTCAGTCACGACGCCCAGTCTCAACGGAGACTAGCCATCTGCTCGGGACATGATTATAATGCCTGAGTGTATGCACAAGCACAAGGGCACTCTCTATTCCCTCACTCTCATAGTCCGATAGGACAGAAACCCGACAAGACCAAAGAGAGATCAGGCGCTGGACCAACGGCAGTCAAAACTATTACCATTATAAAGATTACAGTACCGCAATAAATCCTGTTTATTATATCTTTTGTACTCTAACAAGATGATAGCTTTCTCATTTAAATTTATTATTTCAATTAAACAAATATATTAAAATATTATTCCATACCAATATGATAATACCTAAGGGAAAAATTCAGTAAAGTATGAAACTTACTTTTTATAGCCTAGGTATAAATCGACGACGGAAGATTCCGTCAGATCACTTTCATCATCTTGACAGACCAATAGCTTCGCCTTCAACAGGATTTGTAGAACCTATAAAATTATTTTACATTTAATGTTAATGATCCGGCTCGAAGAACCATAATGGTTCCTTTGAGATAAATATTTAAAAAATTTAATATAAGTATGTATAATTTAAAAAAAAATTAGTTACGCACATATTGCAAAATTATCCAAATCAATAAAGATGTTTTGTACTTTTTTTAAACGACTAATAATAATTTCTATAACATTGAAAAAATATAAAGTTTACCTGAATAAGAAAGTCTCCTTTGATGCCGGTGTGCTGCTCGAGTTGACGCACAGTCCACGAAGTGTTCTCGTTGTATTGCAACAGCACTGCCATTTGGAATGTGCTAGCTTGCAGCGTGTATCTAGAAACAAAAATATAATAAATTTATAAACCGCATATCTAAAAATTGTCGGTAAAAAAAGGTTTTCAAATGGCAACAACAAACTGACAAAGGGGTAACCGCCCAAATAATTTAGTGACTTCATGACTCATATAAAATAAGTGGATGCAATCCTCTAGACTCCAATAGATGATCATATTACCACCTCATACCTATTTATACCAGATGCAAAACACCCAGACCAGAAGTCTGGTATAGCGTTTGACAATCTGCCTGCCAAGCGTGGCGATTATGAAAATTCCTTAGAATTTGTGACAGGTTTTGTCCAGCAATGGAATGTTTATGAACTGATAAAAAAGGGGGAGCATTGTAAACAAAAGGCATTACCTGTTCTTGAAGCAGTTGGTGACAAGCTCGCCCTTGCTCATATTGTAGAGCCAGTTGAGCTTTCGGCCAGAGTGTTGCGATGAGTAGAATGTCGTAAACCGATGTACTGAACGCTCCAACTATATCACAGAAATATTACCGATGTTTCATAAATACATGCTTTACAAATATTTATTGCATTTTAATGTTATAGTAAATGCATGTTATCTTATGAAGCTTTTGGTAACATTATAACTAGATTGGTATCTAAACTGGCGACGGAAAACAGCATAAAGGTGCGTCTAGATCTGCGGTCGTCAATCCGCCTGCCAAGCGTGAAGATTAAAACAAATCATCCCCAAAACTGGAGAAATCCATGTGCAGCAGTGGTGAACTTTTAAGGATAAATAAAGAATAAAATAATGAAATAATAATCGCTGCTGCTCGCGTCGCGCGAGTTTTCTCGTCCTACCTAAGACTCGAACAAATTACGGTAACACAATGTTAACATTTGAAGGAGCGCAACTTTATAACAAATTACCCGCACACATAAAAAAACATGCGTGAGTGTCGTGGAACACTCGGTTGGAACGAAGTTCCTTTCGTAGTACATTATTATTGATAAACGTATTACATTATTGATTAACAAATACAAATAAATGAATTACTAGCGTCTATTAAAATGAAGCGTCATTTAAAATAAAATAATATTTCTTTCATGGCAAGGTAAGAAAAAGTGCGAGGGAGATGGATATTATTCCATCTCGCTTCCTTATAGCCGCTAAGGCTGTCTACACTACGTCAGAAGGTGTCGTGACGGAAAAATCTTACACTTTTTGTCGCCTAGTCCCCATCCGCCAAATCCGTACCGTCCGATAAAGAACTTCGTTCCAAAAATGTTAACTCGTTCAACACATTCAAGAAACAATAATTGTATGAATATCTTGTTGCAAATGACTCACTTAAATAATCTTGAATGCGTTGCGCGGGTGAAGTTTGTGTGTTTTTGGTGAAATTAATTTGGCGAACGACTATGGAATTTACCTTAAGCTATGTACTCATGTAAGTGACATGTATTTGTCTTAATGAGTAATAAAGATCTTTAAACCTATAAAGATTGGCCCTTTGACTCTTATGTCTACTTCTGTCACCAAGCAGTACTGCGCCCATCGCTATGTTTTAGTTTGTAGGAAAAGAAGCCAGTATAATACAAGCCGTAAGGAATTTCATCTTACCCCTTAGTAATGGCAATGTAACTGAGGTCTCCTATGTTTAAAGTAGCAGGTGTCGATGGACTACAGTAAAACTGACACCTGCAACCAACACAGTTTACTAGTTCACCATAAAATGGACCGTTATTGCATTTGTCACACTAATGCTATAAAAAAACTTATCCAAGACAAAAAATCTAAGATGAAGAGGATATGAATATGATGAGTATTTTTTTAAATATATATGCACATAAAATGTTTTATTTTTTATAGATACGTAGAATTATGTGGGCTCTGGAATTTAAATTATTTACGAAATCTAATTAATATTACATGAGATATCTTTAACGTATCTTTGACGTATCTTGATGTATCTTGAAGTATATTTTTCTTTGGGTTGGATTTTCTCTTAGATGACGTTAAAAGACGGAGTAGAATATTGCAGCTTTGGATAAAATGGCGAAACAACTATCTTTTCGAGATCGACAATATTTTCAAGTGGCAGGCAACATTAAATTATTGATTGGTGCTTTAGGAACCCTTTAATAATCGAATTGCATCAGACTGAATTCCAGAAATATTTTAACCATATGTAATTAGTAATTGATCACCTACCTCGGTGGGCAACTGGAAGGATGAAGATTGCTGGAACGGCCATGAGCCAGATGACAGCACTTGAATGCTGAAGTCGATATGTAATGGCTGTTCTGATGTGTTGGCCATGTGCTTCCGGAAGTTCTCGTTTAGGTCCTTTGATACACCAATGTCCTGGAATCATGTTAAAACACTATTGAAAACATCATCATCATTACAGCCTACGTAAATCTCCCCCCTAGACTGCACCCTCATTTTTGCCATAGATCTCACGCTCGGCAACGGCAGTTTTTTATTATTTGAGTTATTATCAGGAAGATGCTGCTGCTCACCTTCTGTTTTATTTCCCTCTCTCGCCTTTTACGAGTAGTTGATTCTCTTACGCCGCCACTACACGGGATTGAAAACATCAGAATATTCCTAATATAAGAATAACTTAAAGAAGAAACAGAAACTTTTTTTATTCAATATAGATTATAAATAATAGTTATTGAAAGTCACTCTTTTGTTAAATTACCACTGGTTCGAAAAAAAAAACCTCTGTCCTGGGAAGAACCAGCAAGAAATCCAGCGGGACTTTTTTTTTAAATAACAGCTTACAATCATGTATGTTACACAATTAACCACACAAAACAAATTAGAAATAGCTTGGTAGCGATCACCTCATTCCCAGGGGTTATTATCATCCATAAATTCCTTAATATTATAATAACCCTTTTTATACAAACTTTGTTTAATAAAGTTTTTGAACTTTGAGCAGGTCAAATTTTGTATATTTTCTGGGATTTTGTTGTAAAAGCGTATACATCGCCCCAAGAATGAATTACTAACTCGGTGGAGTCGAGTAACTAGTACTACTAGCTTGTGTCTGTTCCTAGTATTTACAGAATGAATATCACTTATTTTTGTATAACCACTTTTATTTTTGTGTACTTAAATTACATTTTTCATAAATGTATTGAGGCCAAAGTTAATATATTAATTTCCTTAAATTTTTGTCGGAGCGACTCTTTAGGTTTTAAATCATAGATTGCTCTTATGGCTCTCTTCTGTAAAACAAATATAATTTCAGTGTCAGTCGCGTGTCCCCATAGCAAAATACCATACGACATTATACTATGGAAATAGCTAAAGTAAACAAGTCTAGCTGTTTCCACACTGGTAAGATTCCTAATCTTTTTTACAGCATATGCTGCAGAACTAAGTCTGCTTAATTTTAGTAAATTTAGTACCCCTTTTTTAAGCAAATTCCGCACACGTATCAGTGTAAGTTTTGCCATAGTTAAAGTTTATATAGAGAAGTGCAGAAAGCTAAAATTTATACATTGATAATATGTGTTACAAATACATAAAATAAAATAAAACATTAATTGTTTATATTCATACTGCCAATGTCAAACACATAATAATCTATCATTTGTTTACGTTCACGCTGTTAATGTTTAACACATATATAGATAGTCTGTGGTCAAACAGCTTACTTACTATACAAACTTAAAAATTAATAAATTACGGTCGAATTTCGACCAATGGTCGACTAGAGTATTATTATTCCAACATAATAATTATGATTTGAAATAGTTTTATAACCGAATATTATATGCTGCAGACTTACTTGGAACATCCTTTGTAATTTGCTTGTATATTCGAAACCGCAAGCCTGTTTCAGTTTTGAGATCATTGATGCCTGAAAAATAAAATGAAGTGTTACTCTACTTGAATATTGTTTCCTAACAATCAATATGTTTTAAGAATAAAGATGCAGAAGTGAAGGAAAATATCTCAGAGAAATAATTAGACATGGGCCGAATATGGATTTCACCGAATACGAATATTCAACCGAAAGTTCGGTAAAACTTTTACCGAACCGAATATTCGGCCGAACATTATTCGGCAGGATCACCTCGGTACCTAACCAATTCATGTCGAAACTTGTTTACGTAAAGCGCGCGGGATTAGCGCCGGACCCTGCCCCCCGCTCCCCCGCCACACCTGACATGTTATTGCATCATCTAGTACTGAGCTAATTGCCGGCACGTGCATTCGCCATTTGGAATTAATTTAAAATTTAAAAATTTGTACAACCGACTTCAAAATAAATTATTATGGATAACTCAAAAACTATTGGTCAGACCTTGATCAAATTTATATGGGACCACATGAGAAGCACCAGTTTTCAAATAAAAAAAGAATCATCGAAATCGGTTCACCTAGGAAAAAGTTACGAGGTAACACACATAAAAAAAGAACATACAATCGAATTGAATACCTATATTACCACACCTACATCAAATTCTCACCACTCCATGGGTTGACTGGTAGAGAATGCCTCAAGGCATTAAGTCCGCCTTTTGTATTCTTTTATTTTAAGGAATGCAATAAAGAATAAATAAATAAATAAAAAATTCCTCCTCCTTTTCGAAGTCGGTAGATAATTTTTTTTTATAGAAAGTATTTTTTCGCAAATCGTACATTTCACTTTACTTTGGTCGTGAGTTTCATTCCTGCCACTCATTTTTATCATATAATTATCAATTTTTACTAAGAATAACACAACGAAACACTTTTTTTCTCACAAAAACAGTCGTCGTGTTTAAATTATTTCCAAATGGCGAATCGACGACCCCAGATCACTTCCAATTACGAATTCAATTGCTGAAATGATAGCAATAGATAACCAGGCAACTTCTATAGTCGAAGATAAAGGCTTTAATCGGCTCATGCAGTTGACAAAGCCCAAATACCAAATACTGAGCCGAAAATGTATAGGTGAAACAGTGATTCCACAACTGTATGAAAAATTTAAAAGCACTATTCAAGGTGAGCTACGAGGGCGACACTGAAAGTTTTTAGAACTGGCCACTTGTAAACGATATAATAAAAAAAAATAAGTTCAAATTTTGAAAATGGAACTCTTTGCCAATATTATTGTGTAGATGTATTTTATTAATTTGTCATTTGTTTACCATTTAACGGCAAATTGAAAATTGTCTGTGTCACGTCAGCATGAAATTAACGCGAGAAAAGTTTCGTACAATGATTTTTTATGACTTTCGATGTCATTTAAGTCAACAAGAAAGTCATGATAGACTTCGATTGACCTTTCACGATGAACCCCCATCTCGTGCCACTGTTTACAACTGGTTTAATGAGTTTAAACATGGTCGCACTAATCTAATCGATGATCTGCGTGAGGGACGGCCTTCTACGGCGACAATTGAAGATAACATCAATGTTGTGCGGCGTATGATAGAGACTGACAAAAGAGTGACTTATCAGCAGATTCGGACAAGCTTAGACATCGGTATGAGTCAAGTGAACAAAATCCTCCATGAACATTTAGCGGTCAGGAAGCTTAGTGCCCGGTGCATACCTCATAATTTGACAGAGGCCCAAAAACTCCGTCGTGTTGATTGGTGTCGTGAAATGGTTCAAAGATTTAATGGAGGTGACTCAAATGCTGTGGTCGACATACTTACGGGGGACGAAAGCTGGATTTATTGTTATGATCCTGAAACTAAGAGACAGTCTGCTGTCTGAGTGTTTCCTTCCGAGGAGTTGCCAACTAAAGTGAAGAGAGGTCGAAGCGTGGGAAAAACGATGGTGGCCTCGTTCTTCGGAAGGACAGGTCATTACGCAACAATTGTTTTAGAGGATCGAAAAACAGTTACTGCAGAGTGGTACACTAATAATTGTTTGCCACTTGTCTTGGAAAAAGTTCGGGAGAAACGACTTCGCAGTAGGATCCTCCTTCACCACGACAACGCCTCGTCGCACACCGCCAAGCAAACAATCGATTACTTGGCGACGTCAGACGTAGAATTACTGGGTCACCCGCCCTATAGCCCCGACCTTGCACCTTGCGATTTTTATTTATTTCCGAAAATAAAAATAAAACTTCGAGGAAAACGTTTTATGGACGCCGAGGAAGCAGTGGCTGCGTTTCAAAATGCCGTCGAAGAGACCCCTAAGGACGAGTGGGCAGTGCTTTTCTCAGTGGTTCCCTCGGATGCAGCGATGTATTGATGTAAATGGACACTATTTTGAAAAGATATAATAAAACGAATAACTTGCTAGTTTGTTCAGTTTTTGATTTTCTAAGAACTTTCAGTGTCACTCTCGTATCTAAGGCCAAATGTCTATCGGCTACATCTGACATGTGGACAAACATGTTCGTACATTTCAATACAGTGAACACTTTGAGTACCACTTTAACGAATGTTCGGTGTTTTAGCCGAATATTCGGCCGAATACGAATATTCGGTAAAGCTGCCGAATATGCCGAATACCGAATATAAAACGAATATTCGGCCCATCTCTAGAAATAATAAAAAAAGAACATGTAGTTTATCATTCTTATCATGACAGACTTTTATGAGAGTAATTAACTCTTCTGCAGTCTGCTATAAGCGACAATAGGTTTAAGTAATTTAATTGTGGCCTTTCACTTTTAGATATTTTAAATTCCACGGATCAATCATTTATTAAATAATTATAACTTTAAGTAAAACCCGACTTCAAATTGCTAAAAAATAAGTTATTTATTTGCTACCCCTACAGGTGAAATTTTTTTCCAAATTTATATGGGACCACCCTTGAAGTATCCTATTTAAGAAAAAAAGAATCATCAAAATTGGTTCACAATCTGCGAAGATATCGCGTAACATACATACAAAAAACATACACTCGAATTGAGTACCTCCTCCTTTTTGTAGTCGGTTAAAAACTAGACGATACGGAAAATGTTGTTCTGCCTTTCTGATAAGTGGCGAAATGAGTTTCACTCCGAACTCAATTCGGACTTTTAACATTTTTTACACAACTCGACCACAGAGCCAACTATCGGGTACAGATTTAGTATGTTAGCGCTAACAATATAATAATTATGTTTAACGTGAATTTGAGTCATTTTGTTCCATAAATTTAGTAGAACAAATTCAAAATTTTTGGACCAAACTGACACATATTTACAATATCTATTGATTTATTGCCAAAAAAAACATTAAATCTGGACTGGCTTAGTGTCGGCTTATTAATCATTTATGTTTACACTGTAAAAATTCCGTCACATATCGGATCCTAACATACGTATGAATCTTCGTCTCGATAAAACAACTATGTATATTGTGTGAATATCACATCAATCGGTCAAGTCGTTTAGAAGTTAAAAGATCACTAACATACGTACCAACAATTAGGTATATAAAAAATAAAGAAGAGTCCTACCTCTGCATCGTCACTTGCAGACATATGCTGTACAAGTCTTTTAGCTAACATTTTGCTATAGAATTTCTGGAACACATCCTTGTCCTCAATATATTTGAATACCACCATCTGAAAATTTACAAGAGTCAATGTTCAATTCAAATTACTAAACATGAGCTACTATAGTTGCGAGTCGTAGAATCTTACCAGTTTTAATGTCTGTACAAACAATGTAATAGATTACAATTTGATAAATTCAAAAATTATTCTTCCAGTAATGGCGAACCTACGACTCGTATTTACGACCTACGATCTTAGAAGAGAGAACAGACAATGAAAAATATATTTTTTTATTATATTTGTAATAAAATATAGGTTTATCTAATGTTTTTTCTTACTTCAACTTTATTATAAATGCACACAGGCATCTGTAACTAAATCTATCAATAAATAATATTATGTAATATAAATTATGTGATTTTTTTTATTCCTCGTTCAATAAAATACTCTTGCAAACAATAAAATACTCAATGCAGAAGCAACTAGGCGTCAGAAACATCTGGGGCGGCAATTTATGGTATAATCCCATTTATAAAAAAAATCGTCTTTATCTTCATTTTTTGCTCTTCACTAGCACACAACTCAACTTTTTAAAGAATTTTAAAAGAAAAAAACGAAACAAGTAGTTTTTAACCATCCTCCTCTCCCCTTTTATAAGAGACGCCACTGACTTAGTGACTTACGAGCTATTACAAAGAAAAAAAATTAATAAAACTTGACCCACTTCTCAAAATAGTTCGCCATTACTGCTCTATTCCCTCACTCCCATAGTCCGATCGGACGGCAATCCGACATGACTGGATAGAGATCAGGCGTAGTGCCAATAGCTTTACGTGCTTTTCGTGGCACGAGGGTTAAAAACCGCCAACTTCCAGAATCCGGGTACTGAGAATTTATCGAACCAAAGACCAAATAACTGATTTTGGCCCGACCCGGGATTCGAACCAGGGACCACATGATCATCGGTCGCACTTACGATCGCTAAACTAAGAAGAAACTAGAAATTCTAACATACCACTTGGTTAAGAGTGTCTTCTAATTCGGCGTCTTCTGGATTCTTGCTAGACTTCTTCAGCAACAAATCACAATATTTTGCAAGCAGTTCTGGACTCTTCGAAGAGGAATTCGCTGCCTTTGTCACGGCATTGCCTGTAGCACAGAGAGAGATATATTGTATATTAGAGAGCAGTATTATATATCAAAACTGTGGTAGAGCCATATGCTGCAGCTATATTAGTAGTATAGTTGTAGCACGAATGGGTCGGCTCGACTGGTGAAGGACCACGCTCTCACAGAATACCAGCGTAAAATAGCAGTTTAACACTTCTGTGTTTCGTATGGTGAGTGTAGAGAACCAGAGACCCTTTTTACTGGAAAAGAGGCATTCCATCTTAGTCCTCAGGGGTGACAACGCATCTTCATTTTGATTCGCAAACGAGGATAGATGCAGATGTCTATGGGCCACAGCAACCACTTACCATCACGTGGACTGTGTGCTCGTTTGTTACCCTATCCTATAAAAAAATGATGACGATGATGATGATGATAGTGTCATTGCTCTTGTAATAAAGTTGTTTGTTAGTAGGCCTAAGAGATAGATCTAAAACAACTATTTTTTACACACAGTTAATATCACATTGTGATATCCTAGGAAAGTTTTTTGTGCGTTCATGGACTTGGAAAGGGCTTATGACAGAGTGGACAGGAATGTGTTATGGCAAACACTGAACTCATTTGGGTTGAGCGCTGGTTTGATACAGGCATTAAGGTCTCTTTATAGGGACTCTAGTGCTTGTGTCAGGATCAACGGGGTCTACTCGGACTGGTTTGGCATCCAAAAAGGTGTCAGACAGGGCTGTGTAGCTTCCCCGTGACTGTTTAACCTATTTATGGGCAGTTGTTTGCAAACTTTGAAGTTGAAGAATGTGGGTTGAGAATGGGTGAGTTAACCGTCAAATGCCTTTTGTACGCCAATGATCAAGACATATTTGCATCGTCGGCGGCCGAGTTGCAAATGATGGTTACTTTAATGAACTGGTCATTAAAAGAAAGGGGTATGAAAGTGAACGCAAGTAAGACGAAAGTGATAGTTTTTGAAAGAGAAGAAAGTAAAACGTTATGTGAAATAAGAATAGAAGGGGAGTTGATTGAGCAAGTGGATGAGTTTGTATATTTGGGATGTTTATTTAGCAGGGATAGTAGATATGATAAGGATATAGAACGACGAGTGAACGCAGGAAATAGAGTGAATGAGGCTCTACACGCTATTATGAAGAGTCAGAATGTTTCAAAAAAGGCACTTATGGCAATTCATAATGCTGTGTTAGTCCCTACTTTAATGTATGGTAGTGAAAGTTGGGTCTGGCAGAAGAAGCATGAGAGTAGAATAAATGCTGTAGAAATGCGGTCATTAAGGAGTATGTTAGGGCTGAATCTGAATGACAGGGTGACAAATAGTGTGATAAGAGAAGTGTGGTTTGCAAGATGACGTTTTGACCATGATTAAGAAAGGAATGCTTCGGTGGTTTGGTCATGTAGAAAGAATGAACGAGGAAAGAGTGACAAAGCAAATTTATGTTGCAGAAGTAAACGGAAGAGTCGGGAAGGGACGCCCTAGACGAAGGTTTATCGACCAAATTGGCGATATATTGAAAGTGGGCAAGATTAGGAGTACCCTTAACCGACGAGCGTGTATGCGTAGATATATGGATGTAAAGGAGGCGAGAGAGGTGTGTCAGGATCGTGCCAAATGGAAGTCCGTAGTCACTGCCTACCCCTCTGGGTGACAGGCGTGAGTGTTTATGTATGTATGTATATCCTAGGAAACGCACGGTGGTAGACTGCCTGACTAACTGATATGTTGTGGATGAAATTTAAAATTGTGTCGCAGTGTCGGAAATATTATGTGGTCTAGTCAAATGACCTCACGCAAATAGAATCTGAACAGAACGGGCGAACACGGGATAAGGTGCAATGCAGGACGGGGCAACTGGGGAGGACATCACTGGAATGCAACCAGTAATGTCTGTAAAACTTGGTGACTTAATAATAGTCACCAAGTTTTACAGACATCACTGGTTGCATAAGGGCATTAGCGATTCGCGCCGAAAACTTCATGTTATAAGGTTTTTTTCAAGGGCGATATCGTAATGATGTGATGTGAGCAGATTATTTGCAGAAAATTACGGTTTTAGAAAGATGAAGTCTTTATTTAGTGCAATACCATAATTTTTAATGACTGTTTTTTAGAGCTAAGACAATCCCTCCATAGTGTTTTAGCAATGAGTTGTAGCGCTGAGGGCCGCGTGTTCGAATCCCGCACGGAACAAAAATTTGTAGCGTGTTGGTCTGGATATTTGTCCTTGTAATATTTATGTACTTTGTTAACTGCCCCCATGATATTCTTAGCAAAAAATCCTAGTGTGGAGGTAAGGTTATTATAAAACAAAAACAAAAATATATAAGAGCCGTGGTAGCTCAAGGGCGAAGTGCTCGCCGTAAATGCTAGCAACCCGGGTTCTATCCCCGCCGACACCAATGAAATTGTTAGTTTGATGAATTATGTTTACATTATGAAACAGAATAAAAGTATATCAATCGATATCCATTTTATATAATATAAAATACATATTTTTCAATTTGAACATACATTACTTACCCCTTTCTAGTTGTTACCTTGACCTTGTGACATTCCTTAGTCTACTCAGTAGGGAAAAAAGTAAAATTTACTAAAATAATAAAATTATATCCACATATAAGCTTCCGATATCGGGGCTAGATCCGATATTAATTCTATACACTATGTCTTAGCTCCGACCTCATAAGCTATTATGTGGAAATTATTTTATTCCTTTAGTTCCAATCAGGGCTCGGAACCGGTTTAAAAGAGCGGTTAATTTCGATTATTAACCGGTAAATATATCGCTCCTTCAATTACCGGTTAAACAAGTAACCGGTTTTTAACTAACCTAAACGGTAAAGGTTACCGGTTGCTTACCGGTTTTGACACCCAAATTAACCGGTTAATTCCGTAAAACGTAAAAGTAATTATGAATGGGATAGGTAGATTCATGTTGTGAGGTGCTTATGCCGTGTCGCCGCATGCTGGCATACTTATGGTCAATTATCTGCCTTTAAGCGACACGTTCTTTCACTCGCGATCAGAGTGTCTAGTGGGAGGTTGACATTAACGAAAACGTTAAATTATTAGAAGTATTCGCGCAAAAAGAGCCCGTGGAAAGGCAGTTATTGTGTTTGGTTTATTCGTTAAGACTGGACTTGTCTCATACGAAGAAAATAATTCATTTTGTGTATCGGTTGTTTATTTATGATGTAAATAGAATTTGTTCCATGTTTACGTTTTAACAGTGAGCCACGCGGCAGCTTTTGATGTCACATGGATGGGCCGGCCCGAACCAGGGTAATACCACGACCTCGCAGAATACCATGAATGGTAGCGGAATCAAACAAAACTACCCTAGGAGGTACCAACACCTGCTGACGGAGAATCCTCGCTGAGCATCCACGCCCAAGCTGCCCTACTCTTCCTGAGCGTGAGTGCCCCTCCTTCGTGCCCCGCGTATACGGGGGACGAAGCCGACCTTCTTTTTTAACCGAGACTCAGGTGTCCTTAGGTGTCGCTTAAGGCTGATACTTCATATCTCTCATAGACCTACCCGGGTACAAATTAGAACACTCCTCTGGAGAGTTTGCGTATGCGTCAGAAGACATCTGTTTTCAACTCCTCGGCAGTCTTGAAGGTACGGACCTGTCCATCCTATGGCTGCGCGTAGACGGCTACGACTATCCCCGTGTCTACGGGTGCCTCTATAGGTCCCATAGCGGTAAATCCCGAAACAGACCGACTCATTGAACACGTCCAAATGGCTACAGATTCTTTGCTACAGCAGAGATCGTTATCCTTGGCAATTTTAACGCCCACCACGTCGAATGGCTCGGTTCACATTTAACCGATCATGCGGGAGATCTGTTTATGACTTTGCCTTGGCATATGATTTTACACAGCTGGTTACTTCGCCTACTCGGACCTTCCCTATTGGACCTTCTGCTGACCTCTCAACCGGATGGATATCAGGTTTCTGAAGACGCCACTCTTGACTCCTAGGACCATTGTCTTGTCCGGGTGTGGTGCCACTCACGCTCCCTTGCAGTTGCGTTCTGCAGACTGCCGCCGTGTTTGGCATTACAGGTCGGCGGATTGGGACGGAATGCGGTCTTTCTTTGCATCCTACCGTTGGGTGCGGGTTTACTTCTCGCTGGATACTCCCAGGGTTGTTGCTGATTCTGTTGCTGATGTGGTACTTCAGGATATGGAACTTTTATTCCAACTTCTGTGGTGCCCATCAGGCAGATCTCAGTAAAATAGCATCACAATATACCGGGCATAGACTGACGCATCAACATCTCTGGATGTAAATACCAGCGCTCTTAAAAGAAGTATAATTCCGCTTCCAGGTCCTTCAAAATAGTCATTGCCAAGGCAGGTCAGAGCACATCGGCAGAATTGGCGAGAAGCTAGTTCGCCTTCCTTCGGGAATCTGTGCATTCTGATCTCTTGCCAAGGCTGTCTAACGGAACTTCTGTCAGCCATCTCTTCCATCTCAGCACAGAGAGGACTCACTGGCCCATGCCGCAAAGGAAAGCCGATCTGTTAATCTTCTTCTCGACTCGAACTCGACTCTCGATGACGGGGAACACCGCCGACCATCCCGCGGTGTGATTGCTCTATGCCGGATGTGCGGTTTACACAGCGCACGGTTTGCAAGCAATCCTCTCCTGAACGTCAACAAGACGAGTGGGACTTATGGAGTCCACCCATTGTGCTGAACACGTGTGCTCCGAAGTTGGCACCGGTTTTAACGCGTCTTTTACGGTACTCCTACTCCTAAGGTGTAGTTTCGAATTC
Organism: Parnassius orleans; assembly: GCA_029286625.1. NCBI lineage: Eukaryota > Metazoa > Arthropoda > Insecta > Lepidoptera > Papilionidae > Parnassius > Parnassius orleans. The sequence continues at coordinate 2,578,735 of JAGSMP010000083.1, forward strand.
ATGGAAGACAGCTTTGGTCACCCAATCCCTTAAAGCCGTCCGCTCCTCCTTCTTCTCAAAAATAATGGAATCTATTGTAAACGGTTTTTGTCGGGGTCGATCAGCTGGTGATCTTCTGGTTTACCTAACTCATAGATGGGCGTAGGTAGTAGAGTCTAAAGGAAGGCATTGGCCGTTAGTTTGGAAATAGCGAAGGCCTTCGATCGGTTCTGGCACAAAGCGCTTCTTTCGAAGCTCTATTCCTATGGGCTTCCTGAGAAATTGCGCAATTGGATCAACACTTTCCTTGCTGATCGGAGCATCAAGGTTGTAGTAGACGGTGTATGCTCTGATTATAAGCCTATTAAGACTGATGTTCCACAAGGCTGCGTGCTATCATCAACGCTATTTCTTCTGCATATAAATGATATGTTGCAAACTGGTAACTTTCATTGCTATGTGGACGACAGCACTGGTGATGCTATATACAAGCCGTGTATTTCTCTGGAAAACGTTGTCGAGTACCAGAACAAACTTATGTCTGAAGTCGAGTCTGCGCGTTTATCGCTAAAAAGAACCCCTTTGGAATCACATCGGAATCGTCGGCGACATATTGAATAGTGTGCAGTTTCGTGGTCACTTGGAAGGGAAGGCAAATTGGCCTCTAAAAAGCTTAACGTGCTCAGCAGAGCGGGGCAGTATTTCATGTCGGCACATCGCTTGCAACTTTACAAAGTGCAAATTCGGCTTCACATGGAATACTGTTCTCATCTCTAGGCCTGGGCACCCCAGTGCCTCCTTCCATTAGATCGCATCCAGCGCAGGCGGTTCGAATCGTTGACGTCCGAGTTCTTTCTGATCGCGTCGATTCACTGGCACTGCGTAGGGATGTTGCATCCTTCGCATTTTCTATCACATCTACCACAGGGGTACTCTGAGGTTTGGATAATTCCAGCCGCCATATTTCACGAACGCATCGCGTCAAAATTCACAATACCATCCTTTCCATCTGGATGCTTGACGGTCCACCACTCTGCGTTTTACTAGGGTTTTCTTCCTTTTTTAATAGGATAGGGTGACAAACAAGCACACAGTCCACCTGATGGTAAGTGGTTGCTGTGGCCTTATATATCTACACATATCCTCGTTTGCGAATCAAAATGCAGATACGTTGTCACCCGTGAGGACTAAGATGGAATGCCTCTCTTCCAGTAAAAAGGTTCTCCAGTTCTCTAAACTCACCATACGAAACACAGCAGTGTTAAGCTGCTATTTTACGCTAATATTCTGTGAGAGCGTGGTCCTTCTTCGGTAGAGCCAGCCCATTCGTGCTACAGCTATACTACTAATATAGCTGCAGCATGGCTCTACCACGTATAAAACTAATAATTCCTTAAATAATTCCTTGCTCAACTTCTCTGTGGAATTGTTTACCACCGGCGATTTTTCTGGACCGATACGACTTAGGGACCTTCAAGAAAAAAGTTTACTCCTTCTAAAATTTGGTAAAAATCTGTTATTTTGACATTACAAACAGATACTTCAATTTTATTTATTTAAATAGATTTAATTCCATATTGGTTCGCGTAGTGTATATTTTCTTTGATATTGGTAAAGTATGAAAGGTTGTAAAAAATTCAAAAGCGATCACTATATTATTTTGATCTTGAGGCGTGAGGAAACTTGGTTGCACTTTTAATCATTCTCTTTTATAATTCAATACAAGATCGTGAATATCAGTGTGATTTATACTGTTGAGTATCTACTTCATTGGGAGTTATTAATAATTACTGTTAGTAAATGACAGGAATTTTCAGTATATGTATTTCGTGACAGTCGACAGCAAAATATAGCCGATTTTAATAATAATGATTTGTTAGATTCAAATTATTATCTTTCTTTATTGACTTCAGTATCAGTAAAGTCAATTTCGTCTATGTGGTTACCTTCTACTCTATTTAAAAAAAACTAATATTTTTAGTAGCATCTTGTACGTATACAACATATTAAGATATGCTTCAGTTCCTCATTAAAGAGATGTGAAAAATGGTAATTTATTTTTATTAATATATATAATAACAATTTTTTATCGTGTAAAGACACGACTTCTAATTAAACTTTATTTACCTCAGAAGTGGTAATTATTAGTTTTTAATTATTATTCTAAAAATCTGGTGATCTGCCTCACTTGAGTCCTAAAAATAACAAATACTGTAACATATAATTTCATCAACTTTAAAAAAAATCGTGTTTTCTGTTAAGAAAGTTCATCATTTATTGCGATATATTACTAAAACTAAAGGCATTGAATTAAAGATGCAAAGCGTAATTTTAGTAGAAAACTTTCAATATAATTAAAGTCAATATAAAAAAAAACATGATCAAATTAAACATGATATCGAAACTTAATTTTAAAGTGGAGATAACGCATAATTAATTGAAACAAAACTTATCTCTGTTATTTATAATACGGTAATTGCTGAAAGATGAAAAAATATGAGGGATGTCGTTATAAGGAAGTCGCGTTGATGCAATGAATATATCGTACGTGCGTCTAAAAACTTCGTGAATTCAACAGAGCGCAGCCATACAAAGTTGAATACAAGCGGGGTAAGGGAGAGGGCGGGACATTACAATGCTTGGTTTTAACCGGTTAATTGTTACTACCTAAACCTAAATTTGTGAAAAACCGGTATTCCACAAAAACCGGTTTGTGGAATACCGGTTTAAATTCTAAACCGGTTTTGGGGTCAATGACCGAAACCGGTTTCGAATTTAAACCGGTTTCAACCCTAGTTCCAATAGTATCAAAATGATTCGTGCAACTAAGGAACAACTAGTCTTGCGTTCGAACAGTTACGCACACAGAAAGAACATTGTAGTGTGCGTCAATATTACGCCGTTCCAGAGCGATCGCGTAGATTTTGACTTGAGCATATTGCAATATACGCTCTTAATGCGAATAATTCCTCGAAGCATTCCGAAGAGTAGTGGGATGAGTAAAGCTATCATACTCACTGTTGATGAACCTGCCACAGGCTTTGTCGAGAGCTGCCACGAAGCCAGAGTCGTTGTTAAATGCAACCAGCACCAACGCGTTATACTTCTTGTGCACTTCGAGGATCGTCGACACGTATACTTTAGGATCCTGCATGTAGAAATGTGTTTAAATAATCAAATCTCGAAATATTTACTTATGTTTAAAATTCAATACACCAATAGATACACAATGAAAGACCCTATATTCAACAGTGGATATAATAAGTTTGATAACGGAGTAATTCAAAAGTGTTTGGTTTTAATTACTGTAGCATGCACTCAAAGTAATATTTTTTCCCATTAGAAATTAACGAACTGTCCCTCTGACTATAATTAGACGAGGGAGGGCTGTATAGCACGATACGCGCTTTACCTCACAAATAATTTACGGCGCAGACAAGGGCAGCATTTATCATACATGCCATCTTGCAATGCAAGTTCAGTCCATCTGCCCGGCTAGCATGGGCGGGGGACAAAAATTTTATCCCCTGATTATATCCACTGACAAGAGATAAAATTATCTTGTTATGTCAAACGGGGAGAAGTATATCCCCGTTTGACATAACAAGTAGACATATATCCCCCATCCGTAGCATGGAGCCAAATTAAAGATAAAAAATTATGCTTTTTTGACATTTGAAAGGGACAATTTTATCCTAGTTCATTGGACGTGGGTTGAAGTTTATATTCATACAAAAAAATCTATCTAAGTCTAAGTCTATCTCCCATTTTATCTACTGTGGATATTACATTCACCAGTGTGCCCATGCTCTAAGGGTGGATAAAACTAAGCGAGGGGATAAACATTTTCTCCTTTCCCCGGAGATCGAGTTTTGGTCAAGATTTTCTCAGCAGCAGTCCAGAGTCAGGAAGGAAGTTGGCGTTTGCTTTCCGAAGTAGCTATACACTCTGGCACTATGCCGTGACTGGCCGCCGAGACCGAAATTTGGTCTGAGGTCATTATTAGTAATAATCCAGACTGAACTGACCCAGAATTTCTTGTTAGATAAACTGATTTTGACCCAACCTCAAGATCATCAGTCGCGGTTACGATCACTAGACCAAAGCAGTCAACATTACATTACATTATTAGAAGTGTAGTAGTGACGACTGGGTGGTGATAGTGACAGTGGTGGTGGTGATGGTGGTGGTGATGGTGGCGGTGGTGGTGGTGATGGTGGTGCGTACCGTGTGTGCGCTCTCGCCGCACTTGTCGATGGCCTGCAGGCCCTGCACGTGGATGTGCTGCTCCAGCAGGCGGCGCAGCTCGCACAGCCCGTCCGGGATGCGCGCCACCAGGCTGTACATGCGCCCCAAGTCCGCGTTCTTCTCCGCGTCCAACAGTTTCTGATGTCATATCAACCAGACTTTATCATATACATATATACGTGGCAGAACCATGTCGCAGCTATATTATGGTTGTAACACGAATGGGTCGGCTCGACCGGGGTAGGGCCACGCTCTCACAGAATACCAGCGTAAAATGGCAGCTTAATGCTGCTGTGTTTAGTATGGTGAGTGTAGAGAACCGGAGAGCCTTTTTACTGGAAACGAGGCGTTCCATTTTAATCCTCAAGGGTGAGGGGTGACTCGAGGATAAAAGTCGATGTCATCTATGAGCCACAGTATCCACTTACCATCAGGTGGACTGTGTGCTCGTTTGTCACATTGATTATATAAAAAAAATTAAAAATATGTGCTTGTTAGTTAAACACCCCAATCGGACGAAACGGACCGGACCATCACAGTTCATGAACAAGAAATTCTTGTCTTGTATTCGGTTCCTGATATGTTTTTCAATTATTCTGACACTCGGATACGAGTTTTTTTATAGAAGCAAACGAGCATGCGGCTCATCTGATGGTAGAGCAGATGAACAACTGCAACACCAGGGGAATCCGCGAACCGACGCGTTGCCGGCCTTTTAAAAAAAGGAGTAAGCTCTTTTCTTGAAGGTCCTTAAGTTGTATCGGTTCAGAGAAAATCACTGGTGGTAGTCGATTGCACAAGGAAATTGTGCGAGGAAGAAAACTATTAAAGTACTAAATACGTTTTTTTTTTTCCTTATTTGGTAGGTGGGATTGTGGTCAAGCACTGGCTTGTAGCTTGACCACAATCCCACCTAGTGGTAATTGGTGATGATGGAGCCCTAGATGGTAAATCGCACGCCAGACGCCTGACAGAGCATACCGTTTGGTTTATATGCGTGGAATATCGAAAACAAAGGGGTGAAAACCCGTCGACTGCCTGGTTGTCCGATGGTGGAAAGGAGAGGTAGAAATTAAAGCATATAATTCCTGCGCACGCTCCCATGTACTTGTTACTTAAGGTCCTAAGAGCGGATGAAATACCTAAATTCTTAGATATTTAAGTGAAAATATCACAATAACTGTTAATTTAATCCGTAGAGAAAAAATATAGAATGACAGATAAAGATTCGATAAATGTTTTTAATTGAATAAAATTGTAGTTTTGTCATAATTTGCAAAACTTCTCCAAAACGACACTTTAGCCATTCCGAAGATTAACCCGGATAGAAAGACAGACAGACAAAAGATTTTAAAAATAAAATAATTCATGTCTTAATAGCATGAAAATAACCCCTAAGCTGATATAACATTATTTTTTTTAGATAGACACTTTATTTTATTTATATATATAGATTTGTACGTCGATCTTAGCAAATAAACTTTTGTAATACCTGTTCTATTAATCATCTCATACATTGAGCGACAATATAACCACACTTCAAGAATTGGCCGGAATGTCTACAAGACACCACGAATATACCTGGAACTCAGCATGGAATATCTCCAGGTGCTTCTCGATGAGCACTCGATCGCATGTCTTCGCGAGCCGCTCCGCAGTAGTCTCGTGAAGGTACACTTGTACTCGTCGCTGCTCTTCTTGCAATCGCTGCTCCGCCTACGAAATAAAAAGATTTTTAACCGTACGTTGGTTGGCGTAATAAAACCAAACACGACATTCGTGTGTATGGTAGAGACCAAAAAGATCTCATAGCTTCCGAAACAGCGGTATTACTATCTAGTATAAGGCCAGCGCCAGACTTACTTTCAAATTGCTTCAAACCTACAACTTTTTCTGCCACCAGGGCGGCGCCACTTAAAAATGAAGTGTAATATTTTACAGATTTCATAGCGTGGAAGTTAATTTGTTCGGAAAATGTAAAGGTTAATGTTTTTCTGTACTATTAGTTATATTTTATGTTAAATAAATTAAAAATAAATAAACCCAACCACAGATATTTATAAAAGTAGAAAAATAAAAAAAAAAGAGTTAAAATGTAAAAAAAATTAAAGAGCAAACCACTGAGGCACTGTTTTGTGTATTCATTTATTACTCTAGAAACTGATAAACTTTTATTTAAAACTAACTTCTCAATATAATGAAATTGTGTAACAAAAAACTTCACCTCAGTGTCAACTAGTGACATCTGGTGATCGGAATATTATAAGCCCTCATTAAGCAAATAGCTGCTGGTAATATGTGTATAAACTTTGCGTACATACGCTAATGCCCGTGCCACACTTGGCGCCTTTGTACCTATTTGCGTTACCGTTACAGAATATCAAAAGTCCACTGCCGGCCACTATAGGCCTCCCTATAATTGCCTTATAGTGTTGACCCCATGTTCGCGATAGTTGTCACACTTCGCAGGCGGGTTGGGAACCGCAGTTTTTATTTTTAGTTGTTATTAGGAAGATGCTGCTGGTTTGTTTCCCTCAGTAGCCTCTTACGACACCCACGAGACGATATTATTTATTATGGTATGGTTTGATATGGTTATTCTTCACTGTCAATACACAGTAATATCAACATTTCACAAATACAATATTACTTCTGATAGCGTTTATTATGAGATCAAATCACAATTTCAACACAATAAAATAAAATTTAATCTATTAATACTTGCCTTGATCATATACTCAGTAACGGGGCTATTTCTCAGGAAATCTGTGCTCTCCCGAGTGTAAAAACGTTCTGTATCCTCGAGGAACACAGCCTCGAAGGTGTCTTTGTATACTGCCAAATTCTGACCCCGTGCGCTTGGGTCCTCTTCATTTAGGCCTAGTGCTACGTAACAATTGATTACCTGGCAACAAAGACAAATTGTGTTTTAAAGATTGCCGCAACTTTCTCTATATCGTATATTAAAATAAAAATCTCTGTTCAAGGATTGATGATATGATCATCATCATGATCATCATCATCATCATCATCATCATCATCATCATTACAGCCCTTCACAAGTCCACTGCTGAACATAGGGCTCCCCCAAGGAATGCCACAAAGCACGGTGCTGAGCTACATCGACTTCCTGCATGTCTTACCAGGTTGTCACTCCATCTAGTGGGGGGATGCCCTACACTACTATACTAATATCAGTGTATATATACTATGTACACTGATATATGTAATATTAAAAGTATGTATATATATTTAAGTCACATTAAAATTATTAATTTAAGATTTTCGTTATTAACAAAGATTTACGAGAATAATAAAATCTGTAAATTTTAAATTTTGTTTGTTCACTAGTTTGTACAATAATTTCTTTCAAGACAAACACTTTTAAAACAAATATATTTTACTTTATTGATTGCAAAAAGTTTAATAAATATATTATATTAAGATACTTACTCCAGAAACAAGCCTTGTGTTAATTGTCTCCCCGTTGCGTTCCCTCTCGATCAGCTTTAGCACGGCATTGGTGACTTGTTTGTTTAAGCACTTGAACAGGTTGTCACGCCACGTTACCAACGCCAGCTGATAGATCTCGTAAATGCCCTGAAATTATAATTGTAAGTTTGCTTAGAAAATATTATGTCACTTTAAATACAATATTGCAGTTTAGTGGCGGCGTAAGAAACCCAACTACAACATATCATCCCGTGGCTGTCATAAGGGTCGAGGAAAATGAAACAAGAGATGGGCCGAAGCATCATCCTGATAACTACTCAATAATATAAAAAACTGCGGTTGCCAACCTACTTACCAAGCATGACCACTATGCCAAATAATGACCTGTATGAGGCATTCTATAAGCATATATATTCTATAAGAATAAATAAAAATACAATATTTATAATATTTCCATTTGTTTTTTTTATATATAGAAAAGGGCGCCAAATGAGCACACAGTCCACCTGATGGTAAGTGGATGCTGTGACCCATAAACATCAATATCTATCCTTGATTAAGAATCAAAATGCAGATGCGTTGCCATCTATGAGGACTAAGAACAATGTCTGTACTATACATATAATTAACACTAGATGATAAGAAAGAGGGGTGTAAAGAGAAAGTACCAAATTTCTCCACTGCATGCGATGCACCCTTGCAAAATGTTATAGTCTTTAGGAAACAACAAGCTCCAATGATAGACATATGCGTTATAATATAATTTTGTCATCCAATACTAAAAACGAATCTTAAACCCTGGTGATTAGTGACATGAATTTTGCGCTCACCTGTACAGTGTGACGAATGATACTTTGTAATGCATTGTTTTAGAGATTTGTCAATGTAATTTTTTTATTCAAATCATCACATTCAAATTATAAAGTTAAAACTATACCTACATATAAATAATGGTGTTTAATAATTATTACCTTTCGCCCCTCCTCGCACTCGCGCTTCACCCAATGCCTGTTTAGATAGGAACAGACCCCGTTGAGGACTCGAGAGGAGAACTGGTACTCTTCCCACTGCTTAGTGTAGAATGCTAGCACATCTTCACCCATGAGATCAGCTCCATTCTGTCGAAATAATTTTAAATAAAAGTGTTTAATACGAGATAACACAATCACAACATCGTAATATCGATCAAAAATGTCAAGTGTGCCGTGTAGTGGTGGTGTAAGAATATCCACTACCCCACATCGTATCGTGGGTGTCGTAAAAGGCGACAGAGGGAAATTGAAACAGGTGATGGGCAGCACCATCTTCCTGATAACAATTCAAAATAATAAAAAAACTGCAGTTGACAACCTTCACTCACCAAGCGTGTCAACTATGGCAAAATCCCACCTATGAGGCAATCTATGGGGGAGGCCTATGTTCAGCAGTGGACTTTTATAGGCTGTAATGGATGAATGAATGGATGTGCAGAATATTTTATGGTAATACATCAATGCACTGTGCAGTGGTGGTGTAAGAATATGCATGCAGATGGCTAAGAGACAAGTCTAGGTATCTTCGTTAGGCTGTCTGATTCTCTCAACCTGGGAGGAGAGTAGTATGACCAGTAAGCGAATGCTGTGTCGCATAGACAGACACCTATTTATCCTCGATCAAGAATCAAAATGTAGAAGATGCATTGTCACCTCTGAGGACTACGACGAAATGCCTTTATACCAGTAAAATGGGTCTCCGGTTCTCGTCACTTACACACGAAGCACGGTATTATTATCATAGCATCGAAGATTGCGAGACGTGAAATTACTTCTATCTGACATGCGTGACGATAACAGCAATGGGAGAGGATCACTTCCAGTCTCATTACATTTATTTTTACAAAATAAGCGTGACAAACGAGCACACAGTCCACCTCATATTAAATGTATGCTGTGACCCGTAGGCATCTACATTTATCCTTGATTAAGAACCAAAATTCAGATACCTTGTCACCCCTGAGGAATAAGACGGAATGCCTCGTTTTCAGTAAAAAGAGTCTACGGTTCCCTACACTCACCATACGAAACACAGCAGCATTAAGCTGCTATTTTACGCTGGTATTCTGTGATAGCGTGGTCTTTCCCAGGTCGAGCCGACCCATTCATGCTACAACCATAATATAGCTGCAGAGTGGCTCCAATACATATAGTCCTGTAACCGTAGGTTCACTTCAGTTAAAATATGTATCAAAATATCCATCTAGTTATTAATCAATAACAGCTAACGCCATCTGTTATCTTCTTGTACAATTTTATTAACTTCCATTTCCTATAACGGGTGTGGTTCAATTCCAGATGGATGAAAATGAAACAAATACTAATTTATATCTTCTGCTTCCTCATCAGCCCATAAAAGTCCACAGCTGGAAATGTGTCTCTCTCATTGTAAGGAGAATTTACCTTAATCGTCATACCAGATGTTTCGCACACTTGATTAAAAAAAGGCTTATAATATATGTACATATATCTTTAACTACATAATTTAAAATCATAAAGTTTACCTTCAATAAGTTAATAAGATAGACTCTCAGGAACTCTCGCAACCTCTTGTAAAGCTCCAATCCGACGAATTGAGCGCCACCTTGGACTTGTCCGCCCTGAAAAAAGTAATTATAAAGAAGTCTTTTCCCTCCTATTCCTGATTTATAATCATGAATATTTATTTTATTTATTTAAAAACTTTATTGTTCTAACCAATAAAAGGTTTCAAAGGGCGGACTTAATGCCAGTTAGCATTCTCTGCCAGTCAACCCATGGCGTGGTGAGAAATTAGTGGCAGGTAACTTAAGTAACTAAATATAATAACTAAATATATTAATATCTTTCAATATTAAGCGTAAGTATATGTAATGAAATGAAATCTCTACTTTCCGACGTTGATCAAAAGTAATTTTTTTTTATCTTACTCAGGTATTTTTTGTGTCAATTTTATGGGCAATAAAATGACAAGAAAATAATGTCTTTTTATAAAAATCAAAAACCCATAAGTAACTTAAAGCATAATTTTTATATTAAGTAACACAAAGTTACAGCTTGTATGTGTATCGCAAAGCTGGTAGGTGTACCGCAGTCCGTAGTAGAGTAGTCCAGCAAGTAGCAAGCCGCATGAGGTGTGAGCACAACCTCGTGCAGAGCTGTAGCAAACCGACAGACTCGAAGTACCGAATTAGTACGTCACTCGTATGTTTCTTATCTTCCGTATGAGCTGCACAATTTGTAATGAATCTCCGCCCAATATTAGATACCAACGCACATAAAGGTACGATCGATCTCCTTATCTACTCGTAACTCGAGTTCTCTTGGTTAATCTATCCCTCGCACTAGCTGGGAACAGGCACTTGAGGAAGCATGTTCCCAGCAGCGTACATAAGTTAATAGCAAGTTGTAAATTACTTAGAAATCCACAAGTAATTTGTCCACTCTCGAGCTTGGTTATTTATCCCTCTAAAGTGGTAAAAACTTTTAAAAAAATTACCTGCTTCTTGCCGCCAAAATTGTTGCGTCCGCCATTATTATTGCTACTCCTGGCGCTTGAAGAGCTGCTGGTACTCTGCTGATGCACTGACGTACAATAGTTATATACATGCCTGTTCGCTCGTTAAGGAAACCAAACAACTTGATAAGTTAGAAAAATATGTAAAGTCCACGCATAAAATAATAATATATTATAAGAGCAGCATATATGGCTCTGTGGCACAGTGGCTTAGCATTGAGTTGCGTAGCTCAGTATAGAACAAGTATTCGTATAGCCTACAAATAATTGTACTGGGTGTTTGTCCCTGTGCAATTTATATATGTAAGCTCCCTTCACGATCCCTTCCAATGTGTTTGGGAGATTTGTAAAGGACAGAAATTTGGAGCATATATTTAAATAAAATTAAATGTATTTATGTTGTAAAAAGAACATTAAGTCAAAGAAATAAGCCCACTGATGCAAAAAATATATGTATTAAACTAAAAGATATAAATGACAAACATCCCAGTGCTCACCTAAGAGTTATGGAGCAAGTGAGAATCTTCCGCACATTTGGATAGTTGTCATAATATAATTAATATTGTAAACTACTGCATTATATAATTTAAATTTTATTTTTATAAATGAGGGTAGAAAATAAAAGAAAATACAAGGAAGTGAGTAGAACTCAAAATCCCTTCTCGTAGACAGTCATTCTACAAATATTAATCGGTGCCGTGATTCTGTCCGTTGTGGTCTAGTTGTGGTAGTTCTTTTAGTATAAGTAAAGGCAGCCTCTCCTGCTCCATTGTGCCGTGGTAGCTCAGATAAAAATTTCACATTACGCAAGCAACCCGGGTTCGATCCCCGCCGGCACCAATGAAATTGTTAATTGCAATTTTAAATGCCGATTTACCACGTGCTCGGCGGTGAAGGAAAACATCGTGAGGAAACCTGCATGTCTGAGAAATAAGAAAAAAAAATATTTCGAAGACGTGAAATTCGCCAACACGCATTGGGGCAACGAGGCGGACATTTCCTTGCCATTGCCAGAAATGAGAGGAAGCCTGCGCCCAGCAGTGGGAGGTATATATGCTGTAACTTTAACTTTTTTAACTTTAAAGGCAGCTTCTCCGCAATAACCTTAAATCAAAGTGATTTGTGTAGCTGTTGGTTTTTGCATACTTCATCTATTTTGGGGTTATCTTGTAATTACTTCTAACTGCTTACTGCGTTTCATGAATAATTTATAAAGTCACTACTGGGAGATATTCCTTTTATATTAATAATTTTGAGAGTAAATTACTTGTAACAAATTACTTTGGTAGCGTCTTTTGAGTTAAATGATTTTTTTAAATGAAAACTTCTTGAGGCACGTTGGGCACTTTTGGGATGGGGAAAAAGCACTGAACTCGCGTGACTGTCACGCTCAGATACATTATATACAAAAATAATGTTTGCTAGTTTGTGAAGCTAAGAAGTTTTCACTTTTGATGTGCAGTCCTAAGAATGATAGTTTTTTTTTAAAATATAGTGATCAGATGTTTATTCGACTATAAGATACTATAATGTAATTTACTTGTATTTTCTTGTAACTCATATGAAAAGTTAAAATAAATTTCGAGAGCTCAATAAAAATATCTCAATTAACATGCGCGTCAACTAACTCACTTTAAAAAATGTCCTCGTAATATTTGTTTTATTTCTTGGGACAAATCTTTCAATCTATTTAATTTTTTGGACAACAATGAAGCAGAGTTCTCTTTATAGCTCCAACTCTAGCTTGACATTAACACCGTAAGCCTGATATTATATCAACGTTCAAAATTGTTATCGACATAGAGTAGTGCGGTGACCTCTGTCCTGCAACCCTCATAGATATGAGCTCTTTCTGATATGCAGTAAACTTTTAGGCCTGCTTGGTGTTAAATGTGATGCATAGAGGCGGCGACATTAACCCTTTCTCTGTCCCACGAATCATATATGAACATTTCAATTGTTTAACTATTGTGTCTATATCGCGGACAAGGAACCTGTTAATCCCGCTATTCAATTGGTCAGTAGATCGTTCAATAGTCTTTGATATGTGCAATAACCACGCTACTTCGAAGTACGCAATCGCAATTATCAAAAAAATAAACTGCACAAACAAGTCCCGCCAAAATTAAATCGGCCTTTATTAAACTTACTGTACTTTTTAAATTTAATGGTGTGGAAATAGTGGCGTAAGTAGTATCGACACAGGCGATTGCACGTCTTCAACATACATATCTCTACCGCAACGTACTTACACAACACTAATGCGTGTGTTGCACTAATACTACCTTCGATTAAACATCAAACCACGACAGTAGACATGTATTATCCAATTGCTGAGCAGCACTCAATTTTTATACGTATATAGGCCAGCATTTGTCGATATATCCATTTGACGGAAAGTAGAGATGAGGCCCAAGACTTGCATATCAAGTTAGCCTAAAACAATGTGTTATGTGTCAATATTAAAAAGGATACGTATACAAGTAGATATATCTGTTTTTCACCATATACTGTCTCTTGTACACTTGCTCGATGCCTTCCCGCAGATCGCCCCAAATCTGTAATTAAATAATATCAAAAATTAGATATTTATTTATATTTTTTTTATTTTTGTTATAATTATATTAAACGATTATTCTGGTGTGCGTATGCTCGTAATTCTTCTCCTCTAAACGGCTTGAACAATTTTGATGAAATTTTTATAGGAGCACCTGAATGATTCTTAGCCTTAGACCATTCAACCAATTGGATTAAATGGTGTTCTAAGCTATAGTTGAACATGGTAGGTGGCGCTGTTGTTGAAATCCAGAAATCACCCAAACAAAGCCGGGGCGGATCGCTAGTAATTATATAAATATTACGGCAACTTCCCAACGGCAATGAGGCTAGTAACGATAGCTAAAATAATAGCTATACTAATAGAATCAATTAATTATACAATAGCTAAGTTATTTAGAACAGTGTATGAATGAATGTAGAGGTCCCAAACCATTGCCTTCATTGCGCAGGATCATCTTAATCTTGATAAAGTCGAAGATGTTGTGTTGGCAGATCGAAGAGTGACCATCAGGCATGTAGCTGAGGTCACAGGATCTCATATGGCAGCGTTCAAAGAATCCTTGCGAACGAGTTGCATATGAAAAGGTCTCTGCGCGTTGGGTACCCAGAATGTTAACCGACGAGCAAAAGAAAATCGAGTTGACATTTCGAGGGTCAATCTCGAAAAGTTCCAAGCAGATCAAGAAAATTTTTGTTCCGTTTTGTGACTATGGACGAGACCTGGATCCACCATTTTGATCCTGAAACGAAACAACAATCGATGACTTGAAGCGAGCTCTCACCGACGCCAAAGAAATTCAAAGTTTCAAGTTCGGCGGGAAAGGTTATGGCATCTGTTTTTGGACGCTCAAGGCATAATTATGGTGGAATATTTGGAAAAGGGAGCCACTATTACGGGCTCTTACTACGCAGACCAAATAAGAAGATTACGGGAGGCCATTAGGAAAAAGACGCGACAAACTGCGAGCTGGAGTGCTGTTTCACCAAGACAACGCACCGGCTCACAAAGCCGCAGTTGCGATGGCTGCCATTCAAGAAACGGATTCGAACTGCTCGAATACCTCCCTATTCGCCAGATCTAGCTCCTAGTGATTTCTACCCTTTCCTCGGCTCAAGGAACGCCTGAGGCAAGAAATTCGAAGACGATAGCGAAGTAATGGCCGCTGTTGAAGCGTTTTGGGAGGGTCAAGACAAAGAATTTTTTCAAAGGAATCCTGGGTTTAGAAAAAGATGGACTAAATGTATTGATTTGTTAGGAGACTATGTAGAAAAATAAATTATTATTTTAACTTTAATTACCGTGTTTTATTTTCATTATCATTACTTTTGGATCACCCCTCGTATATAAATATTACGGCAACTTCCCCAACGGCAATGAGGCTAGTAACGATAGCTAAAATAATAGCTATACTAATAGAATTAATTAATTATACAATAGCTAAGCTATTTAGAACAGTGTATGAATGAATGTAGAGGTCCTAAACCATTGTCTTCATTGCGCAGGATCATCTTAATCTTGATAAAGTAACGGTGCTAGTGAAATTCCCGTATACAGAACTCACGCGACGAAAGTCACGTTAGATCTGTATGCGGTGCAGTCGTGTTCAAAATATATTTTTCGACAGAAGTATAGATTTCAGGCTCATGCAAACGCAACGCAACGCGTAGCATATATTAGCATCAAAGTTTTTACATGCGGTTGAGCCATACTGCAACTATATTATGGTTGTAGCACGAATGGGTCGGCTCAACTGGGGAAGAAGCACGCTCGCACAAGAATACAAGCGTAAAATGGCAGTGTAATGCTGCTGCGTTTCGTATGGTGAGTGTAGAGAACCGGAGACCCGTGTCACTAGAAATGGGGCACTCCATCCCAAATGGGGCAGCCCTCAGGGGTGACAGACAACCTATAACTATGTTCTCAAATTAATGACTGATTCCAAAAGTTACTTCTTTTGTTATACCTCTTATACAACTAGCTTCATGTCAACGTACATATGAGTAATATAACAGTTACAACCTATATAAAGTCCACAGTTGGGAACGTCTAATCGTCCCCGTATCTGACCAAACTCATTCCAACAATAATCCATGCTCTCCGTATAAGACACACTATCAAAAAAACAGTAAAAAAAGAGGACGCTAGATGTTAATTATACATCATAATAAATCATTCTGGTGTATACAGTTGCGAACTTGACGGCTAGGTAACTCACACGCACATCTTTAGTACTCGTATAGTATTGGAGAGTTTGTTGAAGTGTTGGACGATCCGTATAGAGCCGCAAGAGTCAATGAACACATTTCCACAAATGGCTTACGATAGTGTACAATAATAACACTAAGTTCACAAGAGTTGGTTGTCATTGTTTATAATTAATTAGAATGATGATAACCCTTGAATTACGACACGCGGTGTGATAAATACTGAAATTAATGACAAACCAAACCTTTTTAAAGAATTAAAATTATGATAAATAATTATGTCATGTAAATAAAAATGTCTATACGTTTCCGATGAGTCAATGTATTGAACATTTCATCACTGCTTGTAATAATAACTAGCCGCGGCTCTGCCTAGATGGAAACAGAAACGTCCTTATATAAAATTTCCTGTAACTTATAGTTTCCGGTGGTAAAAGTATCCCACGTGGTCATATAGGAAATGTTTTAATCTGTGTGCCAAGTTTTATCCATATCCATTTAGCGTTTTAAGCGTTGATAAAATAACAAACATCTAATCAGCTTCATAAACTTTCACGCTTTCATATATTTTAATATTAATATGGTTTGTGATTTCGTGATCAATAGAAACAATCAAAGTTTAGAAATTCCGAAAGATGTGATGATTTAAATAATATGTCAATTTTCTTTTATAAAATAGAAGTGACTAACGAACTTAAATAAATAAATCAATTTCATTGACATATTGATTTAACAAATGTATGCAAGAACAGTAAGCTAAACAATGCTCAAGAAAAGATATACAAATATTTTCCGTTGGATCCCAAACTAGAATAATCCTGTATCTTGGGGTCATATTAGAGCCCTTCTGTAAGCGATCCAGATGGTAAGTGGCTACTGCAGTCCATAGACACCGAAGCCAACTTCAAACTAAAAAACTATAGATGCGTTGTCACCACCTTTGAGGTCTAATGGAATAATTCACAGTCTGTATTTATACTTGCTCTCAATGCTCTTCAGACCGGAACACAGCAGTACAAGCACTGCTATTTGGCGGCAAAAATTGGTAAGAAGTAGGTACCTTCATCCTTCACCTGACCTGACGAACTCCTAGGCGTAAAAAGAGTCCTAACACCTAGTATAGTAGTAATTGATTCGAACTAAAGTGAACAAATAATTTATTTAACAAAGTTCAGACAGGGGAACATCCAATCATCATTTTCTTTGTCTTTGTCTTGTTAGGTTAAAGTTTACGTGGTAGAGCCACGCTGCAGTTATATTATGGTTGTAGCACGAATAAGTCGGCTCGACCGGGGTAGGACCACGTTCTCACATAATACCAGCGAGATACAGCAGAATAATGCTGCTCTGTTTCGTACGGTGAGAGTAGAGAACAGGAGACCCTTTCTACGTAGGTCACTCAATAAGTTTTCAGATGCTCGAAATTTAAAAATGGAACGCACCCGTGTTATATGTTTCTAAAAGCAAATTAATTTAAAAATAGAACTCCATAAGCCAATTGCTCAATATTAAAAAAAAACAAAGTTCTATTAATTTTCCTGCAACACTCCCGCTTTTCATTTAATACGATGGATCTTAACCGTGAACATTTGCGCTATGATATATCATGATTTTAAATTTGGTATAACCGAACAATTAAGTTTACAACGGTTACAATCAGCATTAGGGACTCAGCTCCATCACGCGCCACAATTTTTAGATGGTTTGCTGAATTCAAAGGGTAAAATTAATCTTAAAGATGACCAAAGAACCAGGGCCCTGCAAACAGCAGTAACGGCAGAAAATGTATGGACTACTCAAATGTTGGTGCGAGAAGACCCACGAATCACATATGCGGACATCGAATGATTGTAGGCATTAGTTCGGGGAGCATTCATACCATCCTACATCAACATCTTGGAGTGAGGAAGCTTTGTTGTCGATGGATCCCTCGTTTGCTCTCCGAAAGCGAAAAACAGACTCGTGTGGATTGGTGCCATGAAATGCGTCTACGTTTTGAAAACGGGGCATCTAGGCGTGTTTCAGAAATTGTTACTGGTGACGAGACATGGATCTATCAATATGATCCGGAAAATAAAAGGCAATCATCGGTATGGGTCTACTCAGAAGGACAGTTACCGACAAAACTGCAAAGACCTCGCAACATCGGCAAAAAAATGGTGGCTAGTTTTTTTTCGCGGAGCGGACATTTGTCGACGTCAATGCTGGAAAATTGTAGGTCAGTCAACTCTGAATGGTATACCAAAGACCGGGCTTCGGGGAATCATGCTGCATCACGATAACGCCTCTTCACATACCTCCCTTAGAACAAAAGCATTTATTGAGGAATCTGGTGCTGAAATTCTAAGTCACCCACCCTACAGCCCTGACTTAGCTCCTTGTGCTTTCGTTTTGTTCCCAAGAGTCAAAGAAAAATAAAAGGCAAGTTTTTTCAAGCGCCGAAGAAGCCGTGGCTGCCTACGAAGAAGCGATTTCGATCTGTCAGATCAAGACTGGCAAAAGTGTTTTCAGAGTTTGTTTAGGCGAATGGAACTTTGTATAGAGCATGATGGAGAATATTTTGAAAAGATGTACAATAAATATTAATAGTATCTAGAATACTTTTGTATATCTCAAAACTTATTGAGTGACCTACGTATCTTAGTCTTCAGGGGTGACAACACATCTGCATTTTGATTGTTAATCGATGTAGATGTCTATGAGCCACAGTATTCACTTATCACCAGGTTTACTGTGTGCTCGCTTGCACCCTTATTCTATAAAAAAAAATCTACATCGGTGTAACGTTCTGTATAACAACATATGAATTATATTTGAGAGCTTCCACACTACGACATGAATCATGCGGGAACATAAAAATAGCTAAGGCGAAACGGGGCCGATACCTAAAATAATTATTTATAAGGCGTTTGCAGCAAAAATTTCGCTGGCAATGGGCCAGTTGTAAATAAAAATAATCAAAAGTGCATCGCACCCCACTACACTGTATGCACTTAATTCAAAATTACGGTGCGACATGGAGCGTATTTACTAATATGAGAGATGAATGTGTTATAACGTAAGATGGGTGAGGTGTGTGCATCACCGTTAATCCGTCTTCAAATACGCGGTTAAACGTCATCGTTATTTGACTGCCTCGATGGTCTAGCAATCGTAAGCGAACTTCTAATTATGTGGTCCCGGGTTCGAATCCCGGGTTGGCCCAAATGAATGTTAGTATTATTTACGAATCAATATTAGAAATTCTCAGTAGCAGCCCGGAGTCTGAAAATAGGCGGTATGGTTTTTCTGACAAGACATTCTAGGTAGCAGCCCGTAGTCAGAAAATTGGTGGTGATTCACATCCGGGCCTCGGAAAGCACGTAAAGCCGTTGCTCCTGCGCTTGTTCTCCGGTTGTGTCGGATTGGCGTCCTATCGTACTATAAACGAATAGAGAGTGCACCTTTGCTTAATAATAATAATAATAATTTATTTGCCAGAAATATGGTGGTTACAGACATTATAATTGCTTGCGCACACACTCTTGCACCTAATAACTTAATCCTGTCCTGCGCAGTGTTAGCTGGTCCCCGTTGAGACTAGTTGCCGTAACCGAAAATATGTACAAAACTTTAATGAAAACGTCAAAAATTACAACTACTGAGTATGGAAATGAAAGGAGGCCTATGTTCTTTCATTTCCGAGGTTTTGAAGTAGGAAAGTTAGTGTCAATCGCTCTGCTCCAATGCGTGTTTTTTAGACTTGCAGGTTTCCTCGCGATTTTCCTTTCACCGGCTTTAACTTTTTAAATTTTAATACTTTAGCATTTTAAACCGAAATTAACAATTCAAAGGTGCCGGCAGGGATTGAGCTGTTTCCTCACATACTACAAATTTTGCGATTAATTCGAATTTAGGAACCGCAACGTTAGTAAGTGTGCTAGGCCATAGTATACTTACACAAAAGGATAAAACTTTTTTCAAATATTAATATCCCACCAAAAACAAATATGAAAAGGGAGCCTCACATCTCTCTACCCTGTTAGTTAGGTACTAAGATGCATTACCGTAATAGCAATACATTATGACAGGCAAAACAAAATAATATGTCTTTCATCAAATTACATTTACTTCGCAGAAAAGAAATCCCACGTGGCGTGGTGTATTATCAATCAAATAAAAAAGAAATTAGCTGTGTATGTGTAAGTGCGAAAGGGACAGACAATAATTGTATTCGCTTCGGCATCCATAACGCGCATGCCTCTGTTAATACCAAAATCGTTATGACTATTATAGATATTTTTAGCTTTCCTAGATTGTTAAAATATTATTTCATTCCACTAAATGTACGTGGTAGGTACATGTCGAATGTACACACGAATGTCACAGACTTGAATCAGATGGCAAACTTAAACTAATAATAACCTAATTAAGGTAATATATAAATAGAGACTTAAGCAGGTTACTTATCATTGCTATTTGTGTCCTTATGGTCAATTCTGACAAAGGAGGCTTTACGAATAATTATGGCATGCTTTATTTCATATTATCTCACCGATATTTTTGATTATACTAATTTATTCCATAAAATGTTAAATAAAATTAAACACAACATTATACTATTGGATTATACATTTTTCAGCTTTCTAAGTGTTCAAGTCGAAAATTGGATTCGAGTTTTCAACCTCAAGGTTATACTTCGATAACAAATTTCAATCATCAAACGTGAAACTAGGAAATTCCTATAAAACAGAGAGATAGATAGACATCGAGGTGATTCCATTAATGTTTCGTGTAGTGATGGGCACGGAACACTAAATATAAAGAAAAATAAGTGTAATTTTTACTAGCGTAGATTTTGTTTGAAATTACTCACAGAAAATCTCAAATGAAGATGATGAAAAGTGCTTTAAGATTGTGTAAGTAGCTCTCGAGGTTCAACTATCGATTACAGTTAATTGCTCAATTAAAGAGTGATTCATACCGTTCGTCACCTCTTTCACGGAGATGTAAATATTTACAAAATGGACCTTACGGACCGACCTAGTTTGCAAATAGATATGAACCTAGTCTGATCATAAGTTCTGGTGGGTATTCACGGTTATTATATTTCGATGTTTTGTAACTGTCAAGAAATTAATACTAGATTTCAGACGACACGTATATCAAAATAATGCGTAGGTACCACCGATAAATAACACTGTGACGTTTACTGATAAATGGCATGATATTATTTGTCTGCGCAATAGTAGGGGAGAGTGGGGCATGTTGTTAGATTTTTAGATTTTTTTTTATAGGATAGGGTGACAACCGAGCACACAGTCCACCTGATGGTAAGTGGTTGCTGTGACCCATAGACATCTACATCTATCCTCAATAAAGAATCAAAATGCAGATGCGTTGTCACACTTTAGGACTAATACGGAATGCCTTTCTTCCAGTAAAAAGGGTCTCCGCTTCTCTACACTCACCATACGAAACACAGCAGTGTTAAGCTGCTATTTTACGCTGGTATTCTGCGTATAGCGCGCTGCAGCATAGCTCTACTACGTACAAAATTTGTCAATATGACAAAGCCTATCGCATAATTTATACATTTGATTGTTTTTATCGATAACTAGCTGGTACCCGGCGCGTTGCTGCTGCAGAAGAAATAATAGTTAAAATATCGTTTTAAATTTGGAAGAGTTAATATATTCTTTAATTAGGAATGATAATACTTTCATTAAAGTTGAATGATATATAACTTTCAAACAAATTTGTCGGTATGATAATCGCGCTACCTACTGTAAGTTAATTGGACAATGCCTATAACCTTCGCGCAAGTGCAAGCAATAATTTGACAAAGTTTTACTGCAATCTGATGCAATCTGATGAACGGTATGGTAGCGCATAAAATACGAACAAACAAATATTATTTTTTATATATTAAATATAAATATTCAGCTAGAAAAATATTACTGAAAAATTATTTAAATTTACGTTATTTTCTCACAATGGGCAACTTAATTAAAAAAGTGGTGGGAGAAATTTTAAATGATCTCATCGTTAAGCTGGTGGTGACAAATGTAAATATTTAAGTACATTAAGTAAGTAGTAATAAATATTGCTATTCCTTGCGGTATAGTGCCAAAAAAGCTGATCGCGTTTTCTTGCTATTGGCAACACAGTTCTTTATTTCATCAGCGGCGACGACCAGTCGCGGATACAGTTTCTCTAAAATAAGTACGTACATATACGATGTCGACATAATTACATAATAATACGTGGCATTACTGTTTACGTGGTAGAGCCACGCTGCAGCTGTATTATGGTCGGCATGAATGGGTCGGCTCGACCGGGGAGGGACCACGCTCTCACAGAATACCAGAGTAAAATAGCAGCTTAATACCGCTGTGTTTCGTATGGTGAGTGTTGTAGAGAACCGGAGACCCGTTTTACTGGAAACGAGGCATTCCATCTTAGTCCTCAGGGGTGACAACGCATCTGCATTTTGTTTCTTAATCGAGGATAAATGTAGATTTCTATGGGCCACAGCGTCCACTTACTATCAGGTGGACTGTGTGCTCGTTTGTCACCCTTATTCTATTTAAAAAAAAATAGAAAATGCTCACGAACTTTTCCTACCTTTTTGACATCTGCGTGCATTAAGTACCAGAGGAGGATAGCTTGGACAGAAAAGGGATTTCCATAGAACCTAGTGAAATAAGTTAACATGCTAATCTTATCGATCAAGGAAGAGCTAGGTTGCATTTAAAAAAGGTTGTAACTCAAATACAATAAGGAAATAACAAAAAGAAATACATCACAATTCACCTTAGTCTTCGCATATACACGTTGATGTATTTACAGCGAGAAAAAAGTGGGTGGTGACATAGGTGAACGAAGTAGAAGCTCATGGGCGTACATATTTTTCAATTTTATTTTCAAGGCAAACTGAGCAACCCGAGTTGCACCAATGGAATTATTGTTTTTGAAAACATCATGAGGAAACCTGCATGTCTGAGAAATAAGAAAAAAAATGTATTTCGAAGTTCGCCAACACGCAGGCAGCGGGTCGGACATTTACTTGCCCTAAAATCCTTCGGAAATGAGAGGAGGCCTATATAGACGACGACGGAGGGACGTAAATAGGCTGTTACTTTAGTCACGGGAGAAAAATGTTGTTCAATGTCTTGGATTTCATAGTTTACCGCTTTAAAACCTGAATGTAGTCCGGATTTGCGTTCTTTATTCTTTATTATACACACTATAAGATGATGAAGATTTTATTATATCCTATATTTAAATAAGATGCACAAAAGCCAGCTTAACCCTAATAAGAGTTCTCTTCCAGCAAACCCTTTGGGAAAGAGAAATAGAGTTATAAGTAACGCAAGCAGTGTGCGTACTTAAGCTTTCTAGGCTTTAGAAGCTGAAGCTAGCCCCTGTTAATATGACATCAGGACGCATATTATACCACATACACCTCAGCCTTCCTGTGACCATGGAAGTGTGATCACTCGAAACTTCGGGTGTATAATCATAAGAAAATTAAACGCGATAAAATCCGTACAAATACTAAACAAAAAAATAACTTGAACTACGATTAGAACTTAAAATTCAAGCTAAAACAAGCAAGTATATTATTGACGGTGGAACACCACGCGGTCATTATGTACGTATTTAACATAAGGAAACTATAACAGTTCTAGGTCATCGCCAAATACGAGCAAAACTACAACACAACGCGGATTCGAACTGCACTGACACGGCACGTGAAGCGAGTGACGTCGTAAGGAAGGACAAAGTCCGCTTCCGCGGCGTATATCGCCTTGCTTATAACTTGTCTTATGTTGGATCAAATCACTTCCAACGTTTGCGCAAATATGAGATTTTAATCACGACGGACTTGCGACCGACCCACTTCTTTTTAAACCGTAATAAGCTTTAATGATTTCTTATATTTACGCGAACACTACACATTGAATAAAACTATTATTTACGGATTTTATCGCGTTTAATTTAAACAAAACGAAATTAAACTCGATAAAATCCGTGTAGTGTTCGCGTAAATATAAGAAATCATTAAGGCATAGTTTTATTCAACGTAATAAGCCTGGTTTCGACAAGAGGACAAAGCTTGAACATTAACCAAAAAGCAGAAGATTACAGATTAAACAAGGAGAACAAACTAATTGAGTAAGATCCACATACCCAATGGGCAACATCTCATATTATAATCTTTATAATATAATGTGATACTAACGAACATAAGTGTGATGTTGTATAACACGCGTATTATTGCGATAAAGCTTTAAATATGTATCGTCTAGCTTTTGTTTCATCGTTTCTTTTGTTTTTGCCCATTTGAATAGTAATGTTTACCTACTATTTTATGTCATCGTAATCTTGCGGGCATGTGACGTATTTGTGCAATAAGTGTTTCTTTCTTTATTTTCTTTTCATATGAAACAGGTTGACAAGCGAGCTTTACCGCAGTCTTGGTCACTCGATGGTATAGCTCGTCGGTGGATCATTGCGAAACCACGGTTTTGTAAGCTGACGAACCAGGCTTGCGAGTTTACTGCAAATTGCCTTAAAATGTACGAGTAAAACCGCAGTAATTTTTGACGCAAGCTTACAATGCTTGCGTTAAAATGTCAAGATATAAACTAAACTTTATTATGGTTCTATGTTAAATCGCAAACGGTCATCGGAAACGTCGGTCTCAATAAAGAACCGGTCATAAGCCTCCAATACAAATATGGTAAGGTCCCACCTCCAAGAAATTATGACGCGCTACTTCGATATAAAAATCAACTTACTTAATACTTGGAATATCTTTCGAATCGATAAAAATATAGTGATGATGTTATTGCTGGACGATAATTTCCGAATTTAATCGGAAGTTACCTACAGATAAAGAAGAAATGATACGTTCGTTTGAATGCGCTTCCCGCAAGCACCTTATTACTTTTGAGATCGTCATAATCATCATCATCATTACAGTCCTTCACAAGTCCACTGCTGAACATAGGCCTCCCCCAAGGAATGCCACAAAGCACGGTGCTGAGCCACCTGCATCCATCGACTTCCTGCATGTGTTACCAGGTCGTCAACGTCGTATACCACAAAATATACCTTATAACACTTCGGCGATGAAAATTAATCGAACGATTAATCGCCACCCCACTTCAAACTTGAAAATCGGTTATGCTTTCTTTTACGGTACAGGCCACAGAGATTATACATAAAAACATACATACATACGGACACACACAAACAAGGAAAGTAGAAAGTCTACAAGTTACATCACTCTATATTTCGAGGCTATCACTCGAGACTTTCTTCCCTATCGGTTGGCACGGGATTATGTGCAAGAAGCATGTAAGTTATTAAAATAAATTCACCGGTTCCTTAAAAGAAAAATAACAAGTTACATATATTATCAAAATAAATGAGTAAAAATATTAGAACTTGATTTTAATATTATCTATTAAAATCATACATTCGTCAGAATAGACATCAAGCAAAAGCCAGTTTATTTTTGAGGCACGTCGTAGTTTTTCAATATTGTGAGTATAAGACACTCCGAAAATGCAGACTTATCTAACGGCACTTCGCACTTAAAACTCGTTTAAGCCGTTTCGGTTACAGGTCACCAGGAACAGACAAAGTGACATAACTGTACCCTATACTGTACCTAATACACAAAAACGTTACCTTCCTCCTGGGGTAATCGGGTAATAACAGCCTGTTAACTACCAACTGTTAAGCACACCCCTTATTTCTGTGAGGATAATGAAGTGGGGAAAAATTTTACGAAACTACGAATTCCACATGGATTCCAAATATTCATTGTGTCATAAAATAGTCTATTCGCGCTGCGACGCGCCATAACAAAACTAATATTTATTCTGTAACGAATTAAAAATAACTTTGTTTTTTATGCTACAATCATTAAATAGTCTACTTACACTATCGAATTGGGTAAATCTAAATGATAGTTGTATTGCAAAATAACGTAAATAAAAAAAATATAGAAACCCCCGAAACAAAAAGATCTTATGATCTTCAAACGGCTGAACAGATTTTCTTGAATGATAGCTAAGAATACTCTCGATCAAGTCACCTTCCAACCAAAAACATCTAAATCAAAATCGGTTCGTCCGTTTGGGCGCTACGATGCCACAGACAAACACACATGCACAGATACATACAAACGTTAAACATATAACACCCCTCTGTTGTCATCGTGAGTTCATAAAATAAATAAATCAAATAAATATGTAATTTGTTTCGCCTACCCCAGATCTACAATGTTAAGACCTTCCAAGTTACCAGTTTTCAGTGGAGTGATAATACCGCCGCGATGCTGCAGTGAGTTGGCGGGCTTCACATGTCCTAGAAACATTTTATACCTCAGACCTATAGGTTGCCCGACGATGCCTTTCTTCACCGTTGAGCACGTGGTAAATAAGAGATATGGAACTCGCATTGCTGGTATCTTCAAATACCAGCGTAAAACAGCAGCTTATTGCTGTTGTGTTTCGTATGGTGAGTGTAGAGAACCAGAGACCTTTTTTACTGGAAACGAGGCATTCCATCTTAATCCTCAGGGGTGACAACGCATCTGCATTTTGATTCTTAACTGAGAATAGATGTAGATATCAGGTGGACTGTTTGCTCGTTTGTCACCCTTATACTATAAAAAAAAACATGCAGGCAATTAGTGAAGAATATCAAAGGCATAGATACCAAAAATGTGATAAATCATTTATTTTATATCACACGATAGTGACAAACTAACTAACAGTCCACCGGATGGTAAGTAGCTACTGGAGCATATGGACACCACCCACACTTAACACCACCACCGTGGTGTTAAGTGTGGGTTAACTTTAGGTGCATCGTTGTTATAATACAGTACATGTAATCTAAAAATAGACTTAGGCTAAAAATGTAAATCTATAACAATATAACATATCAGCAGGAAAGCTCGTATCAGTAGCAGATCAATTTCTGGTCTAATCGGGGCCAATTCAACCATGAAACAAGAATATAAAAGAACAGTTATATCAATTAGCGCGTTACCGGCGAAGCTTTCAAAACACTATGCGCTAGTGATGTGCTCTAACTTTCGCCTGAGCACGAGATAATTTTAAATCGTTTATTAATAAACTCCTAAAAATATTATCAAAAATAAATCTCAAAGCTATATGTGTATCGCCACGAAAGACGAATAAAAAAAATTCTTTTAATGCCAATTGAGACACCATTATTTAATTTATTTCATACAGATACGTAACAATTATTTGTATGCCTTAACAAACACTTAGGTATTCCGCGCGGGATTCGAACATGCGGCTCAGCAACGTTGCAGCGAAAACCTAGTCACTGCGTTACCGACAGACCCATTCGCTAACTTTGCTGGCACCAAAATGAGTCACTTTGTAGTACATTGCGTATTCTATATAGCTATTTTATAAGAGCTACCACGTCTTATTAAAACATACGACGCAATATACTACAAAATAACTATAATTTTGATGTCTACAAAGTTAGCGATTAGGCTTGTGAGTCGTTAAATAGTATACTAGAAAATATACCTAAAACACACTTATCAGCATTGAGTAGAGAGCCTTTTGCAGGGCATGCGCGTAGCGTCACGTACAGCATTCGTACATTTTAAGCGGCCGCCACTCAATTCAGTATTTTCTTAGTATTTTTATCTCACGGCGGCGGGTTGGTCCTTGTAATGTAGGTGCACATGCACATTATTTTAGTGTGTGTAAGTTCGAGAGTCAAAAATTATTATCGAGTACCGTCAGAATGAAAAATACATTACTGTGAACAACTTTTTAGAATAATATAAATAATAAAATAGTTTGGAAAACCTAAAGTGCACGCCTCATGAACGTTTCATTTAATTTTGATGAAAAAAATAAAAATAGTAACGATAATTTTTACAAGGAAAAAAACAGAATCTGATCGAATTTCATTAATAACTTAAACGGTGTTGAGTTCAATAACAAAAATCAATAAGGCTCCTCCTTAGAATACATGTGTATATGGAATCTTATTTAATACATTTAAATTACATTTCTATTAAGCGAGAAGACTCACCGACGCATAGACCAACGGACGGCAGTCCATATATTTTTTCAATTACATTTTTGTTATGTAATGTAAAGTGAATCAATTAGAAAATAAACTAATCTTATAATTCAATGTCTGTAGTTATTGTAACGTTAACAATAATATGGATTTGATGTCTAGCTAAAAGTATACGAACGATTTTATACAGCGATATTGAGGTATGTCCACATATCGAGAGTAGAGCACTCCCTCACGTTGTGATGCGTGCAATATGCTCTTTGCAGCAAATTAAGGCTCGCTAGCTTTCGTGAGATAAAACAACTTTATATTGTAATAAAGATCGTGTGCTTATCCCGCCCGGTCGAGCTCTCTAGACTGTTATAGACCTTAGAATTGCTATTAATAATTTTAGTAATGTCAGCGAAGATGAAATTTAAGATGAGTTTCCAGCCAAATATGGGTAGTTATCCCAATAATGTTGACGCTATATGTTAGGTCGAATTGAACTTGCAGATCGGTAGACTTACTCTCTGACCGCTTCACGACGCAGTTGTCTCATAATGTAATGAATGAAATTACTTTTTTTAAACATTTAAACTTTTATGCACAAAAAATAAAATCTTACATATGGCAGACTTAATGCCTTAAGACATTATCTCCCAGTCAACCATTAGACTAAGCAGAGGCTATCAATATAATGAATATGTAGATAGAGAAATTGCGAAATAAAACTTATTTGGCGTGCAACGACAGATAAGAAGCGCTTTTGTTATGATGACAAAACGATTATTCAGTATCAATATTTATACAGTAGATAATTTATCTACGTAGTAATTAGATCGTTTAAATATAATGAAAAAAAAAACGATTATTACCTACATTTTAAAACCTAGCGTAGCTACCGAATTACTTTTTCCATTCTTGTTCTTTTTTATTCAAGAAGTTATATGACTGGTATTTTATTAAAATATTTATATTCGATCGTGGAAGGGCCACGCTCTCATAGAAAACCAGCGTAAGCTGCTGTGTTTCGTATGATGAGTGTAGAGAACCGGGAAGCCTTTTTAATGGATACGAGGCATTCCATCTTAGTTCTCAGGGGTGACAACGCATCTACAAATTGATTCTTAATCGAGGATAAATTTAGATGTCTATGGGCCACAGCAACCACTTACCATAAGGTGGACTGTGTGCTCGTTTGTCACCCTTAAC
Organism: Parnassius orleans; assembly: GCA_029286625.1. NCBI lineage: Eukaryota > Metazoa > Arthropoda > Insecta > Lepidoptera > Papilionidae > Parnassius > Parnassius orleans. The sequence goes on from JAGSMP010000083.1 coordinate 2,607,979, forward strand.
TACAAAAAAAAAAACATACCGGTATCGAAACGATTTTTTTAATTCTGTGACTTTCTATCTCGTCAACTGACACGTTACGCATGAGATGTCTATTAATATTAAACAAATAGGAAAGTCAAAAACATTACAAACTCTATTTAAATGCCTACATATTTAAATCACATACTATATATCGTAACGTCACTAGTGCTCATGAATACAAAGGCGCTATTGTCGAGCAACTCAGACTCCGTCGACGTGAAAACAATCATACCTATTATACGTACATTTTTACGTGCTTAAGCCACGCTGCAGCTATACTCCAGAACGACTTATGTCGGCTTGACCGGGGTTGAACCACGCTCTCACAGAATACCAGTGTGAAACAGCAGAATAATGCTGCTGTGTTTCGTATGGTGAGCGTATAGAACCGGAGACCCTTTTACTGGAAACGAGGCATTCCATCCTAGTCTTCAGGGGTAACAACGCATCTGCATTTTGATTTTTAATCGATGATAGATGTAAATGTCTATGAGCCACAGTATTCACTTATCACCAGGTTTAGTGTGTTCTCGCTTGTCACCCTTATTCTATAAAAAAAACGTAACAGCTTGAGTGGTGACCTCGTACCAGTAAACGACTACACGTCGTTTACTGGTACGAGTTTACTGGGCGGTCACCAACTAGATGGAGTGATGACCTGGTAAGAGATGCAGGAAGTCGATGGATGCAGGTGGCTCAGGACCGTACCACAGAATAAATAATAGCACTACGTAACCGTACCTACTTTGTGGCGTTGCTTTGGTTAGGTCTGTTTAGCAGTGGACTTGTGTTGGCATGTAGTGATGATATTTTTATATTGGTTTGATTTATATAGTCTTTCTTTTTCTTTATCAATCCGTAAAGTCCACTGCTGAACAGGAACCTCGCCGTTATAGGCAGAATTTGCAATAATCACCAAGCTTGGCAGGCGGATTGACAATCGCAGTACCAGTCGCCAGTCTGGTATTTTATGTCTGGCGTAAACTTGATTGTCATGCCGTAGTCTTTATATAAACTAACTAGCTGGCCCAGAAGATCGTTCGTTCATCGTTCTGCCTTTTCCGGTAGGTGGCGCAAATTTTTAAGAAATAATATTATGTATCATAAATACATTATTTAAAATTAAAAATGTTGTACAACCGACTTCAATATAAATTATTAAGAATAACTCGAAAACTATCGGTCAGACCTTGATTAAATTTATATGGAACCACATGAGAAGCACCAGCTTTCAAATAAAAAAAGAATCGTCGAAATCGGTTCACCCAGAAAAAAGTTATGAGGTAACACACATAAAAAAAACATACAGTCGAATTGAGTACCTCCTTCTTTTTGAAGTCTATAGAAAAGCGAGTTTATTTCATTGAAATTGTTATTGGTGGTGAATTATATAGTTGAAAGTGTTATTAATTTCATACTGTTATCTAATTAATTTAGGACAAAATAAAACATTTCTCCAAAAGTTAAAAGAAATGTTTGGAAATGCAAAAACCTGACAATTTAATGATGGCCGGTTTGTAAATTTATTCACAAATAACTTTCCATTCGCTTGTGGTTGATTAAAATTCAAGCGACAATGGCAATCAAGCTTCGTAAAATATAACTGATGATTTAATCGTATTATGTTAATTAGTTTGAGACGGTAATATGAGTGTGGTGGAAGAGCGTATTGGCGGTGTAAGAATATCCACTACCCTATATCGTTCCGTGGGTGTCGTAAGAGGTGACAGAGGGGAACTGATACTGGATATGGGCAGCTGCATCTTCCTGATAAGTACTCAAAATAATATATATTTTTTTATAAATAAAATGTTGCCTGTACACTAGGATTTTCTACTGTATCGTAGAGGCAATTTACGTACATAAATTACACAAGAAAAAATATCTACACATAGAAGAATTATTTACAGGTCATACAAATACTCGTTCCGTGCGGGATTCGAACCCGCGGCCCTTAGTGCTGCAACTCATTGCTAAGACACTGCGCCACGGAGCCGTCATTTTTTTGTATTTTCTCTTTTTTATATCTTTTTTTATATAAAAAACTAATTAACACAACTTGTTTCAACACACGGTGTAAACGCATCAGTAAGCTAAATGGCTAAAGTGGAAATGTGCCGGCCACATAGCGAACCGAGGACCGAACCGAGATGAAAGGTTCTAGAGTGGCCTCGTACCGGTAATCGTTTTATTACTTATAAATATATCTAAATAAAAAAAATACTTTTGTATGTGTACGCGTCTTGGGCTTAGGTTTATATTATACATACATAAACACTCACGCCTGTCACCCAGAGGGGTAGGCAAAGACTACGGACTTCCATTTGGCACGATCCTGACACACTTCTCTCGCCTCCTTTACATCCATATATCTACGTATACACGCTCGTCGGTTAAGGGTACTCCTAATCTGGCCCATTTTCAATATATCGCCAATTTGGTCGATAAACCTTCGTCTAGGGCGTCCCTTCCCGACTCTTCCGTTCACTTCTGCAACATAAATTTGCTTTGTCACTCTTTCCTCGTTCATTCTTTCTACATGACCAAACCACCGAAGCATTCCTTTCTTAAATCTGGTTACAAGATCATTTTGCAAACCACACTTTTCTCTTATCACACAATTTCTCATCCTGTCATTCAGATTCAGCCCTAGCATACTCCTTAATGACCGCATTTCTACAGCATTTATTCTACTCTTGTGCTTCTTCTGCCAGACCCAACTTTCACTACCATACATTAAAGTAGGCACTAACACAGCATTATGAATTGCCATACGTGCCTTTTTGACACAATCTGACTTTTCATAATAGCGTGTAGAGCTCTATTCACTCTATTTCCTGCGTTCACTCGTCGTTCTATATCCTTATCATATCTACTATCCCTGCTAAATAAACATCAAAAATATACAAACTCATCTACTTGCTCAATCATCTCCTTCTATTCTTATTTCACATAACGTTTTATTTACTTCTCTTTCAAAACCATCACTTTCGTCTTACTTGCGTTCACTTTCATACCCCTTTCTTTTAATGACCAGTTCATTAAAGTAACCATCATTGCAACTCGGCCGCCGACGATGGAAATATGACTTAATCATCGGCGTACAAAAGGCATTTGACGGTTAACTCACCCATTGTCAACCCACATTCTTCAACTTTCAAAGTTTGCAAACAACTGTCCATAAATAGGTTAAACAGCCACGGGGATGCTGCACAGCCCTGTCTGACACCTTTTGAATGCCAAACCAGTCCGAGTAGACCCCATTGATCCTGACACAAGCACTTGAGTCCCTATAAAGAGACCTTAATGCCTGTATCAAACCAGCGCTCAAACCAAATGAGTTAAGTGTTTGCTATAACACATTCCTGTCCACTCTATCATAAGCCATTTCCAAGTCCATGAACGCACAAAAACTTTCTGGTTTTGGCCAAAACTTCTCCGCAATCATGCGCATGGAAAAGACTTGATCCGTACACCCCATCCCTTTCTAAATCCAGCTTGCACATTCCAATTTTTCCATCAGTTTCTTCCATAACTCTTTCAATTAACACCTTAGCATACAGTTTACCCACAATGCTAAGCAAGCTAATGCCACGGTAGTTTTTACAGTCCTGCTGTGACCCTTTTCCCTTATATATTGGGACTATAACGGCTTTGCACCAGTCTTCCGGTACCCGCTTCAGTTCCCAACATAAATTAAACAAGGTGTACAGCAGGACTGCCACCACTCCCTCTCCAGCCCTTAGCATTTCGAGTGATACTCTATCATATCCGGCTGCCTTACCTGCTTTCATGCTTTTCATTGCTTTCATTATTTCATCTACACTTATCTCCCTACCTCTCTCCACTTCTTTCGGAATTTCTATTTCACTTAATTCAGACGACGAGGTTTATATAACTTTGTATAATATGTTTCGATTTTTTTATAGAATAATGGTGACAAACGAGCAAACAGTGCACCTGATGGTAAGTGGATGCTGAGGCCCCTAGACATCTACATTTATCCTCGATTAAGATTCAAAATGCAAATGCGTTTTGTCATCCCTGAGGACTGAGATGGAATGCCTCGTTTCCAGTAAAAAAGGTCTACGGTTCTCTACACTCACCATACGAAACACAGCAGCATTAAGCTGCTATTTTATACTGGTATTCTGTGAAAACGTGTTCCTGCCCCGGTCGAGCCGACCCATTAGTGCTACAACCACAATATAGCTGCAGCAAGGCTCTACCACGTTAAAATAATAATAAATGTTACGTATTTATAATTATTAATTATGTAAAAGTGAATGTAAACTGTTGTATACATCTAATTAATAAATAAATCGGTGTTTAGAACGAGTCCGAATTATATAATTACGGACAGCAGGCTACAAACGAGTGCAATTATTTGGAATCCTCATGAAGTTTAATATATCAACATGGTGGAAAAATACAAAATAAAATCACAAGGTATTATATTTATTTAAAAGAATACAGCGACTATCCTATCTATCTCTACCCGCTGATATACCAAATTACCAAACCCTGTTCGTGATCGACACGGTCGGGTACAGCCACCAGAGTGTGAGGCGTAACGACGCGCTATGCAATCATTACATAGTACTCGTATATGAGTAGGTTAGGATATCATCATAATCATCATTGCAGCCCACATCACAAGTCCACTCCTGAACATTGGCCTCCCCCATAGACTACCTCATAGGGGGGGATATACTATTTGATGGGTTTTTTTCCACGCGGATTTTAGCCAATTAATTTGAGATGAATTTTCGCAAAGTGACGGATTCTATAGCTATACGAGTCAAGTCGAGATATCGTATTTTATACTATTATCTCGTGCTTTGTGACATTCCTTGAGGGAGGACTATGTTCAGCAGAGGATTTGTAACTCTATTAATTTTGATTTAATAAATGGTCATTTGCAATTAAGAACTACAACTTTCGAAGATTACAAGCTGCCGCTGTGATCAAAATTGGCCTAAACAACGAAGACGAGACGAAAATCATCATATAATATATTACTTTTTGGTACGACTACTTGTCATAATCTGCATTCAACATTATGACAAGTAGTCCTTACCCAAATTTATTGAACTAGAGATAAATTACTAACTTATTTAACGTGGTAGAGCCACGCTGCACCTAAATTATGATTGCAGCACAAATAGGTCGGCTCGATCAGGGAAGAAAAAAAGAAAGAAGCTCGGACACCGTTTTTACTGATAATGAGACATTTTATCTTAGTCTTCAGGGATGACAACGTATCTACGTTAATTCCTTAATTGAGAATAGATGAAGTGTCTATGGGCTACAACAGCCACTTACCATCAGGTGGACTGTGTGCTCGTTTGTCACCTTTTTCTATAAAAAAGAAGAAAAAATACAGCTTTCAAAGTTTTCCCGGTAAATAGAACTAACGTATGTCCACAGAAAGTGTGTTAAATATCTCTTTATGCAAGCAGCAATGACCTACAGGTCACTTGTGCAGTTTAATTGCATCCCATATTATACTCTGTAACTTTTGCATGCAATGTCCATTTTAATTGTTACGTCAGAAAAATACGTATACGTAAAATACGTTTCGTAACAAATAATTAATATGGCGTGATCGCGGAGCAGGAAGAATTTCAAATTATTGCAATTCATACAAATGTGAACTTTAATAACTTGAGCATAAACTCGGTTTTCGAATCACAAATACTGTTCAAAAGGTCCTAAAACTATCTTAGTTGCAATAGAAATAATACTTTTTATGATGGGAATTAAGTTTAAAAATGCAAAACAATAAAAAAAATCCTGCTCCGCGACCGTGCTTTAGTGACGTAAGAGAATCCATCACCCAAGTACTAGGTGGAAGGACTCCTTTTCTGACGAGGAGTCGGTCTGGATAGGTACCACCCTCTACCCGATTTCTGCGGCCATATACGAGTGCCTACGCTGCTGTGTTCCAGTCTGAAGGGTATAGAGAACCAGTATAATGACCTGTACCTTATTTATTTTAAATTAATTTTGAAATCTAAATTTAGTCCTTATTTGCATTTATTTGGCGGTTTATAGTTTATTGGGTAAACCTCGCTATGGAAGAGCGGTGCTTGCTAGCACAAGCAAGATTATTTGCTTAAAAGGAAGCTCCAATTTCTTAAAATTGTATTAGGCTTAGTTTCCGTAATAAACTTTTTTTTGTATTGCATCTTAGGCCTGAGAGGTGACACGGCATCTACAGCTTTCTTTATTTGAAGTTGGCTACAGGTGTACATGGACTGCAGAAGCCACTTACCAACAGTTGGGCTGTACGGTCCTTTGTCACTTCAGTGTTAAAAAAAAAAATCAAAAAGTTATTAATATTTCTAATCACATCAGGTACTGTAAGTTCGTTTGTCACTTCAGTTTCAGCTCATTAGTCTTTAAGCACAAGTTTAGTGACAAGAAAAATCATTAAATAAACAAACTCAACTTCTTCGTCGTAGATATACTTGGCTACGGCTTTTCATCTACTACTTTTCTTAAATTTCCCGTTTTTCTTCGTATATTAAAACTGAACTAATCACTATTGACTCCGAACGGCGTTAAGGATTATACTTAATTTCTACTGTTAACATAATAACTTTCAATTAAATCTGATCTGATCGTTCGCTCTATGTTAAATGGCTTTTTGTGCATATAAATTGAAAACGTATCCACAAGACTTAAGAATTACGTACAAGATAAGACGCTTTAAGCTAAATTAGCGTTCTATTTTTAATACGCACAAGATCCTTATTCTTAGTTAATACTAAATTCCGATTGGTTAAAGCATTTATCGACCTTACTGCGCATTTGTAGCTATACAAACGGGAGACTGAATTCAACGTATGCGAATGTACACTATATCGAGGAGTACGCATCTCGTTTAATATGCACTTGATGCGTAATTGAATTACGCACAGAAGTATTGTCGTTTGTAAAGTCCTTAACAATCAAAGACATTTAAGTAGTAGTAATAGACCGGACATCAGCAACAAAATGGTCACCTCTTACTTATGTCCTATAGGATATATTTCGGATTTGTGTCATTTAGTCTTAGTGACATCGTCAAAAGCTCAAGACGAATTCGTTTCCTAAATTTAAAAAATATTTTTAAAGTAAATATGCCCGATTTTGCATTAAGGTATTTTAAGTCCCGATATGTAGCAAAAACTGAATGTGATTTCGGTTTATTATCGCAAGTATAATGTATATTTACCCATGATTTTTAAATGTTATTATTTCTGGTAGATTGTTCTAGAACATTTATCATTATTGTGATAAGCGCCCTCTGTTATCCAGTAACGTCACCAAATTAACTAGTGATTGACAACGTTTTTCGATTGGTGCTATCGATAAAAATATAGGTGCAATCATCTACAATATTTAAGGAGGTGAAACAGTAAACGATACTATACCCACACCAATAAAGAAATCGGTGGGCCTGTGTCGGGGCACACGGCCGTTGGTTTTAACGTAAAACATCTATGTCAGCCAGTACCAGTCAACAAGATAGCCTTCTTTTTAAAAAATTATATAATTCTACAACACCAGGAGAATTGCAGATGCGTTGCCGGCTTTTTAAAAGGAGTAAGCTCGTTTCTTGAAGGGCCATAAGTCGTATCGGTCCATAAAAATCGCCGATGGTAAACGATTCCTAATAAATCGCACGGTAGTGAACCGTCAAGCATCCAAATTATGTGGATGGTAACGAAAGTTTTGTCGCGATGTATGTTGGTGAAATTTGGTGGCTGGAATTAATCCGAACAATTCCTCAGAGCACTCCCCGTGGTAATTACGATAGAAAATGCAAAGGGATGCAACATCTCTACGCAGCGCCAGTGAATCGAGCCAATCAAAGAGAACTCGGTCGTAAGTTGCAAACGGTGTGCAGGCATGAAGTACTGTCCCGCTCTACTGAGTACGCCAAGCTTTTTAGAAGCCAATTTAGCTTTCTCTTCCAAGTGACCACATGCTACTGCAGGTCATTCGATATGTCGACGCTGAAGATTCCGCTACTGGCTGTGGCAACAAGGGAAGTGCTCTGAAATTGAGGAGATAGGACAAAGGCGTTCTTTTTAGCGGTAAACGCGCAAACTTGTGAATTTGTGTAACGATTTATCGTGTAACGACTTTTAAGTTCAGTGTTTAAAGTGTATTTTTGGCGCTCTCTTATTGGATTTGACGTTTCGCGATGTGCCTTCGACGCCGACCGACCAATCATATGCTATTATTATAGCGTCTAATAGATTTAATGACGTCATCTAAGATGCCACTAATGTGAATTGATTCCTAGTTATTGGAAATTAAATATTTTATTTCATGACATTTCATTTAATTCATGACGTTATGACTTAAAAAGTTTATATGTTTTTTTTTTGGTGTAATGGGAGTCATAATAAATAGATTTATACAATAAAAAAGCATGCATATTCGATATTATTATATCGTAAAGCATTACAAACTTAGTAACCTTCAACAACATTATCGATACTTTGATGTCGAAACGGTAACGTTCCTAAAACGGGTTTTTATCTTACATTTATTAGCGTCACCTACTAAGGAATAGCTGAAATGTTTTCCTAATAAATATGCAGCGTATGTTTTGTTATATATATATATATATATATTTAAATCTCTTTGTTAAAAATACAACTACCTATTGTTTTCTCTAAAATCGATGACGAGAATCCTTTGAGCTAAATGTAACCAGTTTAGATGTTTTACTACTACTATACTACTGGCCATAACAGGCCTGCTGTATTTCAACACGCTACTCTGTGTAATGAACTTTTCTGTAGATTTCAAATATAATATTAACAAAATAATATACTTACTTATTTTACACATTCCCACGGATTATTATGGATGATAATAACGTTTGTGAATGAGTGTGTCGCTACTAAGCTATTCATTATAAACTGCTCTTTTTTTTTCAAAAAAAAGGGCCCACTAGGTGACTTGCTGGTTCTTCCCAGGATAGAGGTATTTTCCAAATCAGTGGTAAATTAAAAAATCATAGTAACTGTATTATTTATAATTTATATTGAATAAAAAAAGCTATTTCTATTACTTACAAACACTTCATTCTTTTACTTACATGTCTACGTAGAATAAAACAAAGTCACTTCCTGCTGTCTGTAGCTTAGATCTACGGATTTTGATGCTATTTTCATCAATAGATGGAATGATTCAAGAGGAAGGTTTATATATATAATACATGCATATAATATATATTATATAATTTCTGTCCGTGTGTATGCGACTGAACTCCTCCTAAACGGCTGGACCGATTTTGATGAAATTTTGTGTATGTGTGATTGAGTTGATTAGAGAATGGTTTAGATTCACAATTGGACCCGGTAGGCAACGTTGTTGTCGAGATCCAGAAATCAACTGTATGAAGTGGGGGCGGATCGCTATTATAAACTATTATGCTTAAGTAAATACAGCTGTTACTTAAATAACTTTAAAACTTTATTCTGGTGTGATTAGAAATATTAATAACTTTTTGATTTTTTTATAACACTGAAGTGACAAAGGACCTTACAGACCAACTGTTGGTAAGTGGCTTCTGCAGTCCATGTACACATGCAGCCAACTTTAATCAATGATGGCTACAGATGCGTTGTGTTGTATAATTATGCTAGCTCTTTATACCCTTTAGTCTGGAACACATTTTTTTGAATTCTTCATTGCTTTGGGTGCTTAATTATGATGATAAGGAGACAGGAGTCTAATGGTTAAGAATACCAACCGAGAAATTCAAAAGTCGTGGGTTTGTATCCACCAATAGACTACTGTTGTGAACCACTCCTAGTACAAACATTTTAGGCTTAGAAAAGGTGGTTAAAGGAGTATGAAGTAGTGGTGCAAACAGCATTATTAGTATTATTAATAAAACAAAAGCACTTTTGGTGATTACCCAGTGGTTTCCCATTTTAAAATACAATATAATAAAACTTACATAAAATCAAAGTCTGTTTGCACTAATAGCTAATATTGAAAGCTCGTGAAATACATTGGATTAAACATGTTAAAACCGAGTCAAATACTGGTTCCGGAACATTTTTGGAAGACTTAAATATACACATATAAAAAAAGACACTAGAAATCCACAACACTGTTTACCAGGCCGAATGTATGAGAATAATCCAGGCGGCGTCATTAATCGCAGCAAGGAGGGTAAGAAATCATTCCATCCGCATACTTTCCGATAGCTTAGCAATTTTACATTCCCTAAACAGCAATGTTATTAATTCCGGACTTATACTTGAATGCTACCAATGCCTAAGTGAGGTTAGGTCACATTGGATCTAGGGGCAATGATGCGGCTAATGAATTTGCCCAGAATGGATCAGCAATGGAAGCTGTAGGGCTTGAACCTATAGTTGCACTTCCCTTCGAATACGTAGGAACAGTAGTACGTAATCGTACAAAGTCCCCTCATACATGGCTCTGGATTAACCATACTTAATGTAGACAGGGTAGGTCAGCTCTGCCTACAATCAACACCAACATTTATAAAAGGTGCTCAGAATTACAAACCTCAAATGAGTTGTCACCGGGGCCATAACACGTCATGGTTTATTTAACAAGCATCTCTTTGCTATAGGAGTTAGAGACAGCCCCCCGTACAGAGCTTGCATGGGGCATGAGGAAACAGCAGCCCATGTTTTACTTGATTGTTCAGCGGTTGCCAGCTACAGAGCAAAGTACCTTGGATCGCCGAGGTCGCTCCTCAAGATCATGGGTAATGTAAAGAAATTACAATTTTTCCTCAAGGAACTCAAATGGCTCGAATAATATTTAAAAATTAAATGCCCAAACATGGAGTTGCATACCAACCCATCTATTAACCAAAATTAACATGTTAAACAAGTGAATTGTTTATAATTTTTACCAAGTTTTTTATCATATTCTTGTATTGTCATCCGAATTTGAGCTATATTCAAAATTTCATGTTTCCAGCTTATTGGAAAGTTAGTTAAAATCACTTACTAAATTCTATCCACAACAACAGACAGACAAACAACTTAATAAAACTTAATAAAAATGTGGTAAAATAAAGATATTGAAGAAAGTAGCTGTAGATAAGTTATTTATAATTTTAGGTCTCACAATTTTAAAGAATATTTATTATGTCAATTTAAGTGTGCTCAAGTATCATCTATATTCCATATAATAAAATAAAGAAACTCACCTGGTCTAAGTCAATTTGCCGCAAAGGCAACTGTGGCCTCACATTGTTTGAATTGATTGAACTCATCCTTTTCTCAACACTTGTTCATAAATAGGAAACAAACAAATTGCACTAAAGCCCACCACAATTCATATGAGTATAAAAATATAACTAGTCACAAAACAGAGATCACAGTTAACTGTTATTTAAAATAACATAATTTGTTTATTTCTTTAAATGGAACGGCACTTTCGGGTTGAATTCTGGTCTGTGTTTGTTAACTCTGTAAAAAAGAAAAGAATAAACAGTTATTAAGTATTAAAATAAAAAAGTAAGATATTAAAGTAACTATGGCGTGATCGCAGAGCAGGAAGAATTTCAAATTATTGCAAATCATACAAATGTCAACTTTAATAACTTGAGAATAAACTCAGTTTTCGAATCATAAATACTGTTCAAAAGGTCCTAAAACTATCTTAGTTGCAATAGAAATAAAACTTTTTATGATGGGAATTAAGTTTAAAAATGCAAAGCAATAAAAAAATCCTGCTCCGCGACCATGCTTTAGTTATTTATGTAATAAGTGTGTGGATAAACAAAATATTATTCTAGGTTGGTCCCAAAAGTTAAAAATAATGAAGAAAGAATTCAGATCCCAAAAGGTCTGAACCCTAACTTATATATTTACTGGTTAAGAGTGCAATCAAAAATATTAACAAAAGCATACCAGTTGTAAGAGTATTTTTTATATGTACAGGTTGTTTAACTTAGTTGATCACAACCTACTGATAAGAAAATGTGAACACTCTTTCATCAAAAGCGTACTGCTAGCTTGGATTAAAAGCTATGCTTCCAATTAGGTACAACGCCCACAAATAAGAAGATTGAATAACCAAAATGAACATAAAGGACTACAGGGGTGTCCTGGGACCTTTTTTTGAGGTAAATAACTTAAAAAAGATGTATAGAGCTTATAAATTAAAATAAAATATAAGAAAATAAAAAACTGCAGTTCCCAACCAGGCTGCCAAGAGTGGAAGCTCTGACTTTGATAGGCTGTAAGGGTAATAGTGCTTTTTACAGATGATCTTTCTATTCATATTAAAACCAAAAATAATATATAAATGTTATATACTTAGCATACATTTATTTATATGTTGTTTTCTTCATTTTATATATTATGGGTAATCTTTATATAAAGATAAGACAGCTATAAACTAAGTAAATTTATATATTTAAACCTATTGTATTTCAATATAATTGGTAACTAATGTTGTGGTGTTTGTTTCCTCTTTAGGTATCTCAACTTGTTAGATAATGCACAAAATCATGTCTAAAACTAGTATTCAAAATACACTTTAACGGTACTCCTTGTTTTTTTTAGTATCCTCTCGTATTTCTCAATCTTCACATTGGCAGAGAATCATTGGTTAAATGATGAAGCCATTTTTCTATTAAAATAAGAAGAGGAAGGAAATTTATCTTTGCATTGAGGCATGTTGTAGATGCACTAAACCAATTACTCTTATAGCTTATCAGGAATATGTAGCATCTATTTAATATCATAAGTAAACACTTATTGCAAGTGATTTATGCTTTTACCACTGGTTTTGAAGCTTCTATGTTGGGAAAAACCAGCAAGAAACCCAGCAGGACTCTACTATTAAATAATAATTTACAAATTTATACAATGAAACATATAATAATGTTTTTCATTTAATTAATTTATATTATAATAATAGTAAAAACCACCAAACTAATTACACTCATTTAGTGGATAAGTGAACCTACTATGGGCAGCAACATCTTTCAGATAATAAGTCAAAATAATAAAAAACTGTGGTTGCCAAGCTGAAATACGACGTATGACAAAGGAATCGAGATTTTGCAACCAACAAGGGCAAATAAAAACATGTTTTTTCAATATTCTTGGGCATCTGTAACATACCTTTCTTTAACACTTCTTGAAAAGCACTTTAGTGTAAGATATTAATAATTATAAATATATTAATTATAAAACAATTAAATAGTTAAATCTTGCTTTCTTTAATTACAACCCGAACTGCTCTGCTACAAAATGATCACCTGAATTTACCTGTCAAATTGCAAACACGACAAAATAGAAAACACCATAGCAGCAACGTACTAATGACCGAAGAAAAGGTACAATTCAACTTAGCAAAATTATACTTACGTAGCGAGCACCGTTTTACACTGTCATCGACTCATCGACCACATTTCACTTTGAGATCGTACACTATACGTTAAATTATAAGATTTTTAACACTTTTCATATATTAGCAGTTAATATTTTTGTAAAATAAACATTCATTACTGCTAAATGAAATATTAATAGGCCTTGTTTCGATTAACCATTTCTCACACTTCCCGCACTTGTATCGTCAGATGAAAAAGAAAATATACAATGTTGTAGTTGTAGATATACACACACGCAAACATATATTATATATATGAAACAGATTATATATGCTGTGTCTATGACTCGCTATAAATTAACTTTATCTATGCACATTACACAGTATGTACACAGTAAAAAATAATTAAGCGATCTATGCTTCCAACCGATGTTGTAATTTGAAAAAATCTTAATAATTTAGTATAGGTAATACAATTAGTTTATGTAAATCTACCATTTTCTGCAATTTTATTCAGTCTATTAAGCTTACGAATTTGTTTAGGTATATTTGATTTTCTTTTAATTTATGAGAGTATGGTCTCTTGTAGCCTAAATGGGTTAACGAATTTTGAGGTGCGATGTAGTTAGGTTCGTCTTACTTTTCACTCTTTTGATTCACGGTTCCGTAGTGCAGTGGTAAAATGTCGTGGATTTGAATCCCGAACGGAAACGAGTGATTACTGCTGTTGTGTGTTGTAGATGTGGATGTGTTTACTGTACAATTTATGTCTCTTAACCACCTACTCCATAAAGAAGAAAATCTTTTAGGGAATAAGATATTTTTCTAAAAATTAGAAATAGAAGTCGATTTCATCTCCTATATATCACAGGATGGTTACATTTTATAGTAATGTTACGACAGCCAGTTGCGTATTACGTCACATTGCACGGGAATATTCCCGACGATAAGGGTCAGTGGCCTTAGTCAAGTAATAAAATGTATAGGCATAAAAATATATAACGCTGTGACTATTAATCCAAGCAGGAAGTAACCTTATATCTACGTTAGTACCTTTAAAGTCTTTTCACCCTTGGTTATTGTAATCGTTATGTAATCGTGAGTGTTCTAGTACTTTCCAGTCGAAAGAGTGAAATAACATCAAATGAATGATTGGCCTAAAAAGTTCTATACTCCTTTTATCGAGTATAAAAGCGTGTGCCGGCAATCAGAGAAAAAGAAAAATTAGCACAACGCATTCCTCTTGCGCCGTGCCCCGTATGGTTGTGCTAGCTGTCTCACCGTCCCCGTACGGTGGGAGCCTTCCCGTCTCCGCCAGCACCCCCGTGCGGTTGTGTTGTGCGCCCGCGCTCACCGTTGAACGGTGAGTGCCTTCCCTTCCCACCTCTGTTAGTGCCGCCGTCCCCGCGCGGTTGCGCTAGTAGTCAGTGCTCACCGTCCCTGTACGGTGAGTACATTCTCACTCATGCGACTCCCACTCCATCATTCCAGCACCGCCGCACTTTGCGGCTGTGTTGGTTGACCCGCCCTTCCGTCCCCGGACGGTTGTGCCCCACGCCTCCCTCTCCCCGAGTGAGGTCGTCTCCGATTCGGTGATAAAGCCTTCGGGCTAGAGCCGTTCTCAGGTGGTATTTAGTGGGTAGGCACTTCTTCAAAGTGAGTTCCACATAACCAGGCAGCCGACTGCGTGGTATGCTATGAGCATTCACCACTTCCCTCCCCCGCTTCCGGAGGGTGTCCTTGCATTGGGCGCAAAAAAAATCAGAGAGTTTGTTATTTCAGGAATGTGAGAGTGAACTCTACTCCAGGAACAGACTACTAGAAATCGACATACGACATCTGCGATTATTTTTGAGGACCTCACTCAAGAAACTTGGCGATTTGGGACAACGTAGTTATACATTTGCTATGTGTGTGGAAAATTACATCAATTTTTTCATCCTAATCGGCATTTTTACTCACCCCGCAATTAACAGTAATAAAAATATGAGAATCCGTCCAAAACATCAATATAATGTATATATCAGATAATGTTGTAGGTTCGTTTGTCACTTCAGTTTTATGAATATGTAGCTACACTCGACGTATCGTGAAACACAGAAAAGTTAGCTCTGAAAAGAGCTATTATATTGTCAGCATGAAGCATGATGTGGTTCTGAGAGGAGCTGTTGACACGAACGCTGAGATGCAAATAGCGCAATCCACCATCCGCCCATTCAGGGCGTATTTATACCTCCGCTGTCCGCGTGAAAGCACGCGCGCACTGTTTTTTATTCGATATTGTAATATTAAGATTGTAAATATTTTGATGTAGACATTTTTATTAGGTAGAAATTTTGTAAATTTTATTAATTTTTTGTATAAAATGTGACTCATTTTGACAATAAATCATTCTACGTGTTCTACTCATTACAAGCTTTTCATTATAAAACCCTAACTTGTAAAACTAAAACCATGATGTGTGCAGTTCACACGCGGTTGAAGTGAAAACTTCAAATTAAATGAAATATAATATGAAAATATTTCACGTCAAATGGTTTATCAACACGTTAGCAACGGGGACCGTTTTCAAAGCACTTTCAGCCGGTGCGTTGGAAACCGATTAGAACATATGCTAACTTTACTACTGTGCGTATGAGAGCTTTTCAGCCTCACAAAAATATAGTGTTTTGAAATATGTATATCAAGCTCAAAATCTAGGATATAATATTCATATAATATATTGTGAGTTGTAGCTACTCAATTGCTCTTTCTTTGTATAGATTCGCCTACAACAGTGACGATAAAATACAGAGTAAATAAACAATCAATTAAGGGTATCGATTACATCTCTAGCCGCAGTAAAAGATAGTGTAGTTTGTGTTACGCCTAGTGATGGTAATAGAATAAAACATTAGTTATCGATGGGATGGTTTATTAAAAAAAATTAAAGGTAATGTTTTTCATTGAAACAATTCAAATACATTGTTTGATTACATTGGACGCATTAATTCAATATTCTTCTGGTTTTTTTTTTGAATGCATGTGTGCTATTCAATATAAGGCTTAATTATTGTAGCAGCCTACGCAACGCCTTTTTTTGTCACCTCGTTGTAGAGCGTGATCTGCATTTTTCCTCAGGGAATTTTGCAAATCGTATTAAAGCATCGTTTTTAATTGCTCAGAATAAAGTAGTCAAAAGACTGTCTTAATTGGAAATTTCATCAAAATTGTTCAGTAGTGAGTAAAGATGAATAAATTTGTATAATAATATAAATTGTACATAAGTATAACTAAAACTAAAAATTACCTCCATGAAGAAACAAGTATTGTTACTTGATCTTGTTACTTCACGGATACCTCACTACTAAACAATTTTAACTACTAGTAAACTAAACTGTCATAAATATTGGGAATGTAATGAGGGCTCAACTACTTCTAAACTAAACACTAAACACTAAGCTAAACACTTTCTACTTGTACTAGTTGTTTCAAGAAGAGAAGTAAGCTCTTGATTAAATAAATTTCGAATCACACAAAAAGTTTTTTCGGAACTTGGACTGACAAAAATGTTATTATATCTTGCTTTTTTCACTGAGTTCACTTTTGAGTCACTGTCGCTGTTGACAGTGTATGTATCACTTACTGAAAGGAGGGCAAATTCGAACATTTTCCAGGATGCTCACCCTACCCGTCGTTGCAGAAATTACGCTTTCCTTATTTTTTTTAGTAATTCTTTTATAATTTTAGTGAGCTCTTCAGGATTATTCACAGATAATGGTTCTAATAAGTTTAACGTCTTTCTGCTCTTTAAGTTAGGACGATTCATTTTACAAAATAATATATAATATTTACATTTGTATAATTTTATTTATTAAGATTGCTTTAAATTTTGTTATAGAAGCCGTTGTTCATTTACAGAATTGTTAAAAAAATAAATATACATTATAAAACTTGCGAATTAAATGGTGCAAGAAGTTTGTGGTGATTTCAACTTTAATTCTAATATGATATTTAACGCGAGTACATTTATGGACTAGCCATTTATGTAGGACAGGTTTTATAGTGTACGATTGTGTGCATAAATACAAACACTATTTCCTAAATCTGATGGTTCGATGAGATGGCAATCCGAAACGAACTAACTTAACGAACGAACTGAACGAACTAAGAAACTACATTAACAATTGTGACTGCTAACATTCTATTTGTTCAATAAAAATGTGATTTTATTTATATTATTTTTTCAGATACAAGCAATGGGTGAAACAGCTGGCACATGCACCAATTGAAAAGATTCACATATTAAAACATATTTGTGGCAAACATTGCAAATCTGAGGATTTTGAACCCAACTAAAACGAACTGTTATTTCATCAGTGGACTTAATTTAAACTTCCACTATTATGTGTATGTTAATTAGATTTCATTTACATGTAGCAAAAGATAATATCCTTCTAAGGTCACATTTTGATAAGAATTCGATTATATAACTAAACTCAAATTTATTCGTAATTACCTGGTTATAATTTTTTTAAATATATAATCATCTACAAACATTAGCTATAATGAGCACTCATTTTGAAAGCGACAATTAGTAAACAATCTCTGCGAGTAGTATGTACATAGGTACCTCTGTGAAGAAGCCTAGTAATTTGTACATAGTATTTGTTACACTTAAAAGGAATTTAATCCAATCAGTGTTAAAAAACCCAATATTTTTACCCTTTAAAAAGAACTAATGTTGAATGAAAACAAGCATCCTGACGCAGACTTATTTTACATTATTTATTTTACAGCATAGCAACACTTGTTCAATGCGGGAACGAAGCCTCGGTCCTGCAATGCTGCAGCCAAACGCTAAGCCACTGTGCTACGGAGTCGTCATTTGTTTTTTACTTAATTAATTATTAGTATAATAGTGCGATTTTTATTTTATATTTTCTTTATACATATTTTTATACCTAATAATTGTAGAGATATAATTACAAATTGCTGTGTAAAATACATTTATTTCTTATCCTCATGGGAATTTTTACTCAATCCCACGTTAAAAAAAATATTTCTCATAAATTATTCAGTATAGGATCTAACTTTTATTAAAAAATATCGATAAACAATATATCTATAAAAGTTATATCGATAAACTTAGTCGAGCATAGACATTTACAGCACTATTATAGTTCGCCTACGTTGTCAGCACTGTTTGTTAAAAAATAAATGTCATGTCTTGATGTTAGTAGAGTAGCTTGGTGCAATGTCATACATTTACTTTTTCGTAGGAAGTCCCGCTTCTTAAACGTAGTGATTATATTCTCTTTGATCACTACATTCGGTAGAATCTACTAGTTAGTCTGTGCACTACATGCGTAAGCATCATATTAGTCTGTGATCATTAGGTTTTAAACTCGCTAATTTTTGTGGTTTCATGATGTATTCTTATTTCAAAATATCTTAAAGCGACAGCTTTAATGAGAAGCATTCTGTGATTTTCAATATAAGGAAATCTTTATTGAGGGGATCGATTGAGTTAAGTAGATTGCTATCCTCTTCGTTAACAAGAGCTTTGGCCTTCAACTCTTCAAGAATTTGTTCCATATTTGCTACTTTTATTTTTAGACGACTTGTTGTCTGATGAAGAGCACGCACCATTCTCAACCTCTTCTCCGGCAGATTTTGCTGCTGTTTCAATCTCTTGGTAAGACTTTGGTAAGTCTTGGCGTACCCAGTAGCCGAAACATAAAGTTAAAATGTTTTAATCCATTAAACCTATTAGTGGCCATTATTGAGCTCAAACAATAGATTTTCAATTGTGTTCATAATGTTACATGTCACCTATACCATATTCAGCAAAGCTAAATACAAAATGTAAACAAGGAAACCAATGTATCTCAAAAACAACGACAAATAATGCTGTGCGTAATGTCAGCTAATCAGTCAGTGAGTAGTTCAGCTTCTTTTACATATACAAAATTATAGGTAAAGATAACATACGCTACTGTTCAGTCTCTGGTTTTAGTGTTTAATTCCTTAGCCCACTTGTATGACATCTAGGTATTACCAGTTTTCGTAACTGGCACAACACAGTCTTTTAAAAACTTAAAATCCACCGCAAATGTGTTTGGTAGTTCCATAACTACATCATTAATTTGATGGCCATTTTTAGTAATTTTAACGTCCTCCTGGAAAAGTATCACATATTCTTAATATTATTTAACATTCAATAAAAAATGTAACAGTCATGATACCTATAACTTTTATATTCATTCTTATCACTATTACTAGTGTTTAGTTAGCAAGGCAATGAAAATTAAAGGCGCACCGTATTTGGGTGTTCCATTACTAAATCATCACGCTCAGGTCCTTCTATGTTTGCATCATCCTCCGGAATTTAAAAATGTTACATTTTTCAATTTTCTTCTATTCTTCTATTCGGGGTAAAAGAAATTGTCTTTTAAATTCCCTTTTATCTTATCTTTTTTAGCATGCGTGTTGGTGTTTGATTTAATTAATAATTTTTCTTTCTTTCTTTCCTTTTTTCTATCACAATCCCTCATATTATAACTTAAACACTTTAGTTAACACATTCATTGTCCGATTTTCAGACACAATAGTAAGACAATACCAATGACCTATATGTAGTGCACGGGACAGCAAAAGAGTTAAATTTTGGTCAAAAGCAAGCCTATCTACTACATAAAAAACACAGTTAGAATATTTAAAATACGACCATATATAAGCATACAAACCTTTATTGTATGAAGTGTTGGGACAGCATTACGAAACTATTCAGTTCTTGTCATTTTTCGGACTGATAAATTCCTTTCAAAGTGCCTGGAGCAAAGTCGAGAGTATTTAGTAGGCTCCTAATTCTTCTTACGGGTTGCTTAACCCATTTTCTTTTTTTTTTGCCCCAAAAGAAGTATAACTTCAAAAATATGAGTGGATTCAGCACGCGAAAGAATATTTTCTCAAATAAATTTAATAAAGACAAAAACACGAAACAGATTTAGATATAAACAAACATGTAGCGTCTATCTTGCACGTTAAACAAGGCATTGGTGAGCATGGGGATTGCATTGCATTCAAACCAACGAAAGATATGTTCAATTTTAATTTAATAAAAATATAGCATTTAAATGTGTATGTTGTTAATGTTTACTTTTCTTATTTTCATACAATTATACAATGGTAAATAAAGTTGGCAGTATTTAGGCATTTTTCACTAAAGACTGGCAGGATTTGGCAGGTTTTCAACCAAAGTAAGGCAGTATCTGTATTGTACAGATGGTCACTCTGAGACAGAGTACTTTTAATATAGGAGTTTTGGCGGAACTTGATCGGCGGCGGTTTGCTGCTCCTGTATTATTGTTTGAATAATGGTTTGAAGTGGATTTTGATATGTAAAAGTGGTGCGATTTTGTGTATTAAGTGTCTGCGCATGAACTATTAGTGAAACGGTGAAACAAGTGCTCTGATGGTGATGTGATTCTCAAGATAAGGTGTCTATCTGCTTAGGCGCCTTGAGATACCATCGCCAACTGTCAGCTGTCTGCTGATCAAGTTGCCGTCAAAATCTCCAAAGGGCTGCACAATGTGACGCATCAACATATTGTGAAGCATTGTAGGATGGAAGGTATGAAGGATAAATAAACATTTGGGAAATTATAATAAACCGAATGAAAATACCTAAGACTTGGCCTAAAGGTCTAGATACCAGGCCATAAGCTACAAAAAAAAAAACCGAAACTTGTCAACTTGTCACGTTTTATAAATACCACTGACTTAGAAGTATATGGACTGGGCATACCTACAGAATTAGCGTGACTACCTACAATACACTGGCGCATAAAATGGTCGCCTTTTATAGGTTGTAACTCAGCAATATGGGCAGCTGCTATCGATATTTTTACTAATATGAATTTGTTCTCATTTCATATAATTGAATTTGTTGCTTTATTTATTTTATTCGTAGGTATTTATATAGGTACAGGCTATATTTTCAATCGTCAAATAACTTATCTGAGGAATAAATAATGTGTCTGGCAGTTTTATGGCTTTTGTGTAGATAGAAATTAAACTGTAGCCTAATTGTGTAACACACCAAAATAACAAACCATACCAATTTGACAGTTTAACAATATCCATTGCGTTGTTTTTGTTGTCGAGCAAACGAATTTTCAATCACATGAAGCAATGGATATTGTTGGGTTGTCAAATTAGATTTGGATTGCTATCCTAAGTTTCGCTTGAGCTGCTTCACCAGGCTTCACCGCATATGTACACTTACGCAGTGCATAATCTGCTACAGATTTCTTGTATTAGGTACAGTCAAACAAAGAGTTAAGTATGCAGGCAGCTAACACAACTTGTTTTAAACAATGTTCTAAGTGTGCTAAATATTTACTCAAGTTTTATATATATATAGTTGTGAACAAAGTTAAAAGTTATAACGCACACAATAAAAATGAATATTGACAGAGTAGTGGGAAGATTCTTGAGAAGATTTTTTGCTTGTATACCAAATTTGTTTACTGTACAATATTACTGGGATGGAGATCCCTGATCCCATATTATAATTCCATATTATAGTATTTTTAATATAAAATTTTAAATGAAAAATATTATATTTCACAGGTAGGTACATTAATTTTGTTTATTTGAAATTCGAAAATCTGGCATGATCATGAAACATGATATCCGGGAATTATAAACTATTAATATTATTTATTCATTTCAAACAAAATTAATCTATTAAAATAATTTCTAGTACAACACTTTGTCACTGCTTTTGACAGTTTGACAGCAGATCTACCACAAAACTTGGCGCTTAACATGGCGGCGCAGTCACGCATGGATGAGCTAATGACGTCACACAGTGTTACGAAAATAAGCACTTGACAAAGTGTAGTTGTCTCTTTCTATTGCAGCTACTGCTTTGTTAAAAGAGACAAAACTGTTTTTAACAAGTGTGTGCCGATATTATAGATATTTGTATAACTATTATTTCTATAGTAGAATATGCCGCCTCCATAGGTATATCTCTATGGTTTCTCGCTTGCTACATATCTATTTATCTATGGTTTCTAGTGAGTTTGTGGTTTATACTAAATCTATGTGTTTTGTTTGGTATAGTTATTACTATACTCTTTGGTTCATTCTTTATTTACTTTTTTAATGAGTGAGTGAGGGAACGTATAAATAAAAACAACTAATAAGATTTCTAAAAAGCTAAAAACTAAATAATAATTTTATTTGCAAGTAGATAGTCTGACTTCTTGTTATATATACCATTCATAATGTGCTATGTTATTATAACGGGACGCAGTCTGGCGTGGTTGTTGTTGAGTTTGGCTGCTTTTATGTTATTATTGACCGGCATTATGACGCCAAAATGGCTAATTGGACAACCTGTAATCACGAATGATAATAATGTTACTGGATTTTTTGTGCCTACCGTTGGGATTTATAATCGGTTAGTATTATTTCTAAGAGTTATCCCATACATTTTTAAATGCCAATCGAGAGTAGTGAAGAGTGCTTTGATTCAGTTTCGCGGAAGGAGTTTCGAATTTCGTTTAAGTATTTCTTACTATTGAAATGGGGGGGCCAGAGGGGCGGACATCTCCTGCCTCACTGCTCCTACTTCTCCCAGGAATACAGTTTTTTTTTTAAATTATCATAATTTTGTAGCAATTTGAAGCATTTAGGTACAATTTTTTTTTTAATGGAAGGGGATAACTGAGAGCGACTCCTGCCATACTTCCTCTAAAATGCATGTTTTTATTGAAAGTCTCAAAACTAGTTATGTCCAAATGTGCAGTCAAATGCACTTTGTTACTGGTTTAAATTCTAGGATTAAATACTTTTTTCTAAGCCTAATGGGATCAACTAGGTGTTTGTTACACTGAGTGTGGAAACTTTGTACTTACATATATGTTTAACAAGTAGCTCTTTTAAACAGTCATCAGTAAGCATCATATAAAATATTCACATTTAAATATTCTGTGATTTTAGTTACGAGGGCAAGATAAAAAATTTAAATATGCTGACCTTTACTGTTGGATAAGTGATTAATATTTCCAATTTGCACATGCAATAACATCGGAACTTTATTCACATTACTATAAAATTTTAGTTATCTTAATACAGTTATAGACGACATTCATAGTAATGAAGGTTTTAAACTTGCGGTAATAAAAAAATTCAATTAAAAATGTATATGTACCCTTGAATATTTGTTTTCATTTATTAACTACATAGTTTTGCTGGGCTTTCTATAGGTGAATTAACTGGCTTACCCAATCGTTGTATATACAGAAATTTAGTCTTTAAATATTGATGACCAATTTGCATGTCAAGAATTTTCAAAAAAGTCTTCCTATGGGATAGTACTATTTTCAGAGGCTGATGATGATAATGAAGTATGACAATGATTTTAACTACTCACATGTTTAATCTCCAGTATTAAATCCTTCCGTTGGGATTTGCTAGATATCTTTTACAGCAGAATTTGTTTGCAGGTACACAAACGTTTATATGTGGTAGAGCTATGCTGCAGCTATTAGTAATATAGTTGTAGCATGAATTGGTCAGCTCGACCAGGGAAGGACTATGCTCTCACAGAAAACCGGTGTAAAATAGCAGCTTAATACTGCTGTGTCTCGTATGGTGAGTGTAGAGAACCGGAGACCCTTTTTACTGGAAATGAGGCATTCCATCTTAGTCCTCACGGGTGACGACGCATCTGCATTTTGATTTGTAATCGAAGATAGATGTAGATGTCTATGGGCCACAGCAACCACTTACTATCAGGTGAACTGTGTGCTCGTTTTTCACCCTTATCTTATTAAAAAAAAAACAAGAAAACTTTCGTAAAACTAATTGTCGCCATGTACTAAGCGGAGAAACTGCTCTCACATACAGGCTCAGTTTTCCAATCCTTGATCAAATACCTAGTTAATGTAGGATTTAGTTGTTGCTAGATTTAAAAGAGTTAACTATACATTTAATAAATGAGATTAAGTCAGAAGTTATATTTTATGTTATTTTTAATTTTATTTAATAATTTAATTTTGGATTAAAAAAAAATGTTGCATTGTATTGAAAGTACCATACATACTGGTTGTGACATAAATACAGATTTCAGTTCATTAATTACATGTTGCGCCTTTTCAGGTGCATCCGCATGGTCCATGATCACAACAACTGTGCCTCTTTCTCTTTTTATGGACTTGCAACAGATTCAAATGTTTATCCTACTCCATGGAAAGCTGCAATGTTTTTTTTATCATTATGTAAGTGTGATCGTAAATATTTATAATAAATGATCATAAATGTCATGTGGTGGCATCGTAAGAAAATCTGTGAAAAAAGTGATTGAATGCTTCTAGTAGATGACAATATTATCAACTTCTATGCTAGTACATAGATGACCGAGCTTTGTTCTACGTTAGAAAAAAGAAATAATTTTGTCAGGAATGATATATCTAGATAAACTTGAAAAGTGAAACTTTATCTAAATTTAATCCAAATTGTTACATCGTTTTTGGGAAACCAACTACATATATAATATATTATAGACAAGAATTGCTCACTTAAAGTATGGGACATTATGTTAAGTATCCAGACTCGATAGTTTGTTAAATGGATTAAAATACAAAAGAGACATATTGTATTTATGGTTACTTGTTTTAATATGTACATACTATATCCTTTAAACATCAAATGTATAATTCTTCATTGTTGAAGTTTCAGAGTTTGAAATTACTAAAAATAATAAATTTGTATCAGGTGCAGCAATACAATTTGCTACAGTTCTAGCTGGAGTGATGGCTTGTTGTGTGCAGTCTGTGTTCAAGAAAAGTGTAATATCACTTGCAGGAGCTACTCAGGCTCTAGGAGGTAATGAAAACCTTATTATATTCCTTCTAAATATTAGAAAGCCAAAGTCAACGATTTTATTAAAAATAGGCTTTTACAAAGCACTTTTTAAAAGTCAAAAGTTACGCCATCGTTTCAACAAGTCCTAACTGCGGGAGACCTTATGAGAAGAAGCTGTAAAAAAGTCACAAGTATATTATTTTTCTCCCATCATCATCATCATCATCATTACATTCTTTCACAAGTCCACTGCTGATCATAGGCCTACCCCAAGTAATGCCACTAAGCACGGTCCTATACGGTAAGCCACCAGTATCCATCAACTTCTTGCATGTCTTTCCAGGTCGTCACTCAATCTAGTGGGGGGCTGACCCACACTTCGCCTGATTTTCTCCCAACAGTTACAAATTATCCTTATAAAATATCTACGTAATTAAAAAAAGTCCAAGGAAGCTGATTAAATCCCTGCATTATTGTCTTTAAATAGTCATCTAATTCATAACATTGTTTTATGTTCATAAGAATGTTTTTTGGATGCCCTTGATTTATGCAAAGCAAAATCATTAATATTGCAGGAATATTAAAGATTGACCCATTTACACCCAAGTTGGTATTGTAGGCATGTTGGTGAATGCAAAGCCAACTTTGGTTATGCTGCTCCCCGTTATAAGTCTGTGGAATGTGACCTGCCAAATCCTTGTTTGTTAGTTAGAAGCATGCATCATGTCCATGTGATGTTGGTGTTTGGGGAAATTGCTATATCACCTATACAACTTATTATTATAATTGGGGATATTTAATTGTTCTTACCTGGTGATGATTAGCATAGATAAGATATAATAAAATACACATAATATATTTAGTAGAATGCATAAAATAAAAATTTGTTAAATAAATAAATGAAACGCAAACAGGCACAAGCTCTTTGTCCTTAGGAGGCCAAACAAAGCATCCCTTCTGGATTTCAGTTACTGTTAAGCTGTAACAGAGCTTATCAAAAGTCCACTGCTGAACATAGGTCTCTCCATAGATTACTGCATAGGGGGAACATTTGCTACAGTTGCCACGCTTGGCGGGCAAGTTAGCAACTGCAGTTCATTATTTTTTACTTGTTATTAACAAGATGCTGCTGCCCATCTCTTGGTTTGTTTCCCTCTGTCGCCTCTTACGACACCCACGGGACTATTATTATTTTACATAAAAAAACTCCTTTAAAACTAACATGTTCTAGGTTTGTTCGGCGTGTTCGGTCTTTTACTATATCCTTGGGGATGGGGAGCACAACGTGTGAAGAGACTTTGCGGTGAAAATTCAGAACCTTACATACCAGGCGACTGTTCCATAGGTGAGCATAGTTTCATTTTGTGAAATATGTGTTTGAAGATTAAATTAAAAGGTACAGCTTTGTGTTTGTCATTCATTCATCAGCCCATCAAAAATCCACTGCTAAACATGGGACTTCTCCATAGAATGTCTCTTTTGCCATAGTTGCCACGCTTGGCGGGTAGGTTGGCAACCTAAGTTTTTTATTATTTTCCCAAAACATGTTGCAAATTCTAGTGTAGGGATATTAAAGGTAAAAAAGGATTCCTATATTAAAAAAAATATATATGTTAATTCCAGGCTGGGCATTCTTCGTGACCGCGACGGGTGTTGCGCAGGTTTTTCTGGCGAGCGCCCTCTCCAAACCGGCAGACAAGGCTGCGAACTCTGACAAAGTTCAGTTTCAAATGGACGAAGGGAAGCAGCTCATTTGTCTACCTTAAAATCTGTGACATTGACATTCCTAAAAATTACTTCTGCAAGATGTCATTATTAAGCATGAAAAAACGTTCCTTATTACGTTCCATATGGTATGTTATATAATTTAGTACTCAGTTAAAGAATACCGGCCTTATAACAAAAAATTGTTTAAGTTTAGTCTCAGGCTTATACTATATAGAATCCGTTTCACGAAAGATGTCCTGCGGAAATATGCGAATTAAATTGTAAAGTATTGTAAAGTAAGAATTTGCCAGCAAATGTCAAATTTTACGAAGACTGTGGCGCTGCGACTAAGGGACTTCTTTAGTTAGAAGGAAAATATTGGCAATCTTAACATAACATATTGAAATGTCAATTCAGTTTTATTCTAGAATTGTTTGAATTTAAAATTAAATAAGAATTGCTGAAAACTTTAATGATTTGTACATTTTTATAAAATTACAAACAAAGAAGAGAAATATAACCATCATTCTAATCATATTAGGTGCTTCATTGTTTCTATTATATAATACATAAAATGAATATTTTTTTGCTTGTTTGCTCGTCTTCTATGTGTTTCTATACCATTCATACAATTATGATGAAACTGCTAATTGAAGTGTACGTGCCCGCAAAGGTTCCTGACAAAAGGGGACATTGCAACATATGCTGGGCCACAGCTAGTATAGATCAAGAACAAATAACCAATATGTAAAGAATGTAATAGTTTAGATATTAAATATTTTTCTAAATATTTTATCAGTTTACTGTAGAAAGCATTATATTTTGATAAAGAATGCTTTTTAATTTTTATCAATAGTATTTATGAAAAACAAAACCATAGACTGCGAACGGACTTCCATTTTGTGTAGTTTAGAATTAGTTTTTATACGATTTTTCAGATACCTTTATATAATGTGTGTTTTCAATTGAATGAAACTAATTTTACGAATTTTATCGCGTCTATTATTAACTTTTTTAATTCCTGACGTTTCGGGTGCTCGTCCCGAAGTCTAGTCAAAGACCTCTGTCTGATGTCTACTCCTTCCATGACTGGCTTGAGCCAGGCAGGACGCATGGCTGTTGTAAAGCGCCCGAAACGTCGGGAATTAAGAAAGTTACAACTAAACTCGATAAAATCCTTAAATTTACTTTCATTTAATTTGTAGTATTCGCGTAAATAAGAAATCATGTGTTTTCAATTTCCATAAGATTTTATTAACTGAATAAGAACTTTTATAACGATATCGTAAATTTTAGCTGTTGTTATAAGACAACCTGAAATTGCCTTATTTTTTAGTCATTTTAAATCAAAGAATACTATAATACTCACGGTCATAATGACATTATGCAAATGTATGATATTTCGATAAATTTATTTATTCCTATTTTATAGTAACTTCTAATTATTTCGTGGTATGAATATAAACAGTATACTTAGTTACAATGTTATATTAGTTAGTTGACTTGGTGAAATTGCTTTTATCTTATTATTTTCACAATTACACACAGATTAAAAATAGAGTATATTATTTAAAATTATCGCGATAAATTTCTATATAATTTAATATTTTTAATTAACATCAACTGGTGCCATAGTATTTTTATCAACAACTTTAAATTATTTTATTTTTGAAACAGTATTATTTGAAAATTGTTCCTTTGGAAATTAATCTCTTATGATCGATTGGTTGTAATTTATAATTTGTGAATTAAAAATGCAGTTAATTTTTATAGTGTAAGAACAACTAGGATTATTTTAATATAATTTTTATAACAGTATATTTTATTGGAATATATTTATCAGTAATAATAAGAGTTTATAATTATAATCATACACGTGTTGTAGGGATATAGTTTATATATTTTGTATCATATTTTTTATTTATTTTGTATCATATTTTTTATTTATTTTTAATCTTCACCAACACAGTAGGTTTTTCAGTATAGTGGAGGCGTTTTACATACATAAATTGCACATCCAAACGTGCAGACCCGGAACAATTATTGGCGTAACTACTCATTACATTGGTTATATATCAAGGTGGTTTGGTGCTGGCCCCTAAATAGCACAAGCATAATATACACAATAAAATTAATTTGAGCTTGATATGTTAAGTCATATTTCAGTCCTCGATTTTCGGATGTTTCTTTATTTATATAAAACTAGCTGATACCCGCGACTTTGTCCGCGTTGCTTGATATATCAAGAAATCACACACATCACTGAACACGTAGTGCTTATAAAAACCGTTGTTTCTTAAAACTTTAATAAGTTTATATTGAATGAAGGTATCCAAGTGTCTAAGACCTGTATTAATAAACGTTACTCAGCTACACGCACTTGAGTACAATCTTGAGGTTATGATCTTATTAATAAACATATCTCAAGATGCGGCTTAGGTTTACGATATCAGCTGAGTGACGCACTGATGAATAAACGAAACTACTCTCAAGTGGGTGTACTTGAGATGCTAAAATCTGAGTGCGGGCAGTTCGTGACTTAAGATCGTGATTGTTGACATGGAGATTTAAAATATTTTAAGAGAAATTAATTATTACGACGAAATTGAGTACAATGACGATATTTTACGGCCTTCGCGATATCGTTTACCAAAAATTTATGTAAGGGATGTCTCCGATTCTTTTAAGTTACAAACTGATCATTTTAAAAACGATACAGATTAGGTCAAGAATCAGTAATATATATTATAACATTATTAAAGATATATATATATTCATTGGTGAAATACAGTAACAGAGGTCTTCCAATTTCACCAGAAATAGCCATCCTATTAACTTTTTAAGGTTTTTGCCACAGCATCATTTCAGTTATGTACATATTGTATATTTATTTAAGTAGGTATAATTTATTTCATTATGTAAATTATTATAATGTATTAAATTTCAAAGTAGGTAATTAAGGCATCCACGATTTGTACGATTTGTAAGATAAAATAAATGTCATGACTAGGTACATGCTGCTATGGAAATTCAGATACACTGATTACATATGGTATAATGTTTAAAAAGTGATATTGGTAGTACTATAATTAATTACCTACCTGGCTAGATGCGTATGGACTAGCGTTGTATTCTACAGTTATTATGCTCCAGGACTCATTTTTAATACGTAGAAACTTGCCATCGGTTTCCTTATTTTCCACCATAGCCCTATATTTTTTTATAATACCGAGAAAGCACTTTTTCTCAATCGCAGTAAATGCATGCTTCTTGCTTTCCATTTTGTATAAATTAAATTTCCCGCGAGATCAAAGTTAAGTAATCAAGATGTTTTCTAATGTCAAAAATGATACGTCAGTTTTATATTTGACACTGGCGCTGTCGTCGCTTTAATGCGTTAGGTTATTTGTACATATTGAATTAAGTAGTAAACATTTAGTTCGTATTTAGTAATACATATATAATACTTTTAATAATTGAAGGTTTTCAAAAGTAGAAAACAACTTTATAACGTGGTACAGCTCTATTTATTTAAGTTTTATCAAAATAAAAGTATTCAATAAATCTCACGATATAAAAACGAAACGTGATGAATGATATTCTAATCTTCGGTCTATGTGACGTAATCGTTCACGAGATCAAGCCCTCAAGTCACGGAACAGTATTCTTAAGTATAGCGTTTTGAGATACCGTTTTTATGTGTTTATTAATTAGCAACGATCTTGAGATGCTGATATCGTAATGATTACGCACTTGAGTTCTGCGTTGAGTAACGTTTATTAATTAATGCGGGCCTAAGAAATAAAACTTAGAAAACCTGATTGAAATCTATCCAGTAGTTTTTCCGTGATGCCAACTCCTTGACTCCAAACCTCTATCATTTCATCTTTATCAAAAGTGAAGGATAAGAAAAGAGAAATCTATATTATTTTTACTGCGTTATCGGGCATTAATAATATTTTAACTACTCAGTATTTTTCATAATTTTAACTAAGTGTATTGATATTAATTTGCACCCAAAAAACAGTGTAATTTTTAATGATTATGAATGCTTTGCTATTGTGGGAAAACAATTTATAGATTGATTACAATATTTTTTTTACTTGACATCAATTTATTACGGGTCGTATATGATGATGACTAATAAAAAAAACGAATACTTGATAAAAATTATTCTGACAAGCTTTTTTTATCTATACTATAATTGATTTAACCTTATTATTGCACCAATTTGATTTTAAATTTTAGACGAGAGTATTTTGTTTGATATATTTTAGATTTTTGATTAAGAAACTATTGTGACAAGATTTAAATAAAAAAATAAAGTACGTAATCAAGGGTTTTTGAC
This sequence comes from Parnassius orleans, assembly GCA_029286625.1. Classification (NCBI taxonomy): domain Eukaryota; kingdom Metazoa; phylum Arthropoda; class Insecta; order Lepidoptera; family Papilionidae; genus Parnassius; species Parnassius orleans. The sequence continues at coordinate 2,639,258 of JAGSMP010000083.1, forward strand.
AACCCTAACACATATTTTCAAGTTTGTATGAAAAGTTGAAAAATGGGAGGGCAACTTTGCCACAAACGTAAACTTTGCTATTTGCAACACAATTAAAGGCGCAAATCATAGCTCTGAGTGTTGTGTATTATATTATGAGGTAAACTTACCCTGGACCTTGAAGTGAAATGCTATTATTTTCATTATAAACCCTGATGGCAAAGTTGCCACAAAGTGAGGTTAACTTTGCTTTTTTGTATTTTTGAGTATTTTGTCTATTTAATGTTAGTATTTGTTTAAATCATTAATAAATACCAAATCTATGAAGAATATAATGTCACATTTAACGTTGACGCCCAGTCTGACAGTACATTTTTTGTTGGAAAATTGGTCCTAAACTTAAGTACTTCCAAAAATGGCAGTTGCCAGGTTTCACGGTAATCAAAATAAACATTTTAATTACCGTGTTATTATAATTTTGGATTGATACCCCAACAACCTGGGATAAGCACGGCCCACCCAGCTCCTCTTCTACATGCGCCAATGGGAATAATGATTTGTTTTTAGTATTGTAGTTTAAGTATTTTTGTATAAAATGATTATATTATAATATATTTTACCCATTGACATATATATCGATGATTTTTTTTTACCAGTTTTATTCAGAGTTACTTTTCAGCATGAAATTAAATAGCTCCTTAGTGAAAATTATAATTTTAAAATTAATATTAGGCATTATAATCATTATTAATTATAATATAAAGAAATAAAGACGGATTGCTGCGTATATTTCTTTTGTCGCTAAAACCAAGCCATAACCATTTATTTATTTATTACCACGTTTTCATTAAGTCACTTTCTTGTTTGTTTGTTTGTTTGTTGTTCCGGGTGGAATTTAGTAATTGATTTTAAACTAACTTCCCGATGAGCTGGAAAGTTGAAATTTTGAATATAGCTCAATTTCGGATGACAATGCAAGAGTATGATTAAAAAACGTGCTATATTAAAATTTATTAATACAATTTTTTTAAACTTTCACTTGTTTACTATAGCACCTTACAACAAGGTAACAATGGGCGACATCATCAGGTGAAAAAGACATAATAATATTTAATTTCTTATCGAGAGTAACATAATTGTACCTTCGAAATAATAAATAAGTTTGTGATAGTGCTTACTGCACTTAATGCGATGAGATTGAGAAATTATAATTTAAGGGAAACAATTTTTAATTTAAGTGAAATTGTGCATGACTGAAATTAAGCGACATTTTTGTACTCGCTTTTATACTATTTACGTAATTTATTTGTATTAATGAGTAATTTTTTTAAACTTTGTACGCATTTTATAGTAAGGTTTTCCATTTATACGCATTTATTGTAAACTGTGTTTTTTTACAGAAATATACTATTTTGGGAATTAATTTTTCTTTTATTTTATTTTTGATTTTTACAGCCTATGACCTTGTTCAAATATTAAATAATAATAATAATAAATATCTCGTGAGAAAAAGGCAATTGCGCTTTATTGTTTTGTAGCAAGTGCTTATAAATACTCTAAGGTAAGACCCTTTTAACTGGAAGCGAGGCATTCCATCTTAGTCCTCAGGTGTGACAACACATTGCGTTTTGATCCTTAATCGATAATAAATTTAGATGTTTATGGACCAGAGCATCCACTTACGATCAGGTGGACTGGGTCCTCGCTTGTCACCCTTATTCCATAAAAAAAGTTTTCGTTGACTGCTTGCTAATATGGTGTGATTTATAAATATTTTTTTAACATCTGACTAGAACGAGGGGAAGCTGCAAAGTTCCAAGCTTGAGGTTTTTGTAGAAAATAGAGTCCATTTAAAAATATTCCGAATATGTGACATCGGTCGAGAATCTTTTACCATGTAGGATGCAGGTCGATTTTCAGATTTCTAAACAGGCAGTAGTCGAATCCCCTCTTCCTCTCCCCCTGCGGGCCCACCACCACGGCAAAAACGGTGCGGCACCACCAGAATTGCAGAAGATAAATCCGATCAATAAATTCCACCAGCATCTATTCAAAGTTTCATGCGTCTGAACCAGTGGCGGATTTACCAGCAGGCTGAGTAGGCTGGAGCCTAGGGTGGCAGATTTTTGGGTCCAAATTTTTTTGTGTTTTACAGAAATTAAAAAGATTCATATTTATATACCTAAATGTTATTAGGTCCACAAATAAATCAACATGTAATATGTTTCACCACTTAGATAAATGTTTCTACATTTTGCGTAATCGCGTTTGATTGTGGCGCGGGAACGAGTGACATGACCATTCGCTAAGTGTGTCTGATCGAAATGCCGAATTGACTACATGAGCGTAGCGCTCCCGAGACAAAATATAATATTTTTTAATTTAGTTCTTTGATAAAAAATAGAATGAGTGATGGGACAAAGCGAAAGTTTAACTCAGTATAAAAAGAAGGCCAAGATGAAAAAAGAAGAACAAGGACAGATTATCCGTAAAGCGATAAAATCGACAGCTTTTTTATAGTGGAAGTACCTAGAAGTAGTGTTGTAAGACCAGGAACTTCAACAACATGCACTGCCACAATACAATCAGGAAAAGATGAAACAGATTTGAAATCTGCGGCTCAACAACAACAGTCATTTGTTGAACAATCTACTATAGAAAAAAAACGGATATTTAAGTTTTTGACGAAGAGGCGGTAGAGGAATATCATCAATAAGTATAAAAATTGAAGATGCGTCTCAGAATCAGACGTTAAGCAATAACCGAGTGCCAACAGCAGTAAATCTAAACAAAGATCCCAGCTTTATGGAAAATCAACGATACTGTAAGGGAGATTATCGCAAGGTACGGCTTCGATCAAAGCAAGTCTTGTGACTTCTCTAAAAGTGAAAAAATATATGCTGATCAGCTTCGTTTCTTGCCAATAAGTTTCTTCCAAAGAAAAATGAAAAATAATGATGTAAATGACCGAAATCGGCTCGCTTATTCTGTAGAAAAGATCTATATATTACGAGCCCTGTTTAGCATTCGGTCCATCGGAGAATAAGACTCAGTTTAAGAACGAAGGATTTAATGATTTGGAAAATGCAGAATACCGAGTAGCTCAGCATGAAAACTCTGCGCGTCATAAATTTAGTATCCTTAGTTTAAAAGTTAGAAGTGAGATTGATGGTCGACACGACAATTTACTGCATGTACAGATTGATGAAGAAATTACTTTTTGGAGAAACGTTCGTTGTCGTAGTGAAGCGACTGTGTTCAAGAGGCCTCACTTTCAGGGTTCAAGTTCGGTGATTTGCACAACGAAAATTATTGTATAATTTTGGAACTGTTAACTTAATTCGAACCTTTTTTAGCCAGTCATATTGAACGATTTGGGTATCTAGAATCTGAAAGTTCTAATTACTTATCAAAAACCGTTTGCGATGAGTTTATTCTCTTGATGGGTCATAAAATCTTAAAACAGATTGGATACCGAGATTTAGAGGGTGAAATATTTTTCCTTATCATCGATTCAACACCAGATATAGCACATGTGGACCAACTTACATTTTAGAACTTACGTTTTGTAAACAGACGAACCCTGTGAAAGATTTCTCAAGTTTTTGTTCTCAGTGGGGCATAAAGCTGAAGAAGTGTTTCCTGCCATTATTTCGGAACTCAAAACACTGGTCATAAATATTGACAATCATATGATAATGTCGCGAACATGTCTGGTGTGTACAATGGCTTACTACTGGTTAAAATTCAAAGCCAAGCACCTTTTGCTTTCTTCGTTCCTTGCTCTGCACACTCCTTAAATTTAGTGGCAACTGCGGCCGCTGAATCTTGCACAGAAGATTGTCAGACAGATTTTTTGTGTTGCTTCAAAAAATCTACGTATTTTTTGTAAGTTCAACACAACGCTGGCAAGAATTATTGACTGAAATAGGGAAAGGAAAAACGCTAAAGAGAATAAATCTGATACGTCGGTCAGCTAGAGAGGACGCAGGTAGAAGTTTAAGAGATTCTTGGCATGAAGTCTTTAAAACTTTGGAATCAATCAAGAATGATTGTACCAAAAAGCCTGTAACGCAAAACGAAGCGACGGGAATACTTTTGAATTAAGAAAAACTTGAAACATTGGTAGGTAATGATTGTTGTGTGGAATGTTTTTTGGAAAGAATAAACAAAATGAAAGTATAAATTCAGGCTTCTACCGTAGGTTTGATCACTCTCCTTGCAAGCTTTTCGTAGTTGAACGAGAAAATTTTAAGTACCTATTTCGACAATTTCGGAATTAAGCCTACTGCTTCGAAGCAGTATACAAAAGATGGGGGTAAGAAGACAACCGAAAAGGAAAAAAAATGATGAAACACCCGATAAAGAAATGAAAATATAAAATATAATTAGCCTGTATAGTGTATATACTTCCTTTCGACACATGTTAGATATTTCATTATGACATTATTATTTATAAATATAATTATGGGTGTAGTAACCAGGTAGTTTTTTGAAGTGCACTGCTAGCCGACGTGGAATTTTTTGTCTTTTGGAGGAGACTTCAAGTTTTCAAATAGGGCACTAGTACTCTCTGAGAGTGCGCCCCTGTGTCCCTTTTTGCTACACCCATGCTAAGCCTTATATGATAACCAAGGTACAGTACGTACTTTAATTATTTAGATTGAAAATTCAATGAAAAATTAACTGATTTAAATTAAGTTAGAGTTTTGTACGTGGTAGAGCCACGCTGAAGCGTATTACGGAGCCCGAATAGGCCGGCTCGTCCAGCGAATGACCACGCTCGCACAAAATATGTGAAATAACAACATAATGTTTCATAAGAAGGTGAGTTACGAGTACGGGAGACACTTTCTACTGCTAACGAGGCATCCTATCTTAATACCCAGGGGCGACAACGCTCTTCTAACTATCTACATTCTAATTAACTCATCACGGGCCTATATTATATTACTCTATGACCAGTTCACTTACCATGAGGTAGACTGTGTGCTCGTTTGTCGCCCTTGTTTGTATAAAGAAAGTTTTAAATTTCCTAATAAGTCAAAAGGTACAAACAATTAGTATCGTTCATTGAAAAGAGCTCCAATTATAGAAAATTGTTTTACAATTATTTTAATAATTTTCACGTGCGTTTGATTAAGGAATATATTTTTCACTTATTATTAAACTGATTTATTCGAATTTAATTGAGGCCGTTACTTGCATGTATGGCGGGCATTTTAAAATCACAACATGGCGTCTCGATGTCGATTAATTATTGAAACCCTAATCCAGTATGACAACTACCACACTGGCCATTAGCGACAGCCGCTGTCTTATATCAATTACAGGGCTAAAGTTGTAATTTCATTACATTTGCTATTCATGTTGGTCTTTTATTATGACAGTACGATATTATGTAAGCAATTCCGAGTACTTTTGTATGTTTAATTATTTACTGCTCTCTCCTTAATGTACTTGTTATAATTTGAACCAATGGAATCATTTTTATAGAATAACGCTGACAAACGAGCACACAGTCCACCTGATGGTAAGTGGATGCTGTGGCCCATAGACATCTACATCCATCCTCGATTAAGTGTCAAAATGCAGATTCGTTTTCGCCCCTGAGGCCAAAGATAAAATGCCTCGTTTCCAGTTAAAAGGGTCTCCGGTTCTCTACATTCATCATACGAAATATAGCAACCTGAGAGCATACATAAGCATAGCTTGCTTATATACACTCTAAGATAGCAACATTAAGCTGCTATTTTGCGCTGGTATTTTTTGAGAGAGTGGTCCTCGGTCTAGCCGACCCATTCGTGCTACAACCTTAATATAGCTGCAACGTGGCTCTAATAAGTATAACGGCTTTTCATATAATGGAAGTTATCCTCATATAATATGTCATAAGTCTAGTTACAGACATCATATAATGAACTATCTGTGCCCGCGATTTCGTGCGCATAGAATAATTATTAGTAATTTATTATTATTCTTACCTAATTAAATAATTGAATGCGATTTTGTTCACAATTTCAAGGGTTTTAATTTTATTCGCGCGGAACCCTAATATTTTTTCTAGACTTTTACTTTTTTTATCACATCAGCTATCTGCAAGTGAAAATCCCTTCAAAATCGGTCCAGCCGTTTCGTAGATTAGCCGGAACAAACAGACAGACAGATAAAATTTTAATAATAGTTTTTTTTTTGTTATAGGTACCGTATATACTATTCATTTGCATTTAGTAAAAAGCTGTTATTTTGACATTACAAACAGACACTTCAATTTTAATTATTTGTATAGATAAGGCGGACATGAACTGCCAAAACACATTTACAAATAATAATTACTAATAATCTTTTTTTACATACACATAAACAAAAAAATATATTTACGTGGTAGAACCACTCTGCAGCTATAATACGGTTGTAGCACGAATGGGTCGGCCAGACCGCGGTAGAACCACGCTCTCACAGATTACCAGCGTAAAATAGCAGCTTAATGCTGCTGTGCTTCGTATGGTGAGTGTAGAGAACCGGAGACCCTTTTTACTGGAAACGAGGCATTCCATCTAAGTCCTTTGGGGTGAGAACGCATCTGCATTTTGTTTCTCAATCGGGGATAAATGTAGATGTCTATGGGCCACAGCATCCATTTAACATCAGATGGAATGTGTGCTCGTTTGTCACCCTTATCCAATAAAAAAAAACAATTGAAACTTACGTTTTTACTGCATTATCACAATCATTAGGTTCATACTTTAAAATTAGTATGCAGTCGGGTTCTTTGTTTTTATGCCATAATTTACCTATTCTTCTAAAAGAATGTACCTATAATCAAGAAGACATTGATTAATAACTAAGATTTATACAACAATCAACAATGAATCTTACCGAAATCTGATCGAAAAGAGTCAAAAATCACTTCTATCAATCAAAAACGCAACGTTTCTTGCAGTAATTTTCGAATTCCCTCTTAAAATTTGCGCCAACTTTTTAGTGCGGACGGGAAAAATAATATCCAATATGGCGGTTGTTTAGTGACTCTACAGTGTGGTTGAGAATCGTTTGCTGTTTTAAAACCGGTTGGAAGCTGTAGTTACAGTAAATCAATCAAGTGACTACTAAGGCAGTGATTACAGGCCGACGTTACCCCAGGGTAGTGTGTTCGATGTCTATGCGTGTGAGACATCAATCAAAACTCGTCTATTTTTCCCTTTGTGATTTACAAATCCTGACTTCTCGTTTACTGCACATCTAAACTTCATTTTTTCTTAATAAATTCGCTTTCGCCAGTTTGCATTTCCGAGGAAATAACAGAGTTTTCTTTCGATTTTAAATATGTATTTTCACCTTTAATTTCTCTATATTATTGTAGTTGCCTTTGGTTTTTTTTTAATTATTTATTTGTATCTTTGGTTGTTGAAAAAACAAAAACAGGATACCTGGAGGAGCTTCTCTCGCCGTTTCCTTACCGACCAGAAGAACTTAATTTTTTTATAGTATCTATATGTTTTTTTAAAAGTATATTTTACATTTTTTTATACTTATAAGTAATATAAAGAAAAAGTTTTGTAATTTTTCCATAATATAAATAAAAATTATGTTTATTATGTGTGAGGAGTGGCGCCAATATGCTGAAACGAATGCTGAAAAGAATCCATTCTCGAACGGTTTTAACCTAGTTCGAGAATGGATGCTATTTTTCATGTTTTAAGAAAAAATCTTGTGTAGTATATAAATAGACATATTGTTAATTGATATATATGGAAATAAAGATTATTATTATTATTATAAGGGTGACGAACCAGCACATAGTCCACCTGATGGTAAGTAGGTGCTGTGGCCCATAGACATCTACATTTATCCTCGATTAAGAATAATGCAGATACGCTGTCACCCCTGAGGACTAAGATGGAATGTCTCGTTTCCAGTATAAAGGGTCTCCGGTTCTTTACACTCACCATACGAAATACAGCAGCATTAAGCTGCTATTTTACGCTGGTATTCTGTGAGAGCGTGGTCCTACACCGGTTGCTACTGGCAAATTTCGCATGCCCTCGAAATTTTCAATTTCATAACAACATTTAGTACAATGTCAAAGAGATACGCGCGTATTTTGTATCTTAATTTAAGCACTCTTTTTAAATGTTAATGACGTCATGTCACGCATGACTTAGGTATTTTGTGAGAATGTTTATAAATCCAGTGAACTTGTAAATTTAGTCGTGGAGTCGCCGCTAACAGAGTACAATTTTAATATTAATAACAGCTCCATGCCTTTCAGTTATGCATACCTAGTTATTTGGTGAATCTTACGTATGTTTGTACGCATGTTTCAATATATATAAAATCTATAAACACAATGTTCCCTTGTTCACCATTGCGCCGGGGCCTCCATCTGAGTAACAAATATCATGTGTCAGCTTCGACCAATCGCAGGGGAGCGAGCCCGCGGCCGATCACGATTCGACGGCTCCCATTTCATAATACATATCCTAATGCTATCGTTTTCCTTTTACGTTTCTGACAGTTCCGAGGTTGTAGTTATTTTGTGCGATACGAGCGAATAAATCTTGCTTTATAATAGAAGTAACTTAATTACATAAAATTTATGTATACGGATTTTGTACACACAAACCTTATACCTACAAATTAAAGTGTTTTTGAGATAGGAAAAAGTACTTCGTGCTGCTCCAATACTTACATGTATTGGATAGTGGTTAATTCACGCTGCATAATGTCCTGAATAATATTATTTTTTTCAGATATGCCGATTCCCTCACGAATTCTTCTTTACCGAGGACTGTTTCAAATTTACTTCATTTTCGACATTAAAATAATAGGTTCAACATGTTAATTATTACAAAATAGTAGCTCATGTCTATCAAGACATGAATAGAGAAGTCCAAATGCTTCTAAAAAAGTTGAACATGTGATATATGTTTGTAAACTTGCTGGTAAAAACTCTTTACTATAAAACTGAAGTGACAAACTAACTTACAGTCTTCCTGATGGTAAGTGGATACTGCAGTCCATGGACACCTCCAGCCAACTTTAAACAAAGAACTCCACAAATGCGTTGTCACCTCCGAGGACTAAGACGGAATGCCTCGTTGCCTCTTAAACAGCCATTCGCCACACAAAATATAGTTCTTGTGCCATAAGATTGCTTTTTTATGTTGATGTGCAGTAAAACATAGTCCTTTCAAACCGGAAACCGATAGGAAAAAAAGGTCACCGAGTGGCAGTTTCGTATCATATATATATCATATAAGCGAAGTGTAAGGCGGGCCGCCAACTAAATCGAGTGATGATCGGGTAATGGATGCAGAAAGTCTATGGATGTAGATGACTTACAAACCTGCTTTTTGGCATTTCTTGGGGAGGCCTAATTCAGCAGTAAAGTCCACGTTCAGCCGTGATGGGCTGTACTGATGATGATGATGGTCCGTCCCCGTTTAAGCTGACCTATTCGTGCGCTGAGCTTATAGTGTGGCTACAGCGAAGATTTACCAGATATAACTGAAATTTTAGCTGAAAATATAAAATTGTAAAACTTGGGATGGCTGTCGGTACATAAGTTGTTACTTAATTGCGATACTATCATAAAAAGTGAAATTACAGTCTACATACGACCTTCGGGTACGGGCTTCTCATTTCTGAGAGGTTTTTAGGGCAAGGCAATGTCCTTCGCGCCGCCTCAATGTGTGATGGCGGACTTCATCATGTCTTCGAAATATATTTTTTTCTTTGCTTACTAGGTGACTTCGATCACTGTTCATAAAATGTAATGTTGATATTTGACGATATAAATAATTTAATTTAATTTCTCATAATGTAGTTTTTTTTAATATACATTTACATATATTCTCGATTTATGAAGAAATGCAAATGCGTTGTTACCCCTGAGGACTAAGATGGAATGCCTTGTTTCTAGTAAAAGGGCCTCAGGTTCTCTACACTCAACATATGAAGCACAGCAGCATTAAGCTGCTAATTCACGCTGGTATTCTGTGAGATCGTGGTCCTTCGCCGGTCGAGCCGACTCATTAGTGCTGCAATAAAGCTGCAGCGTGGCTCTACCATGTAGAAATCGTAGGTAGCAGTAGTTAGTCGTAAGAAGAATTCGTGAAAGAATCGGCATATTTGAAAAAAATTAAACTATTTGAGGACATGTGAAATACACAAACACTTGAATGGGTAGGTACAAGGTTTGTGTTTATAAGATCCGTATACATAAGTTTTATGTAATTAAGTTACTTCTAAAATAAAGCAAGATTTATTCGAGCCGGCCCATTTGTGCTACAACCATAATATGGCTGCAGCGTTTTTTTTGTAGGATATGGGTGACAAACGAGCACACAGTCCACCTGATGGTAAGTAATTGCTATGACCCAAAGACATCTACATCTATCCTCAATAAAGAATCAAAATGCAGATGCGTTGTCACCCGTGAGGATTAAGATGGAATGCCTCTTTTCCAGTAAAAAGGGTCACCGGTTCTCTACACTCACCATACGAAACACAGCAGCATTAAGCTGCTATTTTACGCTGGTATTCTGTGAGCGCGTGGTCCTTCACCGGTCGAGCCGACTCATTGGTGCTACAACTATACTACTAATATAGCTGCATCATGGCTCTACCACGTATAAAAAGCGTGACTCTACCACGTAAAATTTATTTAGAATTATAATTTATTTTTTATTTATAACGCTTCATTCTATCCTTTTTTAACTTTTATAAGCCAGTGATTGACAACTATCTCATCTCACCGCATTCTTCTTTTTCATCAGCTTGTAAAAGTCCACTGCTGGACCTGGACATGGACCTCTCGTCGTAGGGAGGACTTGTCTTGATCGTCATGCTTGGTAAGCAGACAAAAATTTTAAAAATCGCTTTTTGAAGTGAAATCTTCTTTAGCCGCGTTGAGCGATTTTTGGTAGGGGAAAAACTTATGTGTTCGCGTCACCGATGACCTCGACATGCTCGTGACGTAATGCGCACAAGCGCATGTATATACTTTCATATGCATTTAGTTAAAAGCTGTTATTTTGACATTACAAACAGACACTCCAATTTTATTTGGGGGTCTGTCTGGGTTAGTACCACGCTCTTACATATTTCTGCCACCAATAGCAGTACTGGCACTGCTGTGTTTCTGTCTGAAGGCATTACATCTTAGTTCTCAGGGGTGACAACAACAAAAAAAATATACAAAATTAGTGTGGCATATATCTTTTAGATATATCGGCGATAACGTATTAAGCTAGGTTCTCTAGTAAACATTGAACAGTGCAACGCTAATCTATCGTTCTGCCCCATTGAAGAGCATAACCATTTCGGGTCGCAAACACGAATGACCTCTTTGAGGTGCCTAGGGCTACCACTTTTATTAGTGCTTACTTTATGTGATGTTAGTGATGTTAGTCAGTTGGCTTTTACAGCTTCGTCGAACAATTTTATTTATAGAAAAAGTTCAAGGTGTATTTATGAACACCGCCATTGATTTGCCACCAACACAAAGACAAACTCACTCACTCACAGCTGGGCAATATAAGTTGACATTATTTCGAAAGTGTTGATACAGCCTTGGGTGATAAAACGCATTAATTTTGAAAAATTCCAATTACTGAGTTTTTAAAAGCAAACCACATTGTTTTCGAAAGGAAATACCTAATATATACGAATAAAGATATTTATTTCGTTATTATTTTATCTAATCTAATATATAAAAATTAATTTTTGTTTGTTCGTATTTTATGCGTTCCATACCGTTCATCAGATTGCAGTAAAACTTTGTCAACTTATTGCTTGCAATTGCGCGAAGGTTATAGGCATAGTACAAATAACTTACAGTAGGTGGCGTGCGTATCGTACCGTAAAGTTATAGATCATTCAAATTCAATGATTGTATTATCATTCCTAATTAAACAAAATAACTCTTCCAAATTTACAAGTGGTAAAATTAAAAAATTTGTACAACCGACTTCAATATTACTAAAATGAGAACATCATCAATGTATTAGTCGAAGTCAATTATATACGCATTATTAAGGATAACTCAAAAAATACTGGCCAGATGTTGATCAAATGTATCACCAGCTTTGAAATAAAAAAATCAGAATCATCAAAATCGGTTCACCTAGAAAAAAGTTCTGAGGTAACACTCATAAAAAAACAGGCGAATTGAGAACCTCCTCTTTTTTTTTAAAGTCCGTTGAAAACGATATTTCCACAATTATTTTTTCTGCGGCACCAATGCCCCGGGTACCAGCTAGTTTTATATAGAAATAATAATAAATATGAGAATTTAGAAATAATAATACCAGGCGTGCCTTTTAAGTTCTGTCGTTTACTTTTGAATTTGGAACTGTTCAATATTCAAATTTGTTTAAAGTCAGAATTTCAAAACAATCGAAAGTATGAGGATTAATGCTATTGTTTAGTCACAGAATCGTTTTGAATCTGTCAGGTCACGTATGAAAATGAATCTTACTAAGGAAAATATCCGTGCAATAATTTTCTACAACTTTCGAAGAGGTCTAACACGGCTTCAGTATTTTGAAGAGCTAACTTCTGTGTTCCATGATGAAGACCTGTCTGAGGACTGTCGAACGCTGGTATTTACAATTCCAGTGTGGCCATACCAATCTTAGTGGCAAATCTCGTGAAGGACGTCCAAAATCCGTCTTCACTGAAGATAACATCGTTGCTGTGAGAAAATTAATACTCGGAGATCGTCATGTGACATATCGAGAGATAGAGGCGTTATTAGGCATTCCAGGGACAACCATTCTGAAGATCTTGCATGAAGCGCTTGGTGTGAGAAAGCTAATTTTCCGTTGGATCCCGCATTTGCTTCTCGACGACCATAAGGCGACCCGCGTCAGATGGTGTAAGAAAACTCTTCAAAGGTTCAACCGAGGAGAGTCAAATCACGTCTACGACATCATCAGTGGTGACGAATCTTGGATCTATACCTACGATCTCGATTCTAAACAACAATCTACAATCTGGGTTTTCAAGACTAGCCCAAGCCGACTAAATTTGTTCGCTCTCGAAGAACTTCAAAGAAAATGGTGGCCACGTTCATTGCGAAAACTGGCCATGTTGCGACTATTGCACTTGAAGATCGTAGAATGGTTAATTCAAAGTGGTATACCACAATTTGTTTACCACAAGTCATCGCCGAACTTCGGAAATCTAACCCAAAGCGACGCATCATCCTACACCATGACAATGCAAGCTCACACAGCGCTGGTCAAACGATTGAGTATTTGAAGCAGGAAAACGTAGAAATTCTTAACCATCCTCCATACAGTCCTGACCTAAGCCCTAACGATTTCTTTACATTTCCTAAAATTAAGAAAAATCTTCGTGGTCAAAGGTTCCAGTCCGGTAAAGAAGCAGTCGACGCTTTCAGAACAGCCATATTGATCACCCCCACTTTGGAGTGGGATAAATGTTTTAATAACTGGTTCGAGCGAATGGAAAAGTGTATTAAACTATGTGGTGAATACTTTGAAAAACAATAAAAAGTACTGTAAGGTTCTAGTTGTATTTTTTTGATAAAACGACAAAACTTAAAACATCATATTTTAAATTAACACTAATTATTGTAACTATTAACTTACAATAAATATTTTGAATTTGAATTTAAAAATAATAATAGCAGTGTAGTTTTATCACTACTAATATTTCCAGTCCAGTTAAGCAGAAAGTCTTAGGACTGGTTGGTGACAGTAGTCGAATAGTGGATTTGAACCCACGACCTTTAAGTATACTGTCGCTAACTTTACATTGTACTTTTTTTTATAGGATAGGGTGACAAACGAGCACACAGTCCACCTGATGGTAAGTGGTTGCTGTGACCCATAGACATCTACATCTATCCTCGATTAAGAATCAAAATGCAGATGCGTTGTCACCCCTGAGGACTAAGATGGAATGCCTCTCCAGTAAAAAGGGTCTCCGGTTCTTTACACTCACCATACGAAACACAGAAGTGTAGTAGTAAGCTGCTATTTTACGCTGGTATTCTGTGAGAGCGTGGTCCTTCCCCGGTCGAGCCGAACCATTCGTGCTACAACTATACCAGTAATATCGCTGCAGCATGGCTCTACCTCTATTATATATTCTTTGATTATACTTAAATCAAGCACTAGCACATAATTTACAGAAAAAGTAAAGAAAACAGTAAGATATTATATTAAAATTAAATATCGATTTTGTTCTTTTTATTCATTCATTACAGCTTAATAAAAGTCCAGTCCAAGAACATATCCCATAGATTGCTTCATAGGAGGAATTTTTGCCATAGTTGTGCTACGCTTAAACGTTAAACTGAGTTAACTACGTTAAACTGAGCTCCTATCAGGAAGATGCCGCTGTCCATCCCCTGTTTTGATTTCCCTCTGTCGCCTCTTACTAGACCCCTTTTGTGTAATATTATAAATTTTTAATTAATATGTTTAATTAATATATAAGTAGGTAAAGGAACTACTTAGGCACCTTCAAGAAAAGAGCCTACTCTTTTTGTAGTCACTTACCGTCAGGTAAGCTGCATGCTCGTTTGCCTTTTGCTTTTATTATTGCCCTTATATAAAAAAAACATGTGTGCAGTTCAAATGCGGTAGAAGTGAAACCTTCAGAAAAGGAGACCGAGGTATCAAGAAACACTGTATACCGTATTCTATCTCATCCTCTCGCAGGCTAAATCCTATAGATGTGCCTATATGTTTGTCTCTTTTTAGTGTCGCTTTTTCGTTTCATCGAGTTTCAATTCACAAAAATTCTAAAGAAGTTTTCACTTCAAAAGAAAGAAAGGTAGTAGATGTTAGTAAAATATTGTAATAATAAAATTTAATCGTTAAATAATTTCACCATTGCAGTGTTACGACTTAGGAACAGTGCGTTGTAATTACGCATTATATATTTAATTACTGAAATAAAGGCAATAATGGCGGTCATTTGTTGTTCTCAAAGATTAACCGGCAATTTAAAACGGATTTATATCTAGCCGCCATTTGGGAAGCGTTGTGTGAGTTCTGAAAACGTTCCTTCTTAGAAAAAACGTCTTGTTTTCACGTGTTAGAGTCTTGCTGCAGCTATAATGGTTGTAGCATGAAAAGCGCGGCTCGACCGGGGTAGGACCACGCTCTCACAGAATACCAGCGTAAAATAGCAGCTTGTTCGGTTGTTTCGTATGGTGAGTGTAGAGAACCGGATCCTTTTTACTGGAAACGAGGCATTCCATCTAAGTCCTCAGGGGTGACTACGCATCTGCATTTTGAATCTTAATCGAGAATGAATATGTAGATGTCTATGGGTCTCAGCATCCACTTTCCATCAGGTGGACTGTGTGCTCATTTGTCACCCACATTTTATAAAAAGCATCATCATCATTACAACCCATTACAAGTCCACGGCTGAACAAATCCTTCCCCCAAGGTATGCCTCAAAGCACGGTGCGGAGCTACTTGCATTCATTGAATTCTTGCATCTCTTACCAGGTCGTCACTCCATCTAGTGTCGGGCCGCCCTACACTTCGCTTACTGGTACAAGGCTGCCACTCGAAAACCTTTCTTCCCTATCAGTCGTCAGTTCTTCGAGTTATATGGCCGGCACATTGCCACTTTATCTAACCGGTCCGTTGTGCTTCGCCGTTTACTCTGGTTTTACTGCAGATATCCTCATTATGAAGTCTATCACGCAGAGAATCTCGGAGCATTTCCATTTCCATAGCTCTTTGAGTGACCTTCAGCTTCCCATATAGCCATCAGTGAACGTCTCAGATCTATATATCATCACTGGCAACACGTACTGGCTGTACATCTAACTATAGACCGATTTGATTTCAGATTCGCGTCAACGTGTTGTTTTCTAGGCTCATTACGAATCGTCTTGCACGCAGTTTTGATGACTTTCCCTACCAGCTCGTCGCTTGTTGCTTACAAGCCACGAGCTGGTTTATGAAAAATCTTTAATAGGTACCATAGAACACATACACACCCTTCGGCAATCTGTACAGAGTCAAAATCTGCCACTTTGTCTTGCGTATGTGGCCTTTGATTCCGTCGAAATTTTGGGTGGTAACAGATTTACTGTCAGTATATCCCATAGGTATCGTAAGACGCGACAGATGGAAATGAAATAGGAGATGTTTTATGTTTGTACAGTAAACACCTGCAGTAAAAGAGGACTTTGAATGATCACTCATTCAACTACCGCCGCACACCACTCCTTGCATTTTAGCCCTACTTGGAGTAGTTAACGCGAGTATACCATTACTAATATTTTTAAAAAATCAAGGCAGAAAAGAAGCCCTAACTCCTGGATAGTTATTCCAGTGAATGCAAGGTGGGAAAGAAATAATACCTACAAAAACTTAGCAATTTTAAAAATAATAAAAAACCTTTTATCTTCATTCTCAAAGGAGATTAGATACTCATCAGCATTTTGCTTCTAACATGTGGATAAATAAATTGATTTATTATTTTTGATTTAGAATTATTGATGATTTAGGACCATAATGATCCTAAATCATCCATTCAATCATTACAGCCTAGCAAAGTCTGAAAATAACATCCCATATTATTTTTTTTAAAAACGTTACCCCTACACTAGGATTTTCTTCTATGTCGTGGAGGCAGTTTACAAACATAAATTGTACGAGGACAAACATCCAGACCCGGAACAATTATTTGTAGGCCATACAAATACTTTTCCGTGCGGGATTCGAACCCGCGGCCCCTAGCGCTGCAAATCATTGCTAAGCCACTGCGTCACGGAGCCGTCATATTGCCTCATATGGATAGATATTTGACATAATTGCCACATAATTGCCCAATTGACAGGCGAGTCAACCGCATTACTTGAGCTATCAACAGGAAGATGCTGCTGTCCATTTCTTAGTTCAGTTTCCCTCTGTCGCCACTTACGACACCTATAGGATGATATGGGGTAGTGGAATCTCATACACCACAACTACATGGCAAAATCTTGAATCATTGTAAAGTAAAAAAGCCCTTTGGGCCCAAGTTTGCTGAACACAGGCCTCTTTTCTTTCAGAGAGAGTTATGGAGCGGTTCGTCCTCCGCATTGCTCCAATGCGTCTGCGGTCTTCATGTTATGTTCTAGAAATATTTTAGTTTCTCAGACATGCAGGTTTCCTCGTAATGTTTTCTTTCACCACCGTGCACGTGGTTAATCAGTTCTAAAAATTTCGACTGACAGTGGTGCCGGTGGAATCGAACACGAGTAGTTAGTGGAATGTAAAATTTACGGTGAGCGTGTTCTATTGCCGTTCTAAATCAGTATGTTTTTATCAATATAAAAAACCTGGTCAGATCAAAGCCAATGACCTGTTTAAGCTAACTAATAATCTGGAAGCGGCACCGTGGCATCTGCCCCGGAGCCACACGCTTCTTTACCGCACTGCCCAAATATAAGCTGTAATTAAATCAAGTTAACATAAAGCTTCTAACGACTACCGTACTGGACTACTAATTAAAGGGTGATTAACTTTTATTGTGAAACAAATGTTGTTAAGTACAGTGTAAGTTTAAAAAAATGTCGTATTACATAAGGTTGTGAGAGTAAAGATATTATAGAATAATACTCAAATATTCCTTCGAAATCTGTCTAGACTTTATAGTGTAGATAAATATGGTGTGTAAAAATTTATTAACAACTCAACCATTGTATTGGCACGACACCAACATAATGTAATGTAAATATGACTCACTTTAGTCCATAAATATATGATTTGTTAATAACTTGAATACAGCGCCACCTATCGGATTCTAGCAAAGCTATAAACCATCATCTCGACAAAACAAATATATTGTGTGAATGCGACCTCAATCGGTCAAGTCGTTCTGAACGTACACTATCACAAACAGACGTGCAACGATTATTTAACAGCATAATACCGCTGTGTTTCCTATAGCTAACTCTATATTATATATAACTCTTTAGGCTAGTAATGTCTTCAATACTGAATATCGGTTATGGCGGTCAGTCTCAACGGAGGCTAGCCATCTGCGCAGGACAAGATTATACTGTACACGAGAGTGTGCGCAAACATAAGTTTTTTCTTCATTCTCTCACTCTCATAGTCTGATGAGACGGCAATTCAACACGACCGGAGAGAGATCGGGCACAGGGCCAACGGCAACAACGCTAACTGCCTGAGTCCGGGCTGTTTCTCAGAATTTCTTGCTAGAAAAACCCAATAACTGATTTCCACCCGACCCAGGATTTTTTATATCTCAGATTGCTAGTTTCTTCGCGATGATTTTTTCCTTCGAGTACATAATTTCAGTTCATTCAGTACTTACAATGGTGCCGTCGAGAATCGAATTAAGGATGTTTACAATGGTTCGAAATGGTGATGATGTTTAGAAAGCGCGTAGCATATATCTGACTTGGAGCATCGATGTTCCGCGAAGTCTGCAGTCTGTGAACATGTTCAAGATCGTCCCCGCCATTATATTAGATTTGATAGACCACAAATCCTCGCAAAAGAACACCGATTGCTACCAAGGATGATTCGCGAGGCTATTGAAATTAAAAAACACCCTAATTTCAATAGAGAAGATTAGCAAGCATACCACTGCAAGACTTCAAGATATTCATTCTGCGTAGATCGGATCAAACATTAATATTCAAAAACTAAAGGTAGCCGGTCTAACTATGACATCGGGATGTCAAACACCTCAGTCCCCCGTGACCATGGGTGCTGTGAAGCACCTGAAACGTCGGGAATTAAAATAAGTAAATTAAACGCCATAAAATGCGCAAATACAGTTTTATTCAAAGCGCGTAGCAATTCACTAAAATGGCTCCTTCAATGTTAATTTCATTATCTTGTAATGAGCAATGAAAAAGATATATTTTTGTGCACCGAGAAAAAAGAATTGGACATCAATGCGATACATTTTTATGCATTTAATACGATATCTCTGGGCTCGGTACAGGTAACCGAAGTAAATGTTATTTATCTGTAATATTATCTTAGTGATCCCAAGTAAATTTCAATCAGATTCAGTGATAGTTAAAGTCGGAATTTAATTTTTTTATATATTATTTATTGGTTGCGTCTTATACGGCCCTGTAACTCTAGCCTCCACGATTTAGAAGCTTCAAAATGTTTAATTTCACCCTTAGAACTTTATCCTTCAAAATCTTTTAGGGGAATCCAAATAAGAAATGGAATCCATATATCAGGAACAGTTTTAATTTGTGCTGATTTTGCGGCCTAAATCCTTCACGCAATCCCGAAATAACATATAATCCAAATCACTGAGTTTTCGCTCGCGCTGATAATTAGGGTAACCATAGTTTTTGGGTTCGTGTAAAAAATATTTTTTTTTATAGGATAGGTTAACAAACGAACACACAGTCCACCTAATGGTAAGTGGTTGTTGTGACCCATAGAAATCTACATCTATCCTCAATAAAGAATCAAAATGCAGATGCGTTGTCACCCGTGAGGACTAAGATGGAATGCCTCTTTTCCAGTAAAAAGGGTAGCCGGTTCTCTACACTCACCATACGAAACACAGTAGTGTTACGTTGCTATTTTACGCTGGTATTCTGTGAGAGCGTGGTCCTTCCCCGGTCGAGCCGACTCATTCGTGCTACAACTATACTATTAATATAGCTGCAGCATGGCTCTACCACGAAGTGAATAATGTATTTCTGATAATGATACGATATTATATCGCTAGGTTATGACGACATAATATTGTAGAATCCACTACTGCATCTCATTACATAGGTGTAGCAAGAATCAATCAAAGAAAAAGTTCCAAAGATCTCGCCAGCCCTTAAAAAACATTTATACGTTTATGTTAGAAGAAAATACTCTGTGGACAGAAAAAACGAGCTAAAACTTCACCCGATGGTAAGTGACAACCTAGTTATTTCTCTTTTCAAAATCGCATAAAAAAACGTTTCTCTCTTAAAAAAAAATCTCGATTGAAAATTGTACGTGCCTATATACCTCTTTTAAAATAATTTTTGTTACATCAACAAACAGTGTAGTGGCGGAGTAAGAATATCGACTATCCCATACCGTCCCGTGGGTGTATTAAGAGGGCGACGGAGATAAACAAACCAGGAGATGGGCAGCAGCGTCTTTCTCAAAAAATATGGCTTCCCCTTACTAAACCGCCGATCAGCTGAGACGAGTTTGTGTGGAGAAGTAATTTATTTTGAGATTTCGAGATAGGTCCCATAGAAGAAGTTGTTGTTTTTGAGCAATAGAATCACTTCCTAAGAGGATTACCCGCTTTTTGTAACACCTTGCAGATAAGGCAATATACTGTCGGTAACTAGGAAGCTAGTAAGAATGTAGATGATGATCTACGTAAAGGAGCCGATCGGTATTCGTCACTTTGAAAACAGACAAAGTGCTGACACCTTTGTTTTGGTCACCGACCATATACAATATTTCAACAACTAAATAATAAAAATAGCTGCGGTTGCCAGCGGTTTTGTTGTGGAAGTATACTTGTAATATTAATGTCTGAAGCAGATGCGCTGGCGTTACTCCTACAGAGCCTAAAGGCTTTTTTGATTAATGGAGGTAAATGAGATGAATTTTATAGAAAAATGAAATACCTTTAACTATCTTATTTTTTATGGAAGAGGAGACAAACGAGCATGCGGCTCACCTTTTTTTTTTTTTTTATAGGATAGGGTGACAAACGAGCACACAGTCCACCTGATGGTAAGTGGTTGCTGTGACCCATAGACATCTACATCTATCCTCAATAAAGAATCAAAATGCAGATGCGTTATCACCCGTGAGGACTCAGATGGAATGCCTCTTTTCCAGTAAAAAGGGTCTCCGGTTCTCTACACTCACCATACGAAACACAGAAGTGTAGTAGTAAGCTGCTATTTTACGCTGGTATTCTGTGAGGCGTGGTCCTTCCCCGGTCGAGCCGACCCATTCGTGCTACAACTATACTACTAATATAGCTGCAGCATGGCTCTACCACGTATAAAAACCTGATGGTAAGTGATCACCGTCGCCCATGAACATCTGCAACACCATGGGAATTGCCGGTGCGTTGCCGGCCTTTTAGAAAGGCCGGCAACTCACTGGCCTTTTCTTAAAGGTTCCCAAGTCGTATCGGTCCGGAAAAATCGCTGGCGACAGTAAAATAGACAGTTTGGTCGTACGAGACAGAAAATTCCGCGTAAATCGCACAGCGGTGGACCGCAAGCCATCGAGATGCATAGAGATGCAATGTTTCTTCGCAAGGTCTATTCACAATTCTTATATTCTAAGACAATAGAATATAAAAATTGCGAATATAGATTTATTTTATTAAATTCATTAACTGGATCATAAATCACAAACCAATACTTTATCAGTTACTTCAGTCAGTTCAATCTTATCGTAAAGATTGTCTGAAAGAAATCACTTTAAGAGAGAGACATGATGGCCTATTGTACTTACTCAATTTTCTATACTATAGTGAGCACACAGTAGACTGATGGTAAATCATCATCTGTGGAACGTGTTTGTATATCCAAGTGAACGAAGCGTGCGTTGTCACCTCTGAGGACTAAAGGGGAATATTTTGTTACCAATAAAAACATTATTGCTATTTGTATTTTGGATTAGTAAGCTTTATGACTTCTTTATTATGCCTTTGTGCTTTTCTTTTTAATTTTATTTTTGATTTTATGCTTTTAGGCTAGGACTTATAAGTTCCATTATATTAAAATTTTTGCTTTCGAGGACTCTCATTCTTCAGTGTTTCGGTCATCACTGAAAATCAGCGTTGTGGTATCGCCGCTGCTGAGTGATGACCTTTTTGACATGACTCCTTACTAGGTAGTAGGGCTCCTTTTCTGCCTAGGACTCTGTCTGAGTAGGTGCCTACTTCTTACTTACATATTTCTGCCGCCAAATGCTTGCAATGATATGTTCTGGTCTGGAAGGCATAGCGAGCCAGTATAATTATATGTTGTATGGCATTCTTTCGGGGAGGCTGATGATGATGATGATGATGATGAAGGCATTCCTTCTTAGCCCACAGAGGTGACAACGCATCTGCAGCCTTCTCTGCTTGTCACTTCAGTTTTATAAAAAAAAAACACGACGTGCAAAGCTACAAGAAAAAATTATTAACATTTTACTTTATGTCAAAGTCAAGTATTTACGTCATTATGTTTTTTCTCATACACGGACGAATAAAAAATACGGAGTTAATGTTACACTGTAAACGTGATTTTTTCTCGTCCATGATGTAAAATAAAATAACTCCATAATGCAAGTCCGCTTTCTTAAAAATTATCCGGCTATTCTCGGCTGCTATTTTGTGAGAGCATGGTTGTACTCTATCATAACACTGTTGCAACGTGACTCTACCACGTATAAATTTGGTTATGTGGGTATTGTTTTAAACCCTAAACTTATGAAACATGCAGGGGCTCCACGGGCGCAGGCAGTCCAGGCTCTTCGTGGCACTTCATGGCATGATAATCGAAGCGAAGCGACATTTCCCTTTTTAGCTTACCGGATGAATGAGAAAAGTTTGTGTAAGTCCTTTCTTAAAATACAGACCTTTCATCTGTTACAGATGACTTAACGTGGTAGAGCCATGCGGCAGCTATATTACTGGTATAGTTGTTGCACGAATTTGTCGGTTCGACCGGGGAAGGACCACACTCTCACAGAATACCAGCGTAAAATAGCAGTGTAGAGAACCGGAGACCCTTTTTACTGGAAACGAGGCAATCCATCTTAGTCCTCACGGGTGACAACGTATCTGCATTTTGATTTGCAAACGAGGATAGATGTAGATGTCTATGGGCCACAGCAACCACTTACCATCAGGTGGACTGTGTTTGTCACCCTTATCCTATATAAAAAAAACTGTTGACTTTTGGCTAGAAATGACAACGGTTACATCCACTATTTACATCCTCACTTACCAACATTTTTTTTAAAGAAGAGTGACAAATGAGCTCAAAATTCACCTGATGGTAAGCGGATATTATGACCTGTAGATATCTTCATCTATTCTTGAGTTGACATCACTGTGGACTAAGATGGCATCTGTCATTACTAGTAACAAAGGGTCTCCGGTTTTCGTTACTCACCATAGGAAACACAGCAGTGTTGGCAACAGCATGGTATTTTAACCTGCTAGTGCGACCGTGATCTGGTCGAGTCGACCTTTTCATGCTGTAGCTATAATATACTGTAGGGTGGTAAAATCACGTCTTTTGTCTTTTCAGAAAGTGCGGGGTTGTGTTTCGCAGCCAAAAAATGAAACCGTCCCTTAGCATGTTCAGAGCAATCATCCTACAATAAAAATATAAAATCTGAAAACAAAATATTCATGTAACAGCAGTCACATACACACCCTACAGTGATCCACACATTTATATCAATATATCATGCACACATGTAGGTACGGCGTGAGAACGGACCGGGAATCGAACCCCCTATAATCAACCAATCGCGGCTCCGCAATTAGCTCGCCGCTTTAGACGTACGTACGCTTCGTTCCTATATAGCTAACAATGCCTTCTATAATTAAACAAAGGATTGTTGAATAGATTGACAGTGCTGTATTTATTTTATTTAAATTGAAGCACGTAGCCATAAGTCGCATGTAGGTAATATAGAGTCAAGAAACGAGAAATAAATTCAAGTAGAAGAATTAATATATTGCGATCACCTTGAAGGCGATGTTTTGTTAAGTATACAATTAGTTAATATTACTTGCCTTAAAACTACAAATAATGATGTCATTGGATGAAACTAGCGTCTAAGATAAGATCTAGTTTACTAGTGGTCAAAATGGTGATGGCATCAGTA
Source organism: Parnassius orleans (assembly GCA_029286625.1). Taxonomy (NCBI): domain Eukaryota; kingdom Metazoa; phylum Arthropoda; class Insecta; order Lepidoptera; family Papilionidae; genus Parnassius; species Parnassius orleans. The sequence continues at coordinate 2,663,077 of JAGSMP010000083.1, forward strand.
AATCGAGAGAAGAAAAAAGAAGAGAAAAGGGTATTTTAAGAGTAAACTATGAGAAATGCCAGTAGAGTCTTATAATTTCCGATGGATGACAGTATAACCATTTCGCTTACTCCAGACATGAAATAATCACATCGGCGACGGGCAGCAGCTTCGGAGGTACCAGGTGGTAGTTTCCTTTTATTCTTTTATATAAAACAAAATTGAAGTTACTAAAAATTTTACAATCTACCTGATGGTAAGTGGCTACTGCAACCTGGACACTTGCAACCAACTTCATACAGAGAAAGCTACAGATGTATTGTTACCTCTGAAGACTAAGATGGAATGCCTCACGCCCTGTGATTAACTGGATCTCTATACCTTTCAGACCGGAAAACAGCAGTATACGCATTGTTGCTAAGCGGCAGAGTTAAGTGAGAGGGTGGTGGGACCTTTTTTTTTTCATGGGGAAATGCCTACGCATACTAGTCTTGCGGGGGCAAGGACGGGTTATGTCAGACTCTCACCGACTAAAACCCCATGGTGTTCCACCTTCGCCGCATATTGGCAGGGCCACGGGAACGCTTTCGCACACATCCGCGGCCCCACGAGAGCCGGCCGCCCCGTGGCAGTCCCTCCTCGGGGAGGACTTCTCCTCCCCCTTCCTTCTCAGGTAAGGTGCACCAAGAACACAAGGCGCGGCTTCCTCCACGGCCTCTAACTCCAACTGCGAAACGGACTCTCCCGAGTCCGATTCGCGAAGGGCCATGGTGTCAGGAAAAACGAGCTCTTGAAAGCACTAGCTTTCCCGACCCCAGCGGCGGATCCGGTCTATGTCTCCACCGCCAAGATTCGGCTGCGGAGGGTAGGGAGAGCGGCGCCTCGCAATACCAACACTCCTCTCCCCCTGCAGCCCCACCACCACCACATCACCGGTGCGGCCCCGTTAGAGTCGCGGAGCGGAGGATAGGGCGCGTGGCGTATCGCCCTACCAACACTCCTCTTCCTCCGCGACTCCACTTCGGCTGCAGCGGTAGGGGAAGAGGACACCCCTCTCACCGCAACCCACCATCACACATCCGAAGTTGGCTTGCCCACTCGGAGTGGCCACCTCGGGCCGACCCTACACCACGGGCCAGCCAAGTGAGTTCCTCTTTGTTCACCGCGGGTGACCAAGCCGCGGCAACTAAGCGCCCCCGCCACGACAAGGAACCCGTTCGGGGGGTAGGGTGGTGGGACCTACCTCGACGAACTCTTAGGCAGAAAATAAGTCCTAACTCTTAGAAAAACTGACACCATAAAAATCAAAACCGTGTAGTGGCGGTGTAAGAATGTCCACTACCCATATTGTCCCGTGGATGTCATAAAAGACGACAGGGAGTAATTAAAACAGGAATGGGTAGTAGCAGCTTCATGGTAACAATTCAAAATAATAAAAAAATGCGTTTGGCAACCTCTATGGGGGAGGCCTATGTTTAGCAGTACCGTAATGAATGGATGGATGGAAAATTCTACCAAAAATGTAAAGATTGAAAGATATATCTACGTTAGTTTGTAATTAGTCTGCTGCACATTTTTTTCATCGTGGGGAAATTCTCATTCTCATCTTTCGCTGTGGGGGCGACCGAAAGTTTATCAAACGGGGGGCCGGACTCTTACCGGCTAAAAGCCACGGTCACCATTAGTGTATATGGGGGTCCCGGAGCTCTCTCGCAGTGCTGTCACGGTGTCTCGAGACCACTTTCGAGTCACCGTCCTCCTCAGGGGACACATTGCTAGGCAGTCTGAGCCCCGCCCCGAGCACTCGCAACCCTAGAAGGCCCGTTTCTGGTAGGGGAACACCATCATCAAGTCTGTCGCATCTATCGCTGCGTCTTCACGCTTTTGTTGATGACATACCTCGCATTCGAAACATGCGTAAAACAAAGGAATGTTATAATTTGCCGACGTCTGTCATTCCATTCAATTATTTTATTTATTAAGTGCACAAAAAATGTCATAAATATAAAAATTTCAGCAAGGCTCGAGTGTCCCATATTTATTTATGTAACTTAAATTTACTAACAATATTTTTTTTAATAACCATTATGTTGTTTTAGTATAATTATACTATAATTAGTCTGAATAAATCCAACACTACTGTAGCTCTTACTTTTAATATTATTTTTTTCATATGTTTTCTTTGTATTTCGTTTATATTTTGTTTATATTATGTTTATCTTTTGTACATGAATTTTATTTATAATTTATTAATAGTAACAATATGAAAACTTGTACTGGTTGATTAAATAGTTCTTGTACTGGCTGAATAAATAATTAAACAAATCAATTGCTATTTGTAATATGTGCTATGAGTGATGTACGCGTACTGTTATACTTTAGTTAATTAAGTATACGGGTGCTGACAGAATAACAGCGTTGTAGATTCTCTGCAACACATGCTGAGTCAGAACCCTTTCATTGTCCTTCTTAAAATATTATTTTTGTATTAGTTTAACTTTTAAATGTTTTGTTACTTTTGGTCAATGAATAAATATTTTATTATTATTATTTTTGGGGTATGTATAAGTTTTCTCCTAAATGGGCTGCATAAATATATAATTGTAAATGAAAACATACATAAATATCAATAAAATAAAATAAATACACAAAAAATACATAAATAAATAAAAACCCAACCAGATGGAAGCCCTCGGCAGGGGAGACCAAACGGCCGAGGGTTAGGGGGAAAGGGAAAGAAACCGGCGGACGATGCGGGCGGTATCGAGGAGCACCGCCTTCTGCATTTGAGCTTGGAGCGGTCCGTCACGGAGTCCCAGTCGCCTCAGATGACCCGAGAGGCTGACTGGGATTAACCCGTTCGCAGAAACGACTACAGGTGTAATTTCAGTCTGTAGTCCACACCACATGTCGGTCACCTCGTGAGCCAGGTCCAGATATTTTGTGTGCTTATCTGTTTCGGCTTTCACGAGGTTCTCGTCATACGGAATGGTAATGTCGACCAAAATATTCTTGACTGTGCCCGGTCCATCAGTACAATATAAAGCTTATTCGCAAGAATAGTCCTGTCTGTGATGATGGCCCGGTCCCAGTAGAGCCTAGCGCGGTCATTTTCGAGAACGGCTTCCGGCAAGTACTTATAATAAGGCAGTTTCCGATCCCCGGGACCGTATTTCAGAGCGAGCTCCTGGTGTAGAATCCTGGCTACTAGATTGTGTCTGTGCAAGTACTCAGAGTTAGAAAGCGCCGAACAACCAGAGATGACATGCCTAAGTGACTCACCGGGATGGCGACAAGCTCGACAGACGTCGACGGCGCCATCCTTTAGGATGTATCTCCGATAGTTGTTGGTCTTAATAACCTGATCCTGTATCGCACAGACAAAACCCTCGGTTTCCCCAAAAAGGTCACCAAAACGTAGCCAGTGGAGGGAGGCAACTGTGTCTACGAAAGGGTCATATAGAGCCTTGTAGAACCTCCCGTGGAGCTCCTCCTTCCATACGGTCTCCCGGTCGGAAGTGTTCTGTACTGCGGGGTCTTGCCATTGCTCGTTGTCTAAGGATAGAGGGGTAAGTCCTTTATCACAAGAAATGACGTCCCTATAGAATGGATCATCCGCTCTCGTCAGAAAGTAATTACGGAGGCTGCACACTTCGCGATTATGCATGGTAAGCGCGCTTAAAAAGCCACGCCCACCATGTTTCAGCGGCAAGTACAGTGTCATAATCGACGATCTCGGATGATGCATCCTATGGGACGTCATAGTAGTGCGGACTTTTCTATACAGGGCGTTAAGTTCAGTTTGAGTCCACCAAAGTATGCCAAAGGTATATATGAGAACAGGCATGACCCAACCGTTATATGCGTGTGTCTTATTCACACCGGACAAAAGGCTGTTAAGCACTTTGGTCAAGCGTGCATAAAACACATCGCAAACTGACTGCTTCATACCCGCCTCATCGATACCGATGTGCTGTGACATACCCAGGTATCGTTGTGTATGTTTCAGCCTCGGAAAGGGTCCTTATGTCGATGGGCATAGATAAGTCTATGCCCTCAGAGTTAGCAACCCTACCCCTTTCGACATGGGGGACTGCACACTTCTCCGTCCCCAGCTCCACTCTAATAGAATTGCTAAAATCACAACTTATTATTATTATTATTATTAAAGCTAAGTGCTTTTCCATCTAAGGCTACGTCACCATTTACCATGTGGTAGGATTATAGTCAAATAATGAAAACATTTAGGATTGGTTGCTGGAAGTGGCGTAGGGTGGGTTGCAGCCGCCCGAAGCCGTTAGAGTCAAAACTGCACCCCCAATTTTCAAAGTATCCTAAAAAATATAATATAGGTGAAAGTTTTCTGAGTTTCTTGTGTAAAACAAAAAAATTTCAAAATGAATAAAACAATCTAACCTATTTTTACAATTATCTCTAATAGCATTGTCTTTCAATCTTAGTGTTATTTAATTTTAGTCAATAATATTCAGTAACGGATGATTTTCAGATTTATTTAAAATTTTAATTTCTCTGACTTTCTTTCCCAAAATGCCACGACCCCTTCCCTTGTTACACCACTGCTGTTGGACCATTAAACAGACGTAGGTCTCACTAAGAGTGGACTATTTAGAATAATCGCTTAGCTTAATGATGTCTTATATTTACGCGAACACTACACATTAAATGAAACTAATTTTATGGATTATACAACTTTTTAATTCCCGATGTTTCGAATGCTTTACAGCACCCATGGTCACGGGGGTGGGGGAGTGGTCGGTGGGCTGGAGGAATTAAAAAGTTAAAATTAAGCGTAATAAAATCCGTAAAGTTAGTTTCATTTAATTGCTTAGCTTCCTAGACGATCACAGATCAGACGGAAAAAACATTTCTAAACTTTACTCTGCGGGTTACGACGAGCGGATGGAGACGGAACGAGACAAGCGGATACTCTCTATTTGTGTGTGCAATTTTCTCTAGGTTCTGTATATCTTACATTTGATTGTATTCTAAATAGCCTGACATAGCAGAGCCGATGCAGGGTTGCCACGATGCAGGGTGACCGGTGTAGCCTAGATATTGGTTGTAAATTGTGGAACGTTGAGGCACGACCGGGTGAATACATCTACAGAATTCTTAATCATCTTATAAGCAGTCAACTGCTGAGCAATTTCTTTGTTTGAGGTATAGAGGAGATAAGCAGAGATTTTTTAGGCATTTTCTAAAGTCGGTTCTAACGATATCTTATTAATAGAATCAGATCATATTTAAGACTGACTCGCGCGGTTTCGCTCATGTGAAATTCAAGTAAAAGTCAACATATTTTAATTTTTTTGCCATAATATTACGAACAAAAATAATTAAATAATAACAAAAATACCTGCTGTATTTCCTTAAAATAAATAAATTAGTATATAATAATAGTTGATTGATATTTAATTTGTAAGTATTTTATAAAACTAAAGTTACATTGCGATGTTGGTCAGCGAACGTTGATAAGCAAGCAAGCAACCAATTAGCACATTTTCTCCTACTCGATTTTTTACAAATAAACTGATTTCATATTAAAAACTCATTTTGATTACAATAACAAATATCCTGTGTCACTCGCGAATTGTGTATCTTTATATCAGTGAAAGAACTTTCAGAATCGGATCATCAGTTCCGGAGATTACCTCATACAAAAAAAAATTATAAACAAATTTGCCACTTTATAACATTAGTGTAGATGAGAAAACTAATTTGCTAAGATCCGTGTATAGTAAAGAATAATTATAACTTTTAACAGTAAGTAAAACCGACTTCAAATTACTAAAAAAGAAGTTATTTATTTGCTACCCTTAGGGGTGAAATTTTTTCTCCAGATTTATATGGGACCACCCTTGAAGTATAGCCTATTTAATAAAAAAAGAAGCATCTAAATTGGTTCACAATCAACGAAGATATCGCGTAACATACATACAAAAAGAACATACACTCGAATTGAGAACCTCCTTCTTTTTGAAGTCGGTTAAAATGACATTTTGAGTATACATTCATTGGTTTGAAGAGCACCTTCCTCCCTCTCAAAATTGCGTACACTATCTCTGCCATCACTAAGCCCAATACCGTTTTAACCTCTACTTTCCGAAATACCATACTCACTAATAGGATACCTGTTTCGCCTATAAACGCGGCATAAGCAGGAGAAATACACAGTGAGGACTATTCCTCAAGCTCTGAGCTCTATGCTCTTATATCTGTACTCGGATAGTCGTAATAAATTATTTTCTAACGATATCCACGTGTTATGTGCACATCACATCGGATGCCGACAGTTAATCAAAAGAGCGACGCCACGGCATCACGCCGCGATTAAGCATTTTCCAATGTAGCCTACGTGGACTCGGAATGTTCTCCCGCCTATTCATGGCGGGGGGGGGGCTTAATAGCCGTGGCTTGGTCACCCGCGGTGAACAAAGAGAAAGAGGAACCCACTCGGCTGGTTCGAGGTGGCCACTCCGAGTGGTCTTGGCGAGCCCAGGATGTGTGTTGTGTGTTGGTGGGCTGCGGCGAGAGGGGTATCCGCTCCCCCTACCGCTGCAGTCGTGGTGGAGTCGCGGAGGAAGAGGAATGTTGGTATGGCGATGCGCCGCTCTCCTTACCCTCCGCAGCCGACTCTTGGTTGGCGGCGGAGCCATAGACCAGATCCGCCGCTGGGGTCAGGAAGGCTTGTGCTTTGAGAGCTCGTTTTTCCTTGACCCAGGGCCTTTGCGCATCGGACACGGCGGCGTCCGTTGCGCAGGTGTAGTTGGAGGCTACGGAGGAAGGCGTGCCATGTGTTCTGGTGCGCCTTACCTGAGAAGAAGATGGGGGAGGAGTAGTCCTCTCACGAGGAGCGGCCGGCGCTGTGGGGCCGCGGGTGTGTACGAATGCGTTCCCGTGGCCCTGACAATATGCGACAAAGATGGAACACCATAGGGTTTTAGTCGGTGCGAGTCCGACATAACCCGTCCTTGCCCCGCGAGGCGGAATTTCCCCGTGTAAGACAAAAAAAAAGGACTCGGGATGCTCGGATTATCGGACTTAAGTTGGAACTTGTAATGTTGTTTGATAAATATATTAATATTAATCACAGACGACGACAAGTGCCCATGCGACGGCACCTCGTCTCAATCGCTGGCCCATCTCTTAGAACAATGTCCTGCTTTTTAATCTTTGCAGGTTTAATCACGAGATAATTTGCAACAACCTCAGTGTGTCACCCTATGACTTATTAGAATCGATGGAAAAGGAAGCAACTTTGGAATCGTTTAATAAATTTATCAAAACAATTGTAAATAGTCTCAATCGCTTTAACAAAACATATAATGCCAGTAGTAAATAATATTTGTAAGTTGTAATAAAAAATGTCTTAGTTTTAATAATATGTTGCATTTAGTTTTACGGTCATTAGTAAAATGTTACAAAAGTTATAAACAGAGACATAAAGGATTATTATTTATTTTAGTTTTGTATGTGTGTATTAGTTATAATTTTTTTTTAAATCTATGTTAACTATAAATTAAGAGGAGCACTTCACTCTGTATCAAATCGCAGCAGTAAAGTACGTTCTTAAAACAGTTACTAAATTAAAAATAGATTGTGTACAAAAAAGCAATTGTGTTGAAATTGTAAATACACTCCCGTCAATGGTGGTGTAACCATTGGCGGAAAGAAAAAATATATTAATATTTTTATTTTTAGTAAGGTAATTTAGTTCTCCCAGGATTATAAACCACGGGGTGATATGTTGGATCTCAAAATATCAGTGTAAAACAGTAGCATAATGTCGCGATTCTTATGATTCATGTTGATTAAGAGATACTCCAGTGTAGGATATGTAAGGATGTGGGGTAACAAGGCACCTATTGCTCTACCATGTTGATAACGCACTCTACATTCTAAAATAAAATAGGTAAATAAAAAATGCTATGTTTTTAGGTTCAATAACATTTTTTCAATTAAATTTTAACTCCGACATATTTCACCCTCTTCAGTGAATAATTACTTAAGGAGAGGGAAACTCGCATTATACTAGTCGGTATTAATACCGTTGTTGTAATTTGAAATGGAAATTTCTAATTTTTTCAACTTATATACGGAAAATTAAATCGTAACTATTTATTATCTAGTCAAGGAAATGATTCAAATTGCTATGTGCAATGACCCTCGTCGACGAGGTTTTCAAATGCTATGTAGGAAATAGAGAAATAAATAGGGTTAATAAATACAAAAACATGTTTAAGGAACTGCTAGTATCATACTGCCTATTTATGTGCAATTTATCAGCCATTTTAATGACAGAAATAACCATTTGATATCGCTTTCTAAGTATGAATACATTAGTCATAATACCTCATTTTTACCCGACTGCGCGCAAAAGATATGGTTATACATTTCACGCGTATCTAGGTAATATGTATGTGGGGATCTTTTATTTTTTATGATTGAATATATATGAAGTATCCCTACGACTTTACGATTAAATCCATCACCATGAGGTGTTTCTCGATTCGTCTGAACCGTGCTATAGTTATAGGCTAGATTTTGTTTTTGTAAAACTTAAATGACCGCTGAAAAATACAAAATGTCGGTGTAGGTTAAAAAAATTGCGTACCATATTTAGAATCACTAAGCATCATCGCCATCATCATTACGGCTAATCACAAGCCAAGAATATAGGCCTCCTCCAAAGAATACCACAAAGGACGTTCCCAAGTCACCCGCTTCCGACTTTCTGCATCTCTTACCAGATCATCACTTCATCTAGTGAGGGGTTGTCCTACACTTCGCTTACCGATACGAGTATGATTATATCACTGATAAGTCTTTCAAAATCAAGATGATGTTGCCTGGACTATTATGTACACGGTTTAGGAATTAAATAATTTAGTTTGTGTTGGTAGGATCTCTGTATTTATTGATAGTTAATGCGGTTGGGGTTTTTTTTAAATAATAATTTATCCGTTTAACAATCTACTTGATGATAATTGTCTACCGCAAATTGTGCATACTTACAACTAAGGTTACCAGATTCGGTTTACTTTTATAGTATAAGGGTGACAAACGTGCACACAGCCCACCTGATGGTAAGTGGTTGCTGTGACCCATAGACATCTACATCTATCCTCAATAAAGAATCAAAATGCAGATGCGTTGTCACCCGTGAGGACTAAGATGGAATGCCTCTTTTCCAGTAAAATGGTTCTCCGGTTCACTCACCATACAAAACACAGCAGTGTTAAGCTGTTATTTTACGCTGGTATTCTGTGAGAGCGAGGTCCTTCCCCGGTCGAGCCGACCCATTGGTGCTAAAACTATACTAATAATATAGCTGCAGTATGGCTCTACCACGGGTTTGTTATTTTTGAATGAATAAACCGCCATTTATCTGTCACCAGAGCCTAGTTCTGGCTTGTCTCCGTTTATGGCCCGAATGGCCACCGTAAACGAAATTCGGTCTGGAGGCCATTATTATTATAATATTATAAATGTGATGATAACGACATGGCCTAGCGGTTCGAGTAGCTGGTCACTTCGCACCGGATCCTGGGTTTGTATCCAATCCGGAACCGTACCGTTTGCATTGTTACGCTTAATAATACACTTTTCTTTATAAGCTTGAGGCTCAATGGAAATATATAGTTCAAAGAATACACTTCTCTAAAAGTCTCACCAAAACCTAAAGAGATGATATAACCATACTCAAGTGCTCTTTGAACTTACCTAGCTTGCACCACTTTGATTCTACTGATAGTAACGCCATATAGATAAGAGTAGTGACGCAGTCGTTCAAGTAGAGCGCCTCAGCCACGGTCAGTGACTCGAGTCGAGGTGGATTCAAGGCGCGGTCGAGACGTGGGCGCGCTTTGCAACAGCGCTGCGCCACCATTTTACCGTATTTGATAGCATTAAAATATATCTGACACGAATTACAAGAACAGTTATAAATGATTAAAAAACACTATTTGATTCCTAATGTGTTTTCTTTCAAGGCATTTAAAAAAAACCGTAATGCCTAAGGCGAAAACACACGTTATAAAATGTTGTGTCTATCAAATTCGAGTTAGACGAGAAAAAAGATACATCGAGCAGTTTTCAAATGCAGAAAAGAAACGAGTGATTTTAGTAAAAAACTAAAGCTGGAGGTTTTCGAAATGTGCAGTTAATTGCAACTAATTCCACCGCCCCGGGCTGCGATTACGAGCGGGAATCAAACCGGCGAAACTCCGTATCATAACTCATGTGTATAGTCGGCTGAACGTTGATTTATTTGATAGGCTGGCGTTTGGGGATGATATGTGATAACTAGCGCGTGTTTAATTGCGAATTGGATCTGGAAGTTATCGTAAGACCGTGAAAAAGCAATGCAAAAAGAAACATGGTTTATATAAGAATAATATATGTTTAAACTGCCTCGTTAAGTGGCTCCAATCCAGACTATATTGTCCCGGGTTCGAGTTACAGATGAATCCAACATTTGTGTAATAGTCACAAGCTTTGATTTTCAAGTACTACATCAGGCATGGCTAGGTTAACACGAGTGCGTGATTCTGTGCAAGTGCGTACACTTGTAACACTTTAAATATGTGTTTAATATACACCGATAGCTTGTTTGATATTTGGAAGTTGCCGCATATAGGTGTGGCGATTAGAATATCATAATTTTTAAGAGTTGATTACAAGGAGCCCGGGTCTTCTTGCTTTCGTGTTATGCAATAGACCATACCTTCATTCATTATCCTCTGTCGCCTCTTACAATACTTAGTGTGTGTAGTGGATTTACTTACACCGCCATTATACAGCCAACAAAAACAGGAGATGGGCAGGAGTTTTTTCCTGGTAACGATTTAAAACAATAAAAATTGTGGCAACCTCAGTTTTTGCCAGGCATGCGATACGTGACAACTGTGGCAATCTATGACTGAGGCCTACGTTCAGCAGTATACTTTTATTATGATTTATTATGATGGTAATAATTAGGATATAAAACCAATGAAATAATACCTATATTATACATATAAAATGTGGAATTACTGCACTTTGATTCAAATTATAATATTTTTATTTGTAGCATTTAAACTTTAGGAAATAGTGGAAATACCGACTGCATAGGGGTACTATATTTTACCCATGTTCCAGGATGTACGCATTTGGCTATTTTTTGAATAATCAAAAAATTAAAGGTTAAAATTAGCCATAGCTAGTAAATAATTAATTATCTTTTATATTATTTTGTTCCAAAAGTTGTAATAGCAAGATCAATTACTTTTTAATATCTTTCAATAGCATTTTTTATTTTCGTTTCCCTAAATACACTCCTTAATCAAATAAAAATATGATTTCCACATGCTATTTCAATGTAGCGTGATAACATTACAACTATTCGACAATAGATGGCGCCTCCAGACGATCATTTGCGTATATAGACATATGTTTGGTTGCTAACTACACGGCTATGAATACTAGCTTGTAATAACCAATAAATTAAAAAATAATGTGCCTAATTATTTAGTTAGTTAGCATGTGCATTTTACTTAATGGCAGGACTCCCTTTTTGGCTTGCAGTCCGTCTGGGTAGAGATAACGCCTGTTATCTAATTCTGCCGCCAAACCGCAGTGCACTATCACAACATAATATTTGCAATAGGTACTCTTTGTTATAAGTGGGTCTATGAGCTATTGTAGCCACTTATTAACCGGTAGTCCGTTAGTTCATACGATAAATAGCAGCATGAAGATTAATGTGAATCCTCACTACAACGGAAGACGCCCTTTTCCAGCAGTAAACCTTTACGGACTGATAAAGAGGAAGAAGGGGAAGGGGAAGGTGATATGGTGGTTAGTTAACATTGTTTTGAATTTCATTTTGCTATAACTGCTAATTTGCTAGCAGTTATGCAGATAGCAGATGTAGAGGAAAGTATCAATGATATTAGTATGATCTATTGTGAACTCTGTTACTCGTAGTATGGCTATATTTCACCACTATCCCTATTTTACTTCCTCTGGGTAGAGTAAGTAGTTCCCTAGATGCTACGTTGTCAGAGTCTGCACTCGATTCGATTGTGCAGAGATTTTGGTTCGCTATCGAACAGAAACTGCTCATCGTAGAATTTATAATCCCAAAATAGACATGTACTTGTTTAATCTTATCAAAATCCGTAGCTTTCTTTTACTTATCCTAGGGCTTCTTAAATAAATTTACGATCATACATCAGAATTATTGTTGCATGCTGACGATTTACTAGTAAATAGTCACTACACCTTAAGAAACTTTTCTGTTATTTAAGATGTCATTGTGTAGCTGTAGGTTGACTGTGACAGCAAGTCATGTGAATAAAAAAACTCTTGAAATGATTTAAGCCTGTTTATGTTTGCCATTGAATTCTGTTTATTTTGAAAATAGTTTTTATAAAATTAAAGGACCAAGTAGAATCGAGACGGTGTGTATAAGGAAGTTACGGAAGGAAGTTTTAGAAAGTAGAATAAAATTCATTTAGCGAGCTATGGAGACGATAGTACTCAGTGTGATAGGATTTATAATGAGAACACAGAAATTACATGCTTTGATTCCTCCCTCCCTTTTCCATAATTGGACAACTAGGCGGTCGACGGGTTTTCATCCCTTTGTTGTCGATATTCGAACCAAACGGTTTGCTTCGTCTTTCGTTCTGGCTCGGGCCAAAATCCGTTATGTGTTTTTCTGTCAAGAAATTCTCAGAAGCATTCGGAATGGGAATATTGACGGTGTTTCACCTCCGTGCCTCGGGAAGCACATCAAGTCGTTGATTCTGCGCCTGATCCTTCTCCGGTCTTGTCAGATTGCCGTCCCTTCGGACTATGTGAGTTAGGGAATAGAGAGTGCACTTATGCTTACATACGCTCGTGCACTATAATTCTGTCCTTCGCAAATGTTTAGTCTCTGTCGCCACCGTGATCGAAATTTGATCTGGAGGATGTTATTGTGTGTTTTAAAGGTGTTTAAATTTTATACTTATATATTTTTTATCCACTCAAGAAAGTCAAAGATGATAGGCATTATCCAAATGCCAGTCTCGTGCGTCATCAATTCTAGCTTTTTTGTAGGTACATTCAAAACAGAATCAATCAAAGTCGTTAATGAGACTAATAAATCGTTCAGAATGGAAGTACAATTTTACCAGTTTCAAATAGGAAATACCTCATTTATATTCGTATATACGGCATTCGTAGAAATATCTTATCTCAATTTAATGCAAGTGATTACCCAACCTCGGGCCGTTCTAACCCTACCGCTTTCCACACGAACGCAAAGACAAAAGAATCGAAAGAACAAACAAAACGATGCGGGCCCCAGGAACCTGTGGTAACAGGCCACGGGTAATTGTAGGCAGTCACGCAAGCGCCGCACGCAAGCCGAGCCTCTTCTAGATGCGCTTGTACAAGATTTTGCGAAAGTTACTATGGATTTTATGTCAAGGCGCTGTGCAAGCGAGAGGGCAGAAGGCGGTTATAAAGTGCCGATATGGGACAAAATATTCAGCCCTTTTCCCTGAATATTTTACATAACAACTAGTGATGTGTTGCCAACCGTAATATTAGGTTGCTGCTTTTATACGAACCACTGCTGGGTACAAGCCTTCTCTCATTTCTGAGATTAAAATACACACGCTCAAAAACTTGTATATTGGTTATTATTTTACTTTTTCTTATTTATGTTCACAACCTAACAGGCCAATTAATCCTCCATGAAATTAATAAAACATATACACGAGAAGGTGTGTAAACAAAATACAATCAAAAAAATAATGAATCATCATCATTATTACAGCTAATTTGTAATTTCAAGTCCACTGCTGAACATAGGCTTTCCTTAAGGAACTCCACATAGCACGGTCCTGATAAATTTACAACCATCGTCTTCCTGGGGAGGGAGGAATCGCCTTACACTTCGAACTTCTTACATTCGAAAACCTTTCTTCCTCATAATGAATAAACGACTACAAGGTTTTTATTTTATAATTTATTCATTATAGCCTATCAAAAGTCCATTGTTGAACATAGATTGCCCCATAGGGGGATAATTGTCATTGTTGTAGCAACTGCAGTTTTTTTATTACTAAGGGGTTATCAGGATAATACCGCTGACATCCACTGTTTCAGTTCCTCTGTCGCCTCTTACGGGAAGATATGTGCTATAGGATTTTCCTACGGTACTGCTACACGGTGTATATCCGTTTGCATTAAATTTCTTCTTCCTCTCACCAATTCAGCAGCAGTTTACTTCTGGGCCTCTTCCATAGTAAAAAGGAAGAGGAGGGAAGGTCGGTAGATGGTAGGATTGTATCGCACTGCTGCTGCCCGTTGTCATTCTGAACTATATATTTTCAACGAAACGAAAGAAAGCATTAAAACAATGCTATTTTTACGGATTTTATCTCCTTTAAATTTAATTATTTTTAATTTCGGGTGCTTTGCAGCACGTGTGTTTGGTCACGCGTAGTGCTCGCGTAAATATAAGATATCATTAAAGGATTATAAATTAGATGATTATTTAAATTATAACAATGCGTGGTTATATCTTAGCATTCCTGACTTGTGCATATGTATTTTACGAGGTTATTAGTAACTGTTGAGAGAAAAATAGTCTTTTTGTGAGTTTCTGGCTTGTTCTTTTCAGAAAGTCTTTTGAAGCGATGACGTAACTGAAAAGTGCTATTGAAAGCCCAATTTTCATAAAAATTTTGATTGATAGAATTTTTGATTTTGACTTTGACTTTGATTTTATATCTGGATTAAATTTGGTGGATCTTTTGGAAGTTACAAGATCATTAAAGATCCCTAAGTCATTCCTAACGATATCCGGGGAATGAAATGTGGTGATGGATTCCCTTTTCCTACAAATTTAGCTATCTCAAATAATCTTGACTAAACAAAACCTTATCTACAACCTATCTTAATAAAATAATTTAACATGGTAGAGCCATGCTGAGTACAGCACAGTAATATACTGTATAGTTGTAGCACGAATGGGTCGGCTCGACCTGGGAAGGACCACGCTCTCACAGAATACCAGTGTCAAATAGCATAGCGTATAGTGAGTGTAATGAACCGGAGACCCTTTTTACTGGAAAGGAGACATTCCATCTTGTCCTCACGGCTGACAACGCACCTGCATTTTGATTCGTAATCGAAGATAGATGTAGATGTCTTTGGGCCACAGCAACCACTTACTATCAAGTGGACTGTGTGCTCGTTTGTCATTCCAATCCTATAAAAAAAATCTATACAAAGTCACATTTAAATGATCAGACTATCCAAAGTTTGTGTAGTATCGACTGAAAAAAACCTAAAATATCATACCATCCATCCACAACGAGTGGTAACGTCCTGTACGACGCGACTTTCTATCAGAAATAAGAGTAGCAAATGAGCACACAGTCTACCAGCGAACTATGGCAGCAGAACGATAGAGTCACAGTTGCTACTGTTATTGTTTTACCTTAAACTAGCTGGTATCCGGCGCGTTGCTCCCGCAGAAGATATAATTGTGGAAATATCGTTTTAAATTTGGAAGTGTCATATTGTTTAACTTGCTGTAATACGTGTAAACTCAGGTGTCGAATTTTCCAAAATGCTTACTCAGTGGGTGTCTACGTCGAGACAGGAGTATACTCGTATTATGCCAAATTTCAAGTCAATCGAGCGTATAGTTTTGGAGATCTCGTGATGAATGAGTGAGTCAGTGGTATTTCACTTATATGTCGCAGCCAACTAGCTTAATTAGCCTTGCAGTTAATGCTTAGCTTTATTACTAATGAAATTAATAGTGCCTCCATGGAGTGTAGTGTTCGTGTTTGTTTCGTTCGTTTTTCATTCGTTTGTCACTACAATTTTATAGAAAAGTTGCTTAGCTGTAACGGATTTACTTCTTCTGGTTATAGTAAGTAGTTGCTTATAAGGATATACAGTGCATTACGAGTAATTAGAACGTTCATAAGTGTTTTTTTCCGCTAAAGGATCTGCACATCTTAGGTGTCAAGAAAAACGTGCAATTTTTCACCACCAGTGATTTTTTTATAGACTAAGGGTGATAAACGAGCACACAGTTCACCTGATGGTAAGTGGATGCTATGGCACATAGACATCTACATTTATCCTCGATTAAAATCAAAATGCAGATGCGTCGTCACCCCTGAGGACTAAAATGGAATACCTCGTTTCCAAGGGTCTCCGATTCCCTACACTCACCATATGAAATATTACGTAAAATAGCAGCTTTAAGCTGCTATTTTACGCAGGTATTCTATGAGAGCGTGGTCCTACCATGGTCGAGCCGACCTTTTCGTGCTACAGCCATAATATAGCTGCAACATGGCTCTACCACGTATAGAGTGTGCAGTATATTGTTTTATTTAATTTCTTTATTGTTTCAATAGAAATAATGTAATACATTGATGCAAAGTTATAAGATAATTAAAATTTTATTCATCCTCTTACAATGAGTAACACCAACAAAAACCAAAGGGAATACGCCAAACAAGAACAACTTTACCGAAATTCTATCGGTCACTAGATCAATAGACTTATAGCCCGTTAATTACACGTTCGCTTCGATATTATTCCTTGTAATAATACGTTGCATTTACGTGGAAAAAATCAAATTTATTGCCTCCGAGACGTCCACTGATTGATCGGTGATGAATCGATGACTTAAGAAATCCGTTGAGTAGTTGTTGTTTGATTTAGTTTTCTAAGGAAATTGTACATGAAAATACATAAGGTAGCATGCTTGTATGACTTTATTATTTAGAAGTCGCTGGAAAGTTTAGAGTAAAAAAAAAAGTACATACAGCCCATTAAGATCCCACAAAAACTTCAAACCCCCTTAACCCTTTCGCTGTCCCGTGCACTACATATAGGTCATTGCTATTGTCTGATTATTGTGTCTGGAAACCGGACAGTGAAAGTCTTACAGTGAAATAAAAAACATTCATTTAAGTTATTAATTTATAGTCAAAAAGATGAGTGAGTATAGGATCAATCCAACGTATCCAAAAGCGGGAGATTAACTCCCTAATTTTTTAAAGGAAAATATATGATTCTATTACCCATTTATAGTAATTTAATAGAATTAATAATAATAATGTCCTCCATACCAAATTTCGGTGAAAGGATTATAGTCTCTATTAACTTTCTCCGACGACCAAGGTGAAACACCGACAACTTTCTGACTCCGCGCTGCTACTTTGAATTTTTGACAGAAAATTTCAATAAATGATTTAAAGATTCAAAACCATTTCTTTTTTACAAATCTAAATTGACAAACGAACTTACAGTCCAGTTAATGGTCAGTGGCTACTGCAGTCCGTGGACACCTGCAAACAATTTCATACAAAAAAGGCTAAAGATGCGTTGTCACCCCTGTAGACTAAGATGGAATTCCTGTGACTGGCACTCTATACCCTTCAGATCGGAACACCACAACACCGCACTGCTATTTGGCGGCAAAAATAAGTAAGAAAGTAGGGTAGGGGTAGTGTAGGGATGGTGGACCCAGAGTGACTTTCAATAAGTATTATTTATAATCTATATTGAATAAAAAATCTATATCTATTTCTATTGGATCCTAGGCAGGAAAGAACACCTCACCTCGGAATTGTGACCACTAGACCAACGTCGCAGTCTTTGAATCTTTTTATTAATTTTTTTTTTATTAAAAAAAATACTAGTAATACTATTAAACATTACTAATATTCCCTTAAACCACTTCTGGTAAGCTTAAAATGCTTCTGTTAGAAGTGGTTCACGACAGTAGTCGAATGGCGGATTCGAACCCACGACCTTTCGATTTCGCGGTCCGCGCCCTGCCATTAGGCTACTGACACTTTTAATGGAATGGAATTATATATTTTTTTAAAACGTTACACTAGCATTTCTCCTGTATCGTGGAAGCAGTTTATATACTTAATTTCACAAGGACAAATATTCAGACCCGGAACAATTAATTGTTGCCCATATTTGTTCCGTGCGGGATTCGAACAGGTAGCCCTCAGCCACTGCGCCACGGAGCCGCCAAATATTATGTTGGTATACACTGTACATATTTATTTAATTAAATTTATCAGAGGCAGGTTGAAAGTGGCCCCAATCACGGAAAGGTTGAAAGTGGTAGGCTAGCGTTGTATGGGCATGTTATGGAAAGAGAAGTAAACCACGAAGAATGCTGGCTATGAAAGTGGATGAGTATAAATGGACAAGGAGTACTAAGAAAAGAGATAGACTGTGTTAGGGATGCGTAAGAAAGGAGTGAGTGATGGGATGACGGCTAATAGAGGAGAATGGAAAAGGAAGACATGCTATGACGACCCCAAATA
Source organism: Parnassius orleans (assembly GCA_029286625.1). Classification (NCBI taxonomy): domain Eukaryota; kingdom Metazoa; phylum Arthropoda; class Insecta; order Lepidoptera; family Papilionidae; genus Parnassius; species Parnassius orleans. The sequence continues at coordinate 2,681,433 of JAGSMP010000083.1, forward strand.
ACTTGGGGTAAGGGCAGGAAGAAAAAGAAGACATGCAGGTTTCCTCACTGTAAGTTATCCTTCACCTTCAAGCATGTGGAAATTTTTATTAAATTAAAAAATTACGCTATAATTCCTATAGTTGATAGGCGTCGTTATAATTTTTTTTTAATTGTATATCAAGCCGTCTCTATGGTTTCTCTAGCAATATTTTAATTGATGCATCGTTTCCTCCATTCTTATTTTTGGACATATTAATGTTCGGTCAAAATTCCGGAATGCTGTCGAGATATCGTGATTTAATGCCGCGAGCGTCTGACGCGATCCGGTGATAAAATGTATTAGTTTCTTATTAAAAATACGCCCGCTGCCAGGGTGTGGGGGTCGAACCCTAACTTTGTTATACAAATTTTTTCATGCACTAGAATATACTTTAGAAAAACATTTAGTAGGTATATTAGACTTAATTCTCGAAACAAATACGTTGAGCATAGGATTAACAATTATTACGGCAAGAGGACAAAAAAATATCTAGCACCACGTATTTTCAATTAGATATTTCCCGATGACGAATGTGGTAATAAAGAAATATTTAAAAGAAAGTTGAAAGCGTGGTTGCTGGATAGTTATAGTATAATTATAGTTCTGTTATGTTTTCATGAAAGGCTTCTGAAAAATAACAAGTGATCCCAAAATCTACATTCAATTATCTTTAATATACTCGTATATAACATAACATGATATACTCGTACATAACAGGTTATGTTTTTATGAAAGACTTCTGCAAAATAACAAGTGATCCCAAAATCTACATTCAATTTTCTTTAATATACTCGTATATAACATAACATGATATACTCATACATAACAGGGTATGTTTTTATGAAAGACTTCTGCAAAATAACAAGTGATCCTAAAATCTACATTCAATTTTCTTTAATATACTCGTATATAACATAACATGATATACTCGTACATAACAGGTTATGTTTTCATGAAAGGCTTCTGAAAAATAAAAAGTGACCCCAAAATCTACATTCAATTTTCTTTAATATACTCGTATATAACATAACATGATATACTCGTACATAACAGGTTATGTTTTCATGAAAGGCTTCTGAAAAATAACAAGTGATCCCAAAATCTACATTCAATTTTCTTTAATATACTCGTATATAACATAACATGATATACTCGTACATAACAGGTTATGTTTTCATGAAAGGCTTCTGAAAAATAACAAGTGATCCCAAAATCTACATTCAGTTTTCTTTAATATACTGTATATAACATAACATGATATACTCGTACATAACAGGGTATGTTTTTATGAAAGACTTCTGCAAAATAACAAATAATCCCAAATTTCTACATTAAATTTTCTTTAAAATGATATACTCGTATATAACATGATATATGTACATAACATAACATGATATACTCGTACATAAGAGGTTATGTTTTTATGAAAGACTTCTGAAAAATAACCAGTAATCCCAAAATCTACATTAAATTTTCTTTAAAATGATATGCTCGTACATAACATGATATAATAAGGCTTCTGCCATAAGAAAAAATGTATTTATCTTGTCTAACATATAATCTGAATAATTTTATGTTTTGTGGATTGAAGCATTTCTGCACAGTACGGTCCAATTCATTTTTTATAAAATAAATAAATCATAATATTTCTATGTAATATTTGGATAGTAAATATAAAAAAATCTCTGAAATGGCAATTTATATTTATCCCGCTTTTGTTCAAATTACACTGTGAGAAAAAGTCCAATTGGTTTATGTGTTTCGGTTATTTAGAGATGTCTGGAGATAAAGAAAGACATTCAGAAATTTACGGTCTAATTTTATACTGTATTCAGTTTAATAACACTATTTAAATTGACATTTGTATGTCCTCCAAACATTTCATTCGTAGGACATACGTAGGTCGTACTTGGAAAAACATTATTTGTTTACCTAGTAACAGAGTGCTGGTAAAGAAACGACAATATTCAATGAAAATTTATTGATTTTCTTAATGTTTTTGACCTATTTATATAAAAACATACTTATTCATATTACTTTAACAAATAGATTGTATTAATATTTAAAACGCAATTTTCCCTAGTGCAGTCTAACCTAACAAGTTTAACGCTGTTGTGTTTCGTATGGTGAGTGCAGATAACTGAGAACCGGAAACCCCTTTTACTGGAAACGAGGCATTCCATCTTAGTCCTCAGGGGTGACAACGCATCTGCATTCTAAATCTTTATCAAGGATAAATGTAGATGTCTATGGGCCTCAGCAACCACTTACCATCAGGTGGACTTGTACTCGTATGTCACCCATATTCTATATTAAAAAAATCTAGCCCTATCCTAATATAATCCTTCTAATTATGGCGAACTCAACTTAATATTGTCAATTTATTAATAACATTAAATTTTGTAGCCATCGAATGCTGAGTCATGCTGCAGTTATATTACTGGTATAGTTGTAGCACGAATGGGTCGGCTCGACCGGGGAAGGACCACGCTCTCACAGAATACCAGCGTAAAATAGCAGCTAGCAGCCTTTTTACTGGAAAAGAGGCATTCCATCTTAGTCCTCACGGGTGAAAACGCATCTGCATTTTGATTCGTAATCGAGGATAGATGTAGATGTCTATGGGCCTCAGCAACTACTTACCATCAGGTGGACTGTGTGCTCGTTTGTCACCCTTATCATATAAAAAAAATCTATATATATATTAATATCATATGATATAGATGCGATGCTAGATGTTTGTTACAATAACAAACGAGTCCATGATTAGGTGGGAGGACTCCTTTCTGCCTAGGAGCCTTATCCTCTATTCTTTTTCTCTTACCTACTTCTGCCGCCAAGCAGCTGTGATTGCACTGATATATTTTGGTCTGAAGGGAACACTTATTAAACCCGTGAAGATTGCTGTCGAGGTTCTTAGTCGGCAAGATGCCAATCAATTACAGCAGAAGCTACTGTAATATTCATGATCAATAAATTGGAGGAAGTTAGCTCAAAGCCAGTATTGGTAATTACAGGTTGTGAGGCATTTCATCTTGGTCTTCGGAGTTGACTTGACGCATCTGCAGACTCCTTTGTTTACCATTAGGTAGACTTCAAGTTCCTTTGAATCTTCCGTTTGGATAAGTGGTTACGCAGCGCATGGACACTTGTAACGAATTTCAAACAAAAAAGGCTTCAGTTGCAGTGCCACCGCTGAGGACTGAGATGTAAGGTGAAAGTGGTGGATAACGACATTTTTTTAACGCAATTAGCTTTAGCGCTTACCTTTATACTTATACGTGTATAGTGATCCTATTTTCGAACAATAATTCAAAATGTTTTCGAAATAGTAGTGCACTATAGCCCACATAGTAAAATTTTAACCATGCCATAGGAAAAAAATCCTAATCCACTTTACTAGTTACTCTGTGAGGAAAATAAATGAACGCATGAGTGATATATAATGATATATGATGATATATAATGATATGAATAGGTTTTTGTTAAGCTTAGTCAGTGCGCTTTACCAAATTCGACTGTATTATCACTGACCAATAGATGGAATAGTAGACAAACACTGGTTTATAATAGTTAAACGAAAATATGTTTCTCAAACAGTTGAACCCCATATTTTAGGAATGGGTCAGGAATGGTGAAAAGTGGGTAATTTTTGCCTAATATCTGTAGAAGATAATCGTTATAATAAATTTATAAATCTGTAAGTAAAGATGTTGATCTCATTATAAAGAGACTAAACAGATAACACCGGATACCGCTTTACATCAAAAGTTCGTACAGCCATTACGACAAACCTGAAGGACTTTTAGTAAAAAAATAATGTAACAAAAAATATCCAGTTCTAAGCAGACCGACAATGTAATCGTTCATTCTTATTTTTAAAAACCACGTTTACAAAATGGCTGCGGGCAGTCGGGAATTTCGAGTACTGTCAGCAATACTGTGAATAGTTTCTTAAATGTATGTGTAAATAAAGAATAAGCAAGTGATGTTTCAGATAAGTATATTTATGTGTACTTTATTAAATTAAAAACTAACTGTCCCGTTTAACTGAATCGTCAGTGGCTGGATCTAGAAGCCTTTTTCATTACATCATATGATAAAAACCTTGAAAGATTTAAAGAAATTCTGCAGTGTCTGGGAAGCGAAATATCTAATATTGCTATTGTTATTACACCTGCCCAACATGACTGCCATCATCATCATCATCATCATTACAGCCCATCAAACGTCCAAAGCTAAGCATAGGCACAGATTGCCTCATAGGGAGGATGTTTGCCATAGTTGCCACCTTTGACGGGCGGGATGGCAACCGAGTTTTTTATTTCGCAGATGTTTTCAGGAAGACGCTGCTGCCTATCTCCTGGCTTTGTCGTTTGTCTTTTGTGTTTTACTCTGTCGCCTTTTACGACACAGAGGAGACATTATGTGGTAGAGGATATTTTTACACCGCCTTCACACGGGTAGACACGACAATAACGGCAAATTTTCCTAGCTAAGAAGGATTCATCACATATTCATTCTGCTTCCTCTTTAGCTCGTAACAGTACACTGTTGGACATGGGCTTTTGCTATTGTAGGAAGATTACACTCACTCACCACACCGAGAAGGTGGCTCTGTGGGTATACAGCTGGTTACTCTCCCACTGCTGCTGCTTTTCATCACTAAACTGTTGTTTTATTTAAATAAGTTTTTTTTTTAAAGGTTGAAAAAGAAGCACACAACCTTTACTTTCGATTACCTTTTGGTAACTGAATGTTGTCACCCATCTCATAATCATTATCATGACCTTCCATCAAAAGTCCACTTCTGAACGGAGAGGCAAAGATTCCTTGGGAGATATCTCCCAAGGAATGTCATAAAGCGCGGTCTTACACTCTTACATGGTCATTCCATCTGGAGAAAAATCTTTTTTACCATCGGTTGTCGGTTCTTTAAGCTATATAGCCGGCCCATTGTCGCTTCAGCTTACTGACCCGTTGTTGTTGTTCTGCGTTCTAATTCCTCATTAAGAAGCCTTATAACGCCGAGAAACTCCGAACATAGCCCTCTCCATAGCTCGCTGAAAGACCTTGAGCTTCCTCATACGGTTAGTTGTAATGTTGTGAGTCATACACCTGCTATCATCGATTTATAACCAAAATTTAGTTGCATTGTCAACGGCCTGATAACACTCCTGCTTACTGCCTAATGCAGTCTGACAGGAGCGATCAAACCAAGGCTGAGATCTGCCTCCGATGGGTACCAAAGATGATGGAATAAATAGTTCCATTCCCTGTAGCACCACATCAGTGAAAGAGTTAGCAACAGCGCTGGGATCATCCGGCGAGAAGAAAACCCGGCCCCAAGGGTAGTATGCAAAGAAAGATCGCAATCCGTCCTAATCCACCGACCTGTATTGCCAAAAACGGTGGCAGCGTGCAGAACGCAACCGCGAAGAGAGCGTTAGTGGCACCACACTCCGGATCAGACAATGGTCCGAAGAGCCGAGAGGGGCGTCAACAGAAACCTGATATCCGTCCGGATCAGTAGATGATGGATCAGGAGTCAGCAGAAGGTCCAACAGGGAAGGTGTATGATCATCCACATCTGGGATCCGCGTAGGCGAAGTAACCAGTTGTGTCAGACCATATGCCAAGGCAAAGTCATAAACAAATCTCCCCACATGATTGGTTAAACGTGAACCGAGCCATTCAGTGTGGCTCCATACCTTCAAGACTGCCGAGGCGTCGAGAACAGATATCCTCTTTGACGTATACGCAAACTCCAGCCCGGGGCACAAAGAAGTATTCTAATTTGTATCCCGGGCAGGACAGGTACGAAGTATCAGCCGGAGAGGACACCAAATCCTCAGAGCAACGCATCTTTATCCTTCTTCGTTTGAATTTGGCTGCAGGTGTACGGAAGTGGATTGCGGTAGCTACTTATCATCAGGTGGACTGTAAATTCGTTTGTCACTTCAGTTTTATAGAAAAAAAGTCACACATTTTTTAATTTTCCTCCATCCTCAGACGTTCTTGTCTAAACAAGTATCCAAAAACCAAATGCTTACTTGTGTCCGTGAATACTAAAGTATGTATAGTATCTAAATGCACAGTACTTAACGCCGTCTAAAATCTTTTAAAGATCCATCTATCGACTGTGGTTGAAAAAATAAACGTTTTTTTAACCTTGTTTATGAACTGAGAAAAATCTTTGTCCGTCAGAAGCAAGTGTTCTGTGGTCAGATGACTTTGTTAGATGAATTCTTCAACAATATAACAACTTTGGTACCTACACGTTTTGGCATATAAGATTTTATTACATTTTTTCTGCTACCTACATTTCTTCTATATAATTGTGTTCTCTAGCCTTGGTGAGCCTATTAATTATAATTTGTATGTATTTATATAGGGCGGCCCCCCACTAGATAGAGGGACGACCTGGTAAGATATGCAGGAAGTCCATGCATGCAGGTGGCTCAGGACCGTGCTTTGTGGCATACATTGGGGTAGGAATATATTCAGATGTGGACTTGAGAAGGGCTGTAATGATGATGATGTATTTATATTACTTTTTTATTTTTATGCTAAATTATTACTGTATTTCACAATTTTTGTATTTTTGTGCTAACCGTACTCTCGTTGTACTTAGTGTTGGTATGGAATTTTCGTTGCCATGATTATAATAATTTTCAAAATTTAAAATTACAGTATCGTGGGCTACTGTTTTCATATAAATAATATCTTTTAGCGACTTTAAAAAGTGCTTGGCTCTTATACGTCACTGTGTTCTAAAATTAATGAATTACTTAATTAATTTGTACTTTGTTTTATACTTTAAATAAGTTGGTACAAGATTCATTTCTTGTTTAACTTAGAATGTAACCTACTTTTTTTTCAGGTATATTAATCTTGGTATGCCATTTAAAATTATTCTGCAGTTGTATACATATTATTATAAAACTAAATCTACACAAATAATTAAAAATTAAAGGTGCAGTGCAAATTATATTTTGTAAGCATATTAATAGAATCAATTAAGCAAATTATTTTAAATAAAGGTTTGTAATGAGATATTTCTTCGAGACTGTAGTAGTAGTGGTTATGGTATTAAAATATATATTATTTTATGAAATGTAGAGCTTAGTTTGTTAAGATTATCCTAAATTTAGATATTTCTAGCGAAATAAAATGCGAAATACTTTTATAGTATACCTTTATAATACTATGATTACGTAACACTAATTACATAAACTCGATATTTGCACCATTGTAGTTGAAAACTGTGCCATATATCGTATTAGAAAAATTACAGTTATCTTAAATGCAAATTTTATATGTATGTGAGAGCGTGGTCCCTCTCTGGTCAAGTCGATTCATTTATGCTGTAGACATAGTTTCTTTTTAAAGAATAAGGGTGACAAACGAGCACACAGTCCACCTGATGATAAGTGGATACTGTGGCCCACAGACATCTACATCTATACTCGGTTAAGAATCAAAATGCAGATACGTTGTCACCCCTGAGAACGATCATGGAGTGCTCATTTCCAGTTAAAAGGGTCTCCGGTTAAAAAGTTCAGATGCAGCTTCGCTTTACCACTTAGCACAAGAGTAAACAAAAAAAGTATATTATCTATATAGGTAATATCAAATTTAGCTTCACCCAGTTTAATTAATTCTGCAACTTATTACCCTTAATTTATTAGGTCGTCCTTTCAGTCTAGAAGGTCGTATGGGTAGGGACTATCCTTTCACCTATTTCTGGTTCAAAGATTAGCGGATCCATAGTTGTATTTCAAATTGATGGCTATTCAGAACTAGAACGATTACTATGAGCAATAGCAGCAGTCTAGTGCAGGACATAGGTTTCTTCCAAAACGCGCCAAATATTACGATGTTTAGCGTCCCGCGTCAACAGATGCTAAAAAGCATTCTTCATTATTATCCCGTAAAATTCCACCGCTGGACGTAGGCCTCTTCCTATGGGAAGGATATGCTGTAATGTCCACATTTTGCAGACGCATCCATGAATGCAGTACTACGCGTACCTCCCCATAGATTGCCACATAGGAGGGATATTTGTCATAGTTGCCACGCTTGGCAAATGGGTTGGCAGCCGCAGTTTTTTTATTTTTAGTCGTTATTGGGCAGACGCTGCTGCCCATTCCCTGATTTTTTTCCCTTTTTTTTGGGATTATTTATGTTGGTAGGTTATCATATACAAGATGGTATTCCGCTATTTATGGAGGCCGCATTATTAGACCACATCATTACAACCCAACACAAGTCCGCTGCTGAACATAGGCCTCACCTAAGGAATGTCACAGAAGATTTTTTATTATAGGATAAGGGTGACAAACGAGCACACAGTCCACCTGATGGTAAGTGTTTGCTGTGGCCCATAGACATCTAGGTACATCTACCATCGATTACAAATCAAAATGCAGATGCGTTGTCAGCGTGAGGACTAAGATGGGATTCCTCTTTTCCAGTGAAAAGGGTCTCCGGTTCTCTACACTCACCATACGAAACACAGCAGCGTGAAGTCGAGCCGACTCATTCGTGCTACAACTGTACTACGAATATAGCTGCAGCATGGCTCTACCAAAACTGCCATCTGCATTTATCGACTTCCTGCATCTCTTACCAGGTCATCACACCATTTAGTGGGGAGCCGCCCGACACTTCGCTTACCAGTAGGAAGCTGCTCGAGAACCCTTCTTCCCATTCGGTTGTAAAGGTCTTGGAATATATAAAACAAATCAAAAATGTTAAACAATAGATTCCAAACTTCTGATTCATATGTTTATACAATGTATGATTTAGGAAAAAATCCTTCTATTTCATTTCAACATAAAAATAAATGACTCGTCTAAACCACCTCTAGCCCGAATAAGGAAAAAAGCCTCCACCAAAGATAATTTCTTACCGATAAACTCATAATTGTGGGTTACAACGTACATTTATCGAATTAATCTATCGGTTATATACTGAAAGGTATTAAATCGGGCGTCTCGAGCGGCTTCCGAAAGACTTTTTAATATTTTTATATTTTTAAAGGTATTTATGAACCATAAATCTTGACGATTCGATGTCAATACGTTTATATTCGACGTTAATACATAATAGAGATTAATTACAAATAATATTTAAAAAATATCAAGTTGAAGGTAAAGGTCCGCAAAAGCCCAGCTGGATATGGGTTTCCTCCGTTATACTATGATGTAGATGTTTATAGGTTGATACCAATAAAACCTATAGGTTGATACCTATAAACATCTGCATCCACTTACCATCAGGTGGACTGTTTGCTCGGTATATCACCATCGAAGCACTTGTTGTATCGTTTCTACTAATAATTTACATGCATAGACGTAAAACACACAAAATCTCACCACATTTATACGTATCAAAATCCACTTTCCATCATTATTTAATCGTGGATGATACAGGAGCAATCTGTTGGCATTCAAGTTCCCGCCAAAACTGAAGATTGCGATTCAAAACCCACTGCGCTGAAATTTTATATTCAAGAGTCAAACGACCTCACAATTCAACAGATTGTATGACGCCAGTGGACACTCCTGCCTATGGATATCTGCAGCCCCGCTATACAAAGAAGGCTACAGGAGCATTATTGTCTTGCCTCGTTGCCTCTGACTGCCTCGTTGGTCGTCGGCATGCAAAGCCGAGGTCCTCTTGCGCCTGAACTCTCTCCGGTCGTGTCAGATTGTCGCCCCATCAGACTATGCAAGTGACTGTATAGACTCTATAGTATAGAGAGTGGCCTGTACTGTCGCACACACTCGTGCACTGTAATCTTGTACTGCGTAGATGGCTAGTCCCCGTTGAGACTGGCCGCTGTGAGCGAAATTTGGTCTGGAGGATGATGCTATTTTACATAATATAAAAGTATGATGTTATTTTTATGCTTTTTTATATATCTTCTTAAATATATAAAAATAGTGTTTGTTTGTTCGTTTTTTATGCGCTGCCATACCGTTCATCAGATTGCGGTAAAACTTTGTCAACTTATTGCTTGCTCTTGCGCCGAAGGTTATAGGCATAGTACAATTAATTTACAATAAGTGGCGCACGTATCATACCGACTTTATTTGAAAGTTATATATCATTATCATTCCTAATTAAACAATATAACTCTTCCAAATTTAAAATTATAATGCCATAATTATTTCTTCTGCGGCAGCAACGCGCCGGTTACCATCTAGTATTTTATATTATATTATTTAGTACGAGCGTTCTCCCTGAATCGCTGCGATCTATCCATGGAGCAGCCATAGTAAGTTGCAAAGTTGTTCTATCACGTTACTTCTTCCTACGTGATTCATCGTAGAAAGAAGAGGAACAAGACCTGAGAAATATTAAAAATGCATCATAGTCTGTAATTATATTGGCTCTCTAGCCATTGGAGCGAAAACACATCAATAGGTTTTATTTTGTAACCTACCTATCCACATGCACTTTTAGACAGAATACGATCATCAGTGTTTTAGTAAGCATGTAGTTATAATTATATTTTTAATATATAATTTTATACAACATATTATGACTGGCTGGACAAGTTTTTTTTTTTAATTTAAGAACGTGCACGACGCTAAAGGAACACGTACAATTAATTATATTCTTAATTTATTTCACGTGCTACAAAGATATTACTTTTATAATATTGAGTTTTAACACGATGCTGTTAAAAAGAGATATATGCGTTCCAATCTTGATATCGTTCAAGTTGAAAAGAGAAAAAATACATCGTTCAATCATTAATATTCAACGTGTATATTTTTAAATATTCAAAATAACTCCATCGATGTCACAAAGACGCGACGTACATTGAAATGTGGTTGATCGAGCTGCAAACGAAAACCAAATCAACGAGTTCTCAAATAGAGTTAAGTTTCGTCAAGATTACTATATTGACGTTAGTCATATTGTAATTGAGATTGATTCTGCGGTCAAAGACAGAAAATAAATTATATCCTATAAAATCATCAGCTTACTTCAAAAAATCAAATAAAATTAAACTCTACTACATTTAATATAAGGTTTAAATTGTACTAAAATACTTATAATAAATTTCATTAAATTCTGTTATCATTTGAGTTATACTCGATTTCAAATTAAAATGACGTAAAGTACATGTTCATTTCAAAACAGATTTTAAGACTCATATATAAGAAACATATTCGTATGTTCAAATATAATCTTTTTGATTTTTGACTTTGTGTCTACCTTGCAACAAGGCGTAGGTATGAGCCCCGCCTAGAGCGTTTTAAATACATGTATTCATCAGTTTTGCTTTTTATGCATAGGAAAATTTGATATAAGTGTCATAGATGGCTAAGTTACCTTGCATAAAAAGCGAGAGGAATTCGGACTACGTACGTCTTACGGCTGGGCACAGGCCTCCCATAATTTCAAGGCAGGTTTTCAGGTGCTCACGAAATATAAAAAAAATATTTTTATAATTTTTTATATATATGCACTTTTGCTTACGATGTCTTTTGACACCGCTAAGCACCTGGTAAAACAGCACTTAATTTTTTTCAGTCGACTTGAAAAAGGGAGGAGGTCTATAGTTCGACTGATGTTCTTTTGTATGTAGATATGTTGCGCGATATCAGTCATTAATTAATCGATTTTAATGGTTGTCTTTATTAAATATATTATATTAAAGGGGGGATTCCATATAAATTCAAAAAAGTTCACCGCTAGGGGACGAAGTTTTTAATGTAACTATTTAGACCTTGGGCTTGTGATATTCCTTAGACCAATCAAAAGTGTCAAAAAATTAAACGTTCAATAAAAAGTAAAAGCCTACTGCACAAAACTAAAAGGATTAAAATAAAGTCCGCATAACAACTTCAGAAGTCGAGACTTTTGCTTTATCTTAGCACCTACTTCTGTAGCTGTTATTTGGAAATTACATTTTTATATTTTACTCTTTTTTAGTTCTTTATCACTAACTTAACTATTTTAGTTCTTTACAAGTTCTTAACAAGTCGTGGTAGCTCAGGGGCTAAGCACTCGCTGTAAATATCACAGTACGCGAGCAACCCGGGTTCGAACCTCGCCGGCACTAATGAATTAATTACAATTTTAAATGCTGATTTACTACGTGTTCTACGCTGAAGGAAAACATCGTGAGGAAATCTGCACATCTTAGAAATTAAAAAAAATATTTCGAAGACATGTGAAGTCCACCAACACGCATTGGGGCAGCGCGGCGGACTTTTCTTAGCCCCAAAACCTTCTCAGAAATAAGAGGACTGTGCCAGGAGTGGGACCTAGTAGGCTCTGTAACTTTAACTTTTTTTAGTTCTTTGAAAACGGCTTTCACCTTGTATTAAACATTTAATTTTTATCGATTTACTATTTTATAGTTGCCTGCGGGGTTTGACCTTTGTTTGCAATTTACTTGTGAACTCAAGTCACTTTTATTATTTTATTAATTTACCACTGGTTCGTCAAAAACCTCTGTCCTAGAAAGAACCAGCAAGAAACCCAGCGGGACTTTAAAAAAAAATGCGTTGTACTAGGAATTTTCTGCTACTTACTACCACATTGTGGAACTTATTGTAACCAGCATATTTTCCGGACTGTTACGACTTAGGCACATGCAAGAAAAGAGCCTACTCATTTTTAAAAGGTCGAAAACGCACTTACGCAGTTCCATTACAATATCTCTTACTATCAGGTAAGCCAAATTCTCGTATGCCCCTCTTCTTTAAAAAATATATCGTACTGTTACCAAAGACACAGTTGTCTTTGGTAATATAGGCAGGTATTTAAATTTCGGTAAGAACTTTTTTTTCCGTTCCCAAAGTTATCTGTGTACCATCTAATCACGGTAGCAGCAGATAATAAAAGCTGCTGTTCCCCGAAAGGTCCACCGTAATTATAACATTGGGTATGTTGCAAGACGGCCTAAGGCAAGGAGGCGAGTTCTGCTTCAATGATGTACAGGCCGTCATATTTTAAAATGGATTTATTATCTGTAAAATGTATTACTGCCAATATTTATATGTAGGTGTATAAACTACACGGGAAGCTATAGAGTGTAAAATAAATATATCCTGCCCTGTAATGTTTTTTTTTCTGTTATCTGGCCGCTTCGCTAGGCCCTTATACGTATCAATGTAAACCCTTACTGAAACTTCATAGCATTAAAAACTATTCCATATCCTGTTTGCACATGATAATCGACTTCTATACGAAATTTTATAAAAATCCCGTATCAGTTTAAACGTTTATATAAAAACATCCAAATAAATAAAATTTCATATTTATAATACTTGCAATTTTTTTTTTATCGGAAACAAACTGAAAAATTGTTTCTTTTTATTTAAAATACACATTTGTTGATCACGTATAAACGCTAAAAGAAAAAAAGGCTAAAAGTTCATATTGTGAATACTAGGAAATAAAACAAGTGGTATAATAAAAAATTGTACATATAATAATAATAATAATAATAATAATCTTTATTCATTACCAAAGGCAACCTTATAATTAATAGTGATCGATGCCTCCTTTTAAGCTTATAGAAGCCTGTGCCAGGAGACATCGCTCTTCCTTGGAATAGTATAAATCTGTGCTAAATACAATACTACAAAAACAAAAACAAGCACTAATACTAATAAATACCAACTTTATTAAGCTATGTTATACTCTTTGTTTTCACATCTGTAGTAACTAAGTAGTGATGCACGCGCGTGAGTGAGTGAATGTATGTGTGAGTCAATAGGTGTATGTCTAAGTGAGTGAGTGTACATATGTGTGAGTGAGTGAGTGTAGGTGTGAGTGAGTGAGTGTAGGTGTGAGTGAGTGAGTGTAGGTGTGAGTGAGTGAGTGTAGGTGTGAGTGAGTGAGTGTAGGTGTGAGTGAGTGAGTGTAAGTGTGAGTGTGTGTATGTTTATGTGTAGTATTTTTTGGAATTTAGCTTAAAATTGTCTCGATGGTGTCATAAGGTTTTGGTTTCAGCCATTTCATTAAAAGTTTTTTGCATTCGAAATAATTTTTGTCAAAAATATTAATCTCCTTATTGAGTAAATTATAGAGATAAACTGAACGCCTATCATATTGCTTTTAGCAAAGAAGGTTTTAAACCTAGGAGCATGTGCAACAATATCTTTCCTCCTCCTATTGATAAAGTCGGGGTTATAAGGCATGGATTTGTGCTTTCTCAAAACTGTGTGAAGTATATACAACTTCCTAACTGAAAGAAGGCCACTAATTTGGTAAAGACTTTGTGTTGAAAATGTTATCTTTTTAAAATACATAACCTTAATTAGGCTACGTTGGGCCCGTTCTAAATCAATGAAGGGATTTATTGCACCACCCATATCGGTACACAATATGTTAGAACAGACTGAACCAAAGAAATATAGATCTCTGTGAAGAGATCTCTGTTTGGGTTCAGTAGATCAACAGCTGTTCCAGGCACCACATACCTCAAAGTCTTAAATATCCATGTCAGTTTCCTGACTCTTGAGATGACATGTTCCAGATGCGGATACCAAGACAGTCGCTGATCCACATAAACACCTAGGTATTTCATCTGCTCGACCCTTTGAATTTTGGGGCAGCTGCAGTTTAGCCTATCAGCACCAACAGCACCGCAGTTGTGAATTTTTATGCTAAGATCGTCAGAAGGCTGTTTGTTGCTGTACAACCGACATCAATATAAATTATTAAGATTAACTCAAAAACTACTGGTCAAACTTTGATCAAATTTATATGGGACCACATGAGAAGCACAAAAAAAGGACCATCAAAATCGGTTCACCTAAAAAAAGTTATGAGGACACCTAAGAAAAAGTATAAACATTAAAAAAAATACAGTCGAATTGAGTACCTCCTCCTTTTTGAAGTCGGTAAAAAACAAGCTTGTAACCTAGATAGTTATTAGACTCCTCAGAGTAATGATTCATACTTGGGGCAACGTTTTTACAATTTATACCAAAATCTTAGAATATGTTTAAGAATTAATCATATTCTAAGATATTAGTCTAATAAAAATTAAAAAAATATTAAACAAAAACTGCGAACAAAGAGAGATTCTATTAATAAAGATGGCATGCACTTGGGAATGAGGTGATTGCTTAATAATTCAATTTAATAATTGTACTTTATTAATTAAACTTTTGTACTTTTTTATAAAATTCCGTTGTGTTTCTTGTTAGATCTTCCCAGGATACCAGTGATAAATTAAATTCTGTCAAAAGTTTTTATGTAATCTCTATATATGTAGGTATAAAAATCAATAGCTCTGTTAGTCTCGCAAAAACTCGAAAACGGCTGGACCGATTTTGATCATTTTTTTGTGTGTTTGAGTGGGTTCCTGGATGGTTTAGATTCAAAATTGGACCCGGTAGGTGGCGCTGTTGTCGAGATCCAGAAATCACCCGTGCGAAGCCGGGGCGGATCGCTAGTATATGATAAATCTTAATTGAATAAAAAATACATGCCCTTCTATTTTATAATACAAGAAGTTGAAAAATAATTTTATGAGTGTAGAATATATAATATTGACGTTCGCACGTAGTGTCTGAAAAAGTATCTCCAGAAAACCGAAGCTGACTTCGAGATGTCATTTAGTGAGAGATTTAGAAACGATGTGTACAGGCGCAGAAAGATGTTATGAAAACGTGATTCAGAGTTTGTGTGCATCTTCTTTACTGCCTCGTCATCCCCTTTATCAGTTCATATACCGTCTACAACTGGACATATCCTATTTCAGGGAGAATTTGCTGTAATTACCACGCTTTGTAGGTGGATTAACGATGGCAGTATGAGACTTCTCGAGTTTTTGCCGCTATCCGGTTGTTAGTCTGGGTACTATGCATTTTGTTAGAATACAAATTAGTTAGTAGGTGTAGCCCACCTGATAGTAGGTGGCTTTATTATAGAATAAGGGCGACAAACGATCAAACAGTTCACCTGATGGTAAGTGGATGCTGTGACTCATAGACATCTACATTTATTCTCAATCAAGAATCAAAATTAGATGCGTTGTCACTCCTGAAGACTGGGATAGAATGCCTCGGTTCCAGTAAAAAGGGCCTCTGGTTCTCTATACTCACCATACGAAACACACATATATTTTGAGCATTAGGCTGCTATTTTACGCTGGTATTCTGTGAGAGCGTGGTCCTTCTCCGGTCGAGCCGACCCATTTATGCTACAACCATAATAAAGCTGCAGTGTAGCTCTACCACCTAAGAAAACTATTGATACTGCAGCTTATGGACAGCTTATGGACCTGCAACCAACTTCAAACAAAGGAGGCTGGCCATTTCCCCTGATTTCCGGCCTCACAGTATGTAATTATACTCCCTTTTTTACTTACGAACTGAAGGTAGAAATAGGTAGGGTGGAACTAACCCACACGAACTGGGATAGGTGTGGTGGGAGCGTAAGAGGATCCATCACCGTAGTTCGTCCCGTTGGTGTCGTAAGAGGTGACTATGAAAAATGTCAGAACATTCTCATGGCTTCCGCTAGATGGCTCTATAACCTTTTCGTTAACGTCAGCCGTAAGACCCAGACCGGACACGAGCTGTCATAGGTGCGAAACGTCTGGCGCTGCGATTGGAAATCCACCTATTAATTGTGAATATTAAGGCAAATTCTCCCTATAATAGGAGATGCCTATGTTCAGTAAGGACTTTTACGGGCCGGTAAGGAAAGACCAGAAGCCACGCGATCATTCATGCATTTCCCTAAGTTACCTTTTACGCCACCCACGGATGGATGGATTCTAGTATACGGTTACCTCACTGCGTGCAATTATATGATAATTGTATTTTTGTGTAGTATGGTATATTACCTTTTTAGTCCATTTTTACGTTTACAACTATTTGAACATCCTGTACCGTCCACTTCTAGAGTTACAGCGCATACACCTCCGCGCCTCTGTTTTTTGGGGAAACAAAAATATGGTATAATGATATTCCCTGTTTAACCTCGGCGATCATTTGTAATGCATAATTAATATCTCAGTGTGTGAAGCCACTTCTGGCACGTCAGCGGCGTGCTCGAATCCTTGAATTATGCTTAGGAGCGTTTAACTGAAAAAAATAATACTAGCATGACCCTTAATATAAAATGAATGACGACCGCATTTAAGTGGTCAGAGTACCTGGCTATTACGTCGCCGGTCCTGGATTTGATTGCCAGCCAAGGTTTACATTAAAAAAATAATGTAACGACATGTATACTTTCCACTGGGCACGAAAACATCATTTTAATCCTAAGAGGATTAAGGTAGAAGAGACCTTCACTCTGAACCAATGTGTAATACTAACTTTAAAAATCCTCGTATTAAAAAAAAAATCAGACATTTTTTATACGTGGTAGAGCAACGCTGCAGCTATATTATGGTTGAAGCACGAATGGGTCGGCTCGACCGGGGTAAAACTACGCTCTCGCAAAATACCAGCGTAAAATAGCAGCTTAATAATGCTGTTTCGTATGGTGCGTGTAGAGAATCGGAACCAATTTTACGGAAAATTAGACATTCTATCTTAATCCTTGGGGGTGTTTTGATTCTAAATCGAAGACAGATGTAGATGTCTATGGGCCACATCATCCATTTACCATCAGGTGGACTGTGTGCTGGTTTGTCACCCTTATTTTAAAAATAAAAAATATATGCAGGTTTCAGACTATATATGTCTAACTGCCAGGCACAGGCTTCATCTTTTTACGGCAATGAAATGTTCACTGCGCTGCCCAAAGGCGTGTTAGCAGACAAATGTCTCCGAAATATATATTTTTTAATTTCTCAGACATTTTATTTATTTTATCTTTATTATATTAATAAGGATACCTTGTAATAAGGGCTATTAAGACATGCAGATTTCCATACGATGTTTTCCTACACCGCCGAACACGTAGTAAATTAGGACATAAGATTGCAATAAACAATTTCATTTATACCGGCGCGAATCGAACCCGGTTTGATCGCTTACTGTAAAATATACAGTGAGCGCTTAGCTTCGAGCTTCCACATCTCTTCAAATGAACAAATTACTAAACATATATCTACCGTTACCGTTACAGCCTATTAAAGTCAACTGCTGAACATAGATCTCCCCCTTAGATTGCCTCATATGGGGATATTAGCCATAGTTTCCACGCTTGGAAAATGTGTTGTCAACCGTAGTTTTGTATTTTAGTCGTTATTAGGAAGACGCTGCTGCCTATCGTCTAATTTGTTTCCCTCTGTGGGCTCTTACAGCACCCACGGGATGATATGGGGTAGTGGATATTCTTACACCGCCACTACACGGCATATAATATAGTATATATGGCTAATCGCTGTAAATTTCACAGTATGCGAGCTATCCGGGTTCGGTAAGGCACTGGCCGGCTCCAATGAAGTTGTTAAAGTGCAATTGTACTCGTAAGTGCCGATTTACTACGTGCTCGGCGGTGAAGGAAAACATCGTGAGGAAACCTGCATGCCTGAGGTATAAGATTTTCACCACACTTCGTACATGGATTTTTTATACGTAGAGCCATGCTGCAGCTATATTAATAGCATAGTTGTAGCACGAATGGGTCGGCTCGACCGGGGAAGGACCACGCTCTCACAGAATACCAGCGTAAAATAGCAGCTTAATGCTGCTGTGTTTCGTATGGTGAGTGTAGGGGTCCGGAGATCCTTTTTACTGGAAAAGAGGCATTCCATCTTAGTCCTCACGGCTGACAACGCATATGCATTTTGATTCGCAAACGAAGATAGATGTAGATGTCTATGGGCCACAGCAACCACTTATCAGGTGGACTGTGTGATCGTTTGTCACCCTAATTCTATTTAAAAAATGGATTTATAATAAAAGTACAAGACTTCGCAATACTGCTCCCTGTCGCTAGTCTGGGTACACATCTGGTACTAAGCGAGAGGTTACACCGCCATCGGAGGCAAATAAACCTCTGGCATTTATAAGGTTTCCTATAACGAAACCAATGGGACGATATTGAGATATGGATCTAACTAACACATACTTATATTGCTTTTATAGAAAATATTTTACATACTACAAATTAAAATTATTTACACAAATTTGTTTGTATTTACATTAGGCCGTCACAAATATGGCCGCCGTGTAGCCCCACCTTGCAAGTTTGAATGTAATTTTTGGAATTATAGGGTGTAGTGTTTACGTTATGGTAAATTTTGTTGACAGCGACACGTAAATACGTTGATTCAATAATACATGTTCTATAAAGCTCTATACTATAGAGTTATTTTATTTGCGTTCACTGATAGAGTAGTATATTTTTAATCGAGATAAAAAATACTAGAAGGTTCTATACTCGACGCGTGTGATTTTAAATTTGTGTTCACCGAATGCTCGGAAACAAATAAACCGATTTAAAATGTTTTTTTAATTCTTCAGTGGCGGTTCCATATAAATTTAAAGAATATATTTCATCCCTAAGGATGGAAAATAGGGGATGAAGATTTTAATGTGCCTATTTAAACGACATTCTATTATGTAACTTAAACTATATATTCTTCTGGCCGTTCAAAAGGGTAAAATTAACTTTGCTTACCTATGTCAAATGGATTGAGACGCGGCAAAGGGATTTTTTTTGTTGAAAAGCGACTTCGCGGTTCGTTATAGCAGACATTAAAAATCACTTTGTATCGCACGCGATTGCGAGGCTATTTGTAAGAAAATAATGAATACGTAGTGACATTCTTATAGCATAATCGCAACGTTTATCGCGTGTTGGCGAGCAGATATTACGTTTTTATAACGAAAATGACTACAGTATGATGGTGTTTACAATATATATTATACTGTTCTTTAGTGAGTTATCATTTTATTGAGATTTTATAAAAAATCTTGATGAATATTATTAAGGTCCGTTTCGTAATCTTGTGTGGTCAAAAATTTGCAATGTAACGTAGAATTAAATGAGGAACAAGCATTTAGTTGTGTATTTACTTAAAAGTAAACGTGATTCACTTTAATTTTGATATTTTTCTCTTTTAAATTCATCTTTATTATTTTAGTTTTCATTTTTGTCATTTGGATACATACTTGTACTTGTTTCACAATATTTATTTAAATTTTTAATTAAATAAGGATAACTAATAATTTAAATATTTATAATATATTAACTGAAAATATATTTAAGACTAATAATTAATATTTAATTTAATTAATTAATAATTTAAATAAATATTGAAAAACAAGTACAAGTTTGTATCTAAATCACAAAAATGGAGAGTTTCGCCAAGTGACAAAAATTGCAAGTACGAGTATGAATTATATTTTACTTTTATTTGATACAGTTCCTAGGTATCGAACTTTTTCGTATATTATACAATTTAGTACTGTAAATCATAAAAAAGATAGTTCTGTATTTTTTAGTATTTATTTTGTCTTTAATATTGTTTTGTTTTTGGTCATGTTTTTATATAAAATAAAAGTAAATAAAGTAACAGTCTATATACGTTCCACTATTGGATACAGGCCTCCTCTCATTTCCGAGTGGCTTATGGAGCAATTAGTTCACCGCGCTGCTTCAGTGCTTGTTGGCGAACTTCACATTTTACGAAATATTTTTATTTCTTAGACATGCGGATTTCTTCATGACGTTTTCCTTCACCGTCGAGCACGTGGTGAATGTTTTATATATATATTGTAATTTGTCAACCTTTTCACATTTCTTTATATAATTTTATTCTTTTTAAAGCATGTCGTGTCTGCCTTAAATAGGTTTTTCATTTAATTAAGACAAATAATTAAGCTTGTGTATATTTTGTAATAAATTACCAATCCTTCCTAGCTTCGCACGGGTGATTTCTGTATCTTGACAACATCTCCATCTACTGGGTTCGAATTGTGAATATAAACCATTTTCGAATTAACTTAATCACACACACAAAATTTCATCAAAATCGGTCCAGCCGTTTAGGAGGAGTTCAGTCACATACACACGGACAGAAGAATTTTATATATAAAGAAAAGTAAATACAAAAGTATTGTAATGGTATATTTAAATTTAAAGGAATGTCATCATTCGACTTTGTGTGCATATAGATTGCTACAAAGCATGGTCCTGAGCAAACTGCATCCATCGACTCCCTGCATGTTCGTTAGTTCGTCCCACACTGTGCTTGTCAGTATGAGACTGCCACTCAAGATCCTTTCTTTCCTATTGGTCGTCATTTTTTCAAACAATTTTTTTTTGATAAAAATGAATTCACAGCCACCATAGTAAGTGGACTGCAGTCCATGGACAAATGCAGCTAACTTCAAACATAGAAGGCTATTGATGCGTTATCACTTTTGACGACTAAGATGGAATGCGTCATAGTGTCTAAATATACTAGCTTTCTTTGCCCTTCAGACCGACATAACAAGCACTGCGGTTTGGCGGCAAAAATAAGTAAGAGGGTAGTACCTGCCCAGTCAGAAACCTAGGCAAAAAACCAGTTCAATCACAGCACAACCACACACACAGTACTATATTAATTAAAGTTTGTCTTACTGTATTTAAATAAAACTAGTTTTTACGGATTTTATCGCGTATGTAACTCATTATTACTTACACGTCCCCCCCGTGACCATGGGTGCTGTAAAGTGCTCGAAACGTCGGGAATATAAAATAAGTTAATATACGCGGTAAAATCCGTAAAAACTAATTTTATTTAAATTTGTAGTGTTCGCGTAAACATAAGAAATCATTTCTCTTATTGGTTAAAGAATGTTCGAACTTACAGAGAGACTGCTAGACAGAAACGGAGTCCTACCAACTACGACCTGCTGAGTCAACATTTAAACGATGTTAATCCGAAAAAGCAAGACTTTAGAGGCAATTAATTCTACAGTTAAGCACGCTAAGAAGCTCTTAGTTATCCATCAACAAAACACAACATCGAGTAGTAGATGTCTTACAAATCTAAAGTCGTACCAACATGCGAACACGTAATGTTCTTGTCACGCGGCATTCAGACTTCACGAAATGCAATTAAACGACGCCGGCACCGCACTGACGTCCATTTCTGTTTGTTTGGCTGTTCTTGTGTCAAATATCGTCGCCGGGCCAAATGAGATCGACATTCGTCGAGGTGTCGGCATTTTGTGACTGAAGACGGTTTCCGACAATCGTCGTTAACATGGAGTCGTTTTTTTTATATGTAGAAGTGACAAACGATCTGCAGTACACCTGATGGTAAGTGGCTTCTGCAGCTCTTGGACACATGCAAACAACTTCGAACAAAGAAGGTTACAGGATGAGTAATCACACTCTTACAGCCTGTAATTACTCTAGTTCTATATCTTTCGGAATAGAACACAACAGTGCACACACTGCAGCTTTGCTTAGAAATTTCGTTATTTTTCGTTATTTCGTAAAAACGTAACCTCCACACTAGGATTTTCTCCTGTATCGTGGGGACAGTTTACAAACATAAATTGCACAAGGACAAACATCCAGACGCGGATCAATTATTTGTAGGCCATACAAATTCTTAGAATTCGAAACTGTATGCTAAAGAAAATACGTAAAAAATGAAAACAAGTAAAACAAAAAAGGAATGACTGACGCTATTGATTGCGTGCACACCCACATGATATTTTTTTAAATAAAACAAAAAACAATTCAACATTAAAACATAAAATGTTGTTAAACAACGCTGTGTTTTAGATATTATATAATTATCCCATCGAGTTCAAGTTTTATTGAAGTCTTAACACTACACATTGAATAAAACTTAATTTTAACTAATTTTGATTCGCGTTGCTGGAATTACTGTTTTACAGTAACCATACAAGACTGAGATGTTCTCGTCATAGTTAGTGGCAACATTCCTTATGTTCACCTTTTATTAGCTGTTTCGTATGACATTCATTTATTTATTTATTTCCATCCATTTATCCATTGACATCCGCGTAGCGTAGCCTAGTAAAATTGTACTTAGTCACGTTATGGGTCCTGTCCTCGGCTTGAATTCAAGCCGACATTTGTGCAAAAGCACAAACTTTTGCTTTTCTGGTCTGGTGTTATTCATTGATCCGGTTCCATATATATTACATCTTTGCTTTCTTCAAAAGCAATACATCGTTTAGGGGAGGTTAGGTTAAGAAAGCGCCCATTTTTCAAGTACAGTTTGGCATTGTAATATTAAGTCCTACGCGGTACATGGCTTTCAACTTAAATATACGGAAGCTGTGGCCGTGGTTGAAATCGGACAGGAGAACATTATCAAATGGATACGTAAGAGCATGACTGGATTATTTCACTTTCGTAGGAATGGTTACCGTGCGGAACGCATAAACATAAATATACTCACTCGACCTGATCTACACGCAGATGAATACGTTAGGTATTAGAACCACGTTGCAGCTACAACACGAATGGTTCGGCTCTGCCGGGAAAGCACCACGTTCTAACAGAATACTAGCAGCGTTTTTTTACGATGCGCGCGCACACCGACAGCTAAAAACGACACCATGAAGTTGTTACGATTCGCGCGCATACTGACACCACAAAGCGACAACTTCATTGGGTAACTGTCTCTCAATTTTTTGTGGGAACTATATTTAAGTTATTTTTAGTTATTTTTGTTTTGTTACAACATGATGCTGCGATATTTTGTATGGAAACTGACGAGAAACGGACACCATTTTTAATGGTACAGAGGCAATAATTCATGCTCTGTGAACATGCTCAGGATTCGCCATAACACAAGATTTGGTAGAGCACAAAGCCTCGCAAAAGAAGGCTTATTTCTGCAAAAGTTGATTTTCAAGGATTTTTGACGGCTTCGTGGCCCAGTGGCATGGCAATGAGTTGCTGCGCTGGGGGCCGCGGGTTCGAATCCCGCACGGAACAAGTATTTGTATGGCCTATAAATAATTGTTCCGGGTCTGGATGTTTGTCCTTGTGCAATTTGTGTTTGTAAACTGCCTCCACGATACAGGAGAAATTCCTAGTGTGGGGGTAACGTTTTATATAAAGAAGAAGATAATAAGAAAATTTAATTAAGATAAAAATCGTATATGAATAAAGAAGAAGTTTGGATACTACCACCTGGTTGGGATACTACAATTAAAATTAAATTGAAATCCAAACATATCAACTAACCTGATGTTAAGTGACTACAGTTGCCCATGAACCACTGCAATATCACGGGATGTGTAGGTACTTTGCCATACATGAAAATAATGTAGGTTCTTTTCTTGACGGTTCCTCAGTCGTATAGATCCGAAATAATCTCTGGTGCTGATTTTACAAAGAAGTCGTACGAAAAAGAAACACACTTTCGTACGACTTCTTCTTACGACTTTTTCTTCTTCTTTGTGTTTTCTTTCATTTATTTTTCGACGTTACCGTTACCGTTATAGCCTATTAAATTCCACTGCTGTACATATAGGCCTCCCCTATAGATTTACTCATAGGGGGTCCCCCCTTAGAGGGAATTTATTATTTGCTATAGTTGCCACGCTTGACAAGCGGGTTGGCAACCAAAATGTTTTATTTTTCGACGTAAGTAAACATCAAAATCTTTACTATTTTATAATCTACTAATCTACTACCACTAATAGTAAGACTTCAAGATACTGTACGTTCGTACGTTACGTTACGTACGTTGTATAAATATTTAAATGCAGTCCGAGTATGATATCAGGACGTTGGATTGCTCGGTTCATCCGTAACCACTGTGAAACAAAAATCATTTTAGATTTAGATTTTAGAGTCCAAGGGGGAGGCATTGGCCGTTAGTTTGGACATTGCGAAGGCTTTCGATCGGGTTTGGCACAAAGCGCTTCTTTCGAAGCTCCCTTCCTATGGGCTTCCCGAGAAATTGTGCAATTGGATCACCAGCTTTCTTGCAGATCGGAGCATCAAGGTCGTTGTAGACGGTGCATGCTCCGACTACAAGCCTATTAACGCTGGTGTTCCACAAGGCTGCGTGCTATCACCAACGCTGTTTCTTCTGCATATCAATGATATGTTGCAAACCGGTAGCATTCATTGCTATGCGGATGACAGCACTGGTGATGCTCTATACACCGGCCGTGCCAATATTTCTCGGGAAAACGTCGCCGAGTACCGGAACAAACTTGTGTCTGAAGTCGAGTCTTTGCTGAACAAAGTCTCGGATTAGGGGTGACTAAATCTAATCCAGTTTAATCCTCAGAAGACACAAGTTTGCGCGTTTACCGCTAAAAAGAACCCATTTGTCGTGTCTCTTTAGTTTCAAGGCACTCCCCTTGGTGCCTCAGCCAGTATCGGAATCTTCGGCGTCAATATATCGAGGGACGTGCAGTTTCGTGGTCACTTGGAAGAGAAAGTCAAATTGGCCTCTAAAAAGCTTGGCGTGGTCAGCAGAGCGGGACAGTATTTCATGCCGGCACAACGCCTGCAACGTTACAAGGCGCAGGTTCGGCCTCACATGGAATACCGTTCCCATCTCTGGGCTGGGGCTCCCCAGTGCCAGCTCCTTCCATTTGACCGCATCCAGCGCAGAGCGGTTCGAATCGTCGACGACCGAGTCCTTTCCGATCGGCTCGATTCATTGGCGCTGCGATGAGATGTTGCATCTCTTTGCATTTTCTTTCGCATTTACCACGGGGAGTGCTCTGAGGAATTGTTCGGATTAATCCCAGCCGCCAAATTTCACGAACGCACATCGCGGCAGAACTCCCGATACCATCCACACCATCTGGATGATTGGCGGTCCACCACTGTGCGATTTAGAAGATGTTTTCTTCCTCGCACAACTTCCTTGTTGAATAGCTTACCACCAGCGATTTTTCCGGACCGATACGACTTAGGGACCTTCAAGAAAAGAGCCTACTCCTTTTTAAAAGGCCGGCAACGCATCTGCAATTCCTCTGGTTCCCCTGGTGTTGCTGTTGTTCATGGGCGGCGGTAGTCACTTACCATCAGGTGAGCCGCATGCTCGTTTGCCCCCTCTCCTATAAAAAAAGATTTTACTCGTAAAACTGCAAAGGTTTTTCTTAGATGAAATTGTTTATTGTGCCGATGTCCGACGGTATATGCAAGTTTACGCTAAAGAGAATTTATGAAGTAATGAAAATTAGAATATCCCCTACTCCATATCGTTATTGGTGTTGGTTGAATGTAATCCCAAGCGATGTAATCTGCGGTTGTTAATCCCAAGCGTGGCAACTATGTTCCCCTATGAGGCAGTCTTTGGGGGAGACCTATGTTCAGCTGCGGGCTTTTGATAGGTTTGACAACGTAACTGCAATTTGATTCTTCCACTTATTATAAGGTGGATAATGTTTTACTTTATTTAAAAAAAATCTATTAGTTGCACAAATGTTGATCCTGACCTGTAACAGTCAGATTTCTGAACAGTCCGTATGGCAATCATACATTGCTCAAGTAAAGCTTGAAACTTTTAAATATAGGTTTAAAAATAAGCATGCTAAGCAGATTCTATATTCATAACTTATACAAAAAATGTGTACTGTACAAGTTATTTTTGTATTTAGCATACAAAGCTTTTAAGTAATATGTTCTCGTAATTTCGGATAGACAGACATACACATTTTATTTATTTATTTATTAGATCAAATTAAAACATCTTAAGTATTAAAAAAATGCAGTGCTATAACATAATTTGTAACTTATTAGTATCAGTCAATAAGTTATTGGGTTTATCTTGTAGTTCTCAATAGCAGCTTCGAGTCAAGATTTTGGAGGTGTATCTACCTAGTGCCTAGAAGAACACGTAAAGCTGTTGTTCCTATGCCTAATCTCTTTCCGGTCGTGTCCCATCAGACTATGAGAGTGAGGGAATAGAGAGTGCACCTGTGCTTACGCACTATAACCCTGTCCCGCGCACATAGAGAACGGGTATTGAGACCGGCCGCCGGGACCGAAATTCGGTCTGGAGGACATTAATAATTATTTTATTAATAGTTAAGACAGTATTTTAAATAATTTTTTACGACGTATCTATTTTTAAATTTCTTGTAGAAATCACTAATTAATAAATAATTATTAAATTATGCGCGCCGTGGTTGCTCAGGGACTAAGCGCTCGACGTAAATGTCACAGTACCCGCGCAATCCGGGGTTCTATCCCTGACAGCACCAAAGAAATTTTAATTCTAATTGTAAGTGCTGACTTAATATATGTTCAGCGGTGAAGCAAACCATAGTGAGAAAACCTGCATGTCTGGGGAATAAACTCTACCACCACGCAATTGAGCAGTGCGAAGGACTAATAGCTTCTAAAATCCTCTTAGAATTGAGAGGAGGCCTGTGTCCAGCAGTGGCATGTACATATATTTTTTTATAGAATAAGGTTAACAAACGAGAACAAAGTCCACCCGATGCTGATGTGTAAGTGGATGCTGTGACCCATAGACATCTACATCTATAGGTACTCGAATCAAAATCAAAATGCAGATGCGTTGTTAACCCTGTGGACTTATATGGAATTTCTCGTTTCCAGTAGAAAGGGTCTCCGGTTCTTTACATTTACCATATGAAACACAGCAGCATTGACGTCGGGATTCTGAGGGAGCGTGATCCTTCCCCGTTCGAGCCGACCCGTTCATGCTACAACCTTAATATAGCTGCAACGTGGCTCTAATACGTACAAAATTGGCTACTTATAAAATAAGTTGTAACTATATTTTACTTTAAATTATATATAATATATTAAAATGTTATATTAATCTTCAAAAATTTATAAAATAAATAATTCGAAAACACCTTTTTAAATATGCTTATTAAATGTTTGCTACTCGTCAAAAGATGGCACCACATGTAGGAGTCCAACTCGTCCTATTGTCGCATTAACGTGATGTTCAAGAGATTTAAATTATATTTAATTGCATGTAAATTGATTAATGCAAAATTGTCACTGTCTGTTACTGATTTTAATCACGTTTATTGCTAGTGTTGTTTATTTAAGAGGTTACGTGAACTTGAAAATTAAGTTTTTCACAGTATTACATTTTATTATATCATACTGTCTTTCATGTTTTTTTAAGTTCGTAGTAAACAATGAAATTTATTAAATTAGTAATTTATCTTATTTTCAAATAAGAAAATCTTTTCAAAATTAAGATGGAATGCCTCGCATGTAAATACTGGCTCACTATATTCTTCAGATCGGCACACAACAGTGCAAACATTTCTATTTGCCTGCAGAAATAGGTAAGAGTGTAATACCTGCCCAGACGGACCACCTTTCCTGCCTGAAAAGGGGAGCCATCAAATAACACCACTAAATAAAATTATAAAATAAAATAATTATTTTGCTTTTAAGTTTCTTAACTTATGTAACTGTTAGATATACCCTTTTAAAATTAATTTAGTTCTGAAGAAACGTGAACATGGCACATCACTACTCAAAACATAATAGAGTTATTACTCATGCCCATTTATGGATAGGCTTTGATACATGGTTGGTGATTATTTACTTGGAATCGTGGATTTATGTAAGTCTAAAGGTTCGTATAGTGCGTATTGAATAGTACTTTTTTTTAACAAGTTTAGTGCTTTTATTTGTTTTATTCCTGTAGCGTCTGTGGAAACTGTTTTAGGGATAAGAATAAAAAACAAAATTTTACGGAATTTAGGTAATAGGTAATAGAATATCAAAGCACACGAAACACTTGCAGGTGAATCATAGAGGCATACGGGTACTGATGATTAAGAGATTAAAGAATAATTTAAAAAAAAATTCACGATTCAGTATATTTATGAAAATTTTACGTATGTACACAAAAACAAAAATATTATTATTAAAACTAGAGATTTATATTCTGTTAATACAGGAACAAGCACAAATAGTAATACTAATTATTCGACACAAACGTGTCAGTAATTCCTTCATTGGGAATGTATACGCTTTTAAAATAAAATCCCGGAAAATATACAGAGCCTATCAAAAAGATTAAATTTTTTATTAAAAAAGCTGTATAAAAAGGGTTATTATAATATGAAAGAATATAATATGACTGATAATAACCCCTGGGAATGGGTGGCCGATACCACGGTGTTTCTAATGTATAATTCAATGGGACTACATTGTAAATTATTATACATTAATATTTAATTGGATTCCCGTTGGTTCCTCCTAGAGTTCTTTTTTCTTTTTTCCGAACCTGTGGTAAAAGCATAAATGACTTTTAATAAGAACAACTTATTGCAATCTATAATGAATAAAAATATTCTATTAACTATATTCTATTTTAAAAATTATTACTTACAAGAAGTGTTCGTTTAGCACAATTGTCATACTACCATTTTATATCTTGTGTTTATGACAATGATTTTTTAACTTTTGAGGGATTCTTCAACATGTTTACAAGTTGAGACTGCCTCGACGAGTCGGCTCAAAATCAGTTATTGACTTCATTAGCAAGAAATTCTTAGTAAATTGTAGTCAGGGAGTTGGCGATGTTTCACCCGCGTGCTTCGGAAAGCACGTAAAGCAGTTTTTTATCTTTTATCTTTTAAAAAACGTGACCCCCACACTAGGATTTTCTCCTGTATCGTGGAGGCAGTTTACAAACATAAATTGCACGAGGACAAACATCCAGACCCGGAACAATTATCTGTAGGCCAT
Source organism: Parnassius orleans (assembly GCA_029286625.1). NCBI lineage: Eukaryota > Metazoa > Arthropoda > Insecta > Lepidoptera > Papilionidae > Parnassius > Parnassius orleans. The sequence continues at coordinate 2,711,046 of JAGSMP010000083.1, forward strand.
ACAAATACTTGTTCCGTGCAAGATTCGAACCCGTGACCCCCAGCGCAACAACTCATTGCTAAGCCACTGCGCCACGGAGCCGGAGTTGGTCGTGCACCTAATCCTCCGGTCGTGTCGAAATACCGTCCCATCGAAATCTTTTTTTTTACAAAATTAGGGTGGCAAGCGAGCACACAGTCCACCTGATGGTAAGTAGATGCTGTTGCCTATAGACGTCTACATTTATCCTCGATTAAGGATCAAAATGCAGATTCGTTGTCATTTCTGAAGACTCATCTCATTCCTCTACACTCATCTATGAAAGCATTAAGCTTCTATTTTATGCTGATATTCTGTGAGAGCGTTGTCCTTCCCTGGTCGAGCTGACCCATTCGTGCTACAACAATAACATAGTTGCAGCTCTACCACAAATAGAAATATGAGAGTGAGAACAAGGTTTGGCTTACTTGAATAACCTTTTACAATAAGAGTAACCTACGAGGAGAGATGAGGTGATGTATTTGCTTCACTTATGCCATAATTTCAATAATGATGGTAAAAAGTCTAATCTACAATAGATACATGAGGTTAACATGTAATTGACGTTTTTTACAAAAAGAAGAGAAAAGAAGTTTTAATTATAACAAAAATAAGTCTGGGAATAGATTTTTTAGCTGTGGCCCATAGGCATCTACATTTATCTTCAATTAAGAATCAAAATGTAGATGCGTTGTCAGCCCTGAGGACTAAGATGAAATGCCTCGTTTTCAGTGTAAAGGGTCTCCGGTTCTCTACACTCACCATACGAAACACAGCAGCATTCAGCTGCTATTTTACGCTGGTATTTTGTGAGACCGTGGTCCTACCTCGGTCGAGCCGACCCATTCGTGCTAAAACCATAATATACAGCGTGGTTCTACCACGAAATTATAATTTCGTTTGACAAATGTAATTTTTTTAATCTATCACCGTTTCGAAATTAAGTTCATCTAACCGGAGAAGGAACGGTGAAATAAACTAACCAGGTATCCACCTTTTTTGTATTTTTTAAAGTTTATATTACATAGTATATAGTATAGTACAAAATGGAAAACAATAAAAGACCCACCTGTAACTGAAGGATTTTCTACGAGTATGAGGTCTTTAAAAAAAAACGATTAAAAGCTTTTATTTTTTATAGTATCAGGGTGACTAACGAGCACACAGTCCACCTGATGGTAAATGGTTGCTGAGGCCCATAGACATCTACATCTATCCTCGATTACGAATCAAAATGCAGATGCGTTGTCACCCGTGAGGACTAAGATGGAATGCCTCGTTTCCAGTAAAAAGGGTCTCCGGTTCTCTACACTCACCATACGAAACACAGCAGCATGAAGCTGCTATTTTACGCTGGTATTCTGTGAAAGCGCGGTCCTTCCCCGGTCGAGCCGACCCATTCGTGCTACAACTATACTATTAACATAGCTGCAGCATGGCTCTACCACGTAAGCTTTGTAATTGTCAGTGTATAGCGAACCCGAGTAGACAAGCATCTTTTCACCCATATTTTGTATGTTTGTTGTAATATATCGTTTTTTATACAAAATACTAACTGGGTTGTTTTATGATTTATTTCATCTTATGAAAAATCCACTGCTGATACAGGCCTGCGCTACAGATTGTCTCATAGGGATATTTGCATTAGTTGCCACGTTTGTGGGTGGGTTGGCAACCGCAGATGTTTATTTTTTTGAGCTGTTATCAGGAATATGCTGCTGCCCACTTCGAGACTTCATTTAATTTTCTGGATGAGCTTAATTTTTACCATAAAGTATAGATTGTAAAAGAACAACCATTTCCCGCCATTTTGTGTTGTTTTTCAGTCTGTGATAGTGGATTAACGACAACAAAATTCGACATCTTATTTTATTTATTGTCTTATATACCTACCGCGTTTATATTTGTGGTTGTTTATCCAAACAAAACGAAACAGAACCGTCCTTGATCACAGATGACATGTAAGTAAAACACTTAAATTGCATACATACTCGTAGCAGTTTTTTATATCTTTTGTTGTATCTTAATTACGAGAAAAATATTTTTCCCGCGAGTCCCGCTTACGTTGGCTTGAAATTACAAAGTATCCCATATGAAATTCTTTTTGTCGACGACTCGCCTCACACCTGCCTTATTAATCAAATTTGCAACGTGTTTTTGACATAAATATATCCAAAACAAGCCAGAAATTTATAACTTTAGCAATAGACTTTTATATTTTTTATTTTATATAGATAAGGGTGACAAATGAGCACACATTCCACCTGATGGTAAGTGGTTACTGTGGCCCATAGACATCTACATCTAGCCTCGATTACAAATTAAAATGCAGATACGTTGTCACCCGTGAGGACTAAGATGGAATGCCTCGTTTCCAGTAAAAGGGTCTCCCCTTTTTACTGGTATTTATTATTACACTTACCATACGAAACACAGCAGCATTAAGCTGTTATTTTATGCTGGTGTTCTGTGAGAGCGTGGTAATTTTTTGCCTTTAAATTCGCTCCTTATTTATTCAGTCGAAAAAATAATAAAATGTGCTCCAAGCCGAATTTCGGTCACGGCTGCCAGCCTCAACGGAGGCTAGCTATCTGTGCAGGACAACAATAAAGTGGCCTAGTGTATGCGCAAGCAAAGGTGTACTCTCTATTCCGTTACACTCATTGTCCGACGGGATGGTAAGGCCGACACGACCGAGAGAGATTAGGGGCAGGACCAACGGCTTTACATGCTTTCCGAGACACTTGGGTGAAACACCGCCAAATTCCAGACTCCGGGCTGCTACTGAGAATTTCTTGACAGGAAAACTCAATAACTGATTGCTTTTTGGCCCTACCCGTGATACGAACTTGCTACCTCATGATCAGCAGCCGCGTTTTACGACCATTAGGCAACGAATAAATATATAAAAATTAACTAATTAACAAAAAATGTACATATTATTATTAATATAATAAAATAATTTAACTAAAGTATTAAACAAGGTAACATGATATTCAATATAAAAAATTAAGATATTTCCAATCCTTGGTAGAATAACGTTTTTTATAGAGAAGACTATTGGAATTGTAAATATTCATCTATTGTATAAAAACATTTTTCTACTAAGATTTTTCCTACAAAAGCAAACTTTTTTGTTTTGTTTTCTCCAACCGAGCATATTTATTCATAGGGTGGTAAGTATAGTTTATCTAATATTAAGTATATTTAGTTGTGAGTTTCCTTAACATTGATCTTTGGTAAATAAATTAATATCGCTAAGTACAAATGTAAAAAATTACAGATATTATTATTATTATATCATTAATACAAATTGCAGGCAATGTTAATATTTTAAATATTATAAAATACGGTAAAATTATTCCCCAAGTAAAATCCATATAGTATAAGATTTTTTTTAAATACAATACTAGTAATGCTATTAAACATTACTAATATTCCCTTTAACCACTTCTGGTAAGCTTAAAATGCTTGTGTTAGAAGTGGTTCACGACAGTAGTCGAATGGCGGATTCGAACCCACGACCTTTCGAGTTTGCGGTCCGCGCCCTGCCATTAGGCTACTAACGCTTCATGATATGAAAAAATAATTATTGAATCTGGCTGAAATTCGTACTGTGAATGCGAATTAGCAACCTGATTGAAGGCTGAATATTCATGTAGTACCGTCTCATTACAAAACATGGTTTAATAGTATTCTCGGGCTTAAACTATATGGTTTAAGAATACTCTTTCTAACTAAGGATGTCCTTTAGCCGCAAATTTGATATTTCCTGTCAAATTCCATACTTTACATTTTAGTTCGCATATTTCCGTGGGATTTCTTTCGTGAAACAGATTCTATTTAAAACCTGAAACTACAGAATGTAAACTACTTTTAATATATATACTACTCTTAATAAAGCCGGTAGAGATTATTTGTATTTTTACATTAAAAAATAAAGTTGAATTGAACAACTTCTTTTTTTTAACTCGGCTAAAATTATTTAATGATTTTTCACAATGTAAAACTACAGTTTTATTTAAACCATTTAAAGTGGAGATAGTTTTGTTTAAAACTGAACGCGCCTGCCTTATATTTTAGCAGATTTTATCACTTTTATCATGTCAAATATAGTATGACAGCTAAAATCTATTAAATCGTATATTGTAATAAAAATGATATTTAATACGGTAAATGTGACAGAATCAATCAAAAATACAAAAGTAGCGCGGGCAATTTTAAATTAGATAATATCTACATAACTTGAGTTAAACATATTCTAGTATTTGTTGAGAATACAAGGCTTATCAGGTGATTAGCGACCGCAGTACCCGATATACCGTAGCAGAATCCGCCGCCACATTTCGACTCATGGGTATCATAGAAGGCGATTACGGAAAAGATCATGTGAAGATGTGTTTTTTAATCTATTATAAGCTGCTTGACTTAGTAGTCTAGCTAAGATAGATTCCATTTAGTTCAAAAAAACCTATTCACTATTACTTAAAAGACACCCACATTGATCAGATGGAAAGACGTAAAAATGAATAAATTTGAATAATCAATAAGATATACGAGTGTGAGGTAAGGGCCAATAAATTAAAACTAGGCCCTCTATTCCTAGACACTGTTAGTATCCACTGTGAAGTCTTTATGTTTTTGTACGGTGGATCAAAAGAAATCGCAGCGGTGAGTCTCTTTGATGCCATCGATTATTAAACAGACTAGAAAGTAGGTACACAACTAACTTGCAATAATGATGTGAAAACTAAAGAAAATATTACTATTTATTCACCGGTAAATTTTTACACAAAGATCAGCTATAATTAAATTAATTTTTTAATTTTTTTTTTTAAAAGAGGTTTTAAAGAGGTTTTATAAAACTATTATAATGCCACCATCATTGTATTTACATTTTTTTATCTTCTTTTAAGTCCAATTTGGACCATTTTGTACAACATTCTGGCTTCCTCAGACAATAGCGAAGCCAGAATACTGTTACAAAATCCGATATCTAATCTATTTACATTAAATTTACTGCAAAAATTTACTCTTTCAGTCTCGATACTTACACACTCCACCAAAATGTGCAATACATCCTCTAATTGGCCACATTCTACACAGTTAGGGGATTCGACCTTTCCCATCAAAAATGCAAAGCTGTTCATTGGTATGTGTCCCGATCGAAGCCTTAGAGCTGTAATAATATCGGTCCTGCCCATATTAGCCCTATCCACCCATGAAGAACGGGAAAGATTTGGTTGAATAGTTTTATACCATATTGCTTTTGTTAGAGATCTCTCATTAAAGTATTCCTTCCACAAACTGACACATCTTTCTTTTACTTTGTATAGAAAGTCTGCGAAAAAAGGTAAACAATGCAGTAAAATACCGTCAGAGGAAGCTTCCTTCGCTAATCTATCCGCCACTTCATTACCTACTAGGCCAATATGAGCAGGGATCCATTGTAACACAACAGTTATATTTTTGCTTTCAGTAGCATTTGAACACGGCATGAATGTGATTCTGTCTTTACTCACTTTACGACCTGGTGCACTTGCTTCTGTAGAAGACACGAATGTTTTATTGGGCAACAGTCTCAGAACAGACCACTCTCATCTGCGTTATAGATTTGATCAGGAAGAAGACCCAGTTCTTCTACTTTGTTTTTGAAATGCTGGATAAATGGCTGTACTGCAGATTCGTCGCTTGATAATTTCTCACCCGATACTGTTAAGAGACGGATACCAAATCGCTTTTTAAATTTATCCAGCCATCCATCGCTGGCACGAAAATCATCTTTGTGGGTAATTTTTTTATAAAATTCGATTGCTTTGGTTTTCAGAATTTCTCCAGATATAGGAGTGTGTTTAGAACGCCGTTGCAAGAACCACATGTAAAGAGCGTTTTCCATCTTTGGACAATCGCCAACTTTTAGTGTTTTACGCTTTCCTGGCCCCGATTCCATTGTCTTGACGTGGTCTACTATCTTTTGCCTTTTTTTCTTAAGATCGTGTATAGTAGCACGCCCAACACCATATTCTTTTGCCAATTTGCACATGTTTTCTCCACTATCTAACTTCTTTAAAATCTCCATTTTATTATTCAAATCTAGTGTCTTGTGTTTGCGTTTATTTGACATTTTTAACTATAAACTATTCTCACTTGGAAAAAAAACAAATACGTAAGCACGTGCACGTGATAAGTTTTGAGGTTAGACTGCTCGTCGATGACGCAGCGACCGAAGCGCACAGGTATAGAGGGGCGAGGAGGCGTGGGCGGAGGTGCCGGATTATTGGACGTGCCGATCTATCGAAGTGCCGGATTAGTGAGATTATACCAAATTATTTATTCACCGGTAAATTTTTACACAAAGATCAGCTATAATTAAATTAATTTTTTTTAATGATTTTTTTTAAAAGAGGTTTTATAAGGGGTTTATAAAACTATTATAATGCCATAATCATTGTATTTACATTTTTTTCTATCTTCTTTTAAGTCCAATTTGGACCATTTTGTACAACATTCTGGCTTCCTCAGACAATGGCGAAGCCAGAATACTGTTACAAAATCCGATATCTAATCTATTTACATTAAATTTACTGCAAAAATTTACTCTTTCAGTCTCGATACTTACACACTCCACCAAAATGTGCAATACATCCTCTAATTGGCCACATTCTACACAGTTAGGGGATTCGACCTTTCCCATCAAAAATGCAAAGCTGTTCATTGGTATGTGTCCCGATCGAAGCCTTAGAGCTGTAATAATATCGGTCCTGCCCATATTAGCCCTATCCACCCATGAAGAACGGGAAAGATTTGGTTGAATAGTTTTATACCATATTACTTTTGATAGAGATCTCTCATTAAAGTATTCCTTCCACAAACTGACACATCTTTCTTTTACTTTGTACAGAAAGTCTGCGAAAAAAGGTAAACAATGCAGTAAAATACCGTCAGAGGAAACCTCCTTCGCTAATCTATCCGCCACTTCATTACCTACTAGGCCAATATGAGCAGGGATCCATTGTAACACAACAGTTATATTTTTTTTGCTTAAACTATCAGTAGATTTCAAAATACTGTAGGCTATCGGTGGCTATCTCGATGTACCTCGAAAATTCGAGGTACATCGAGCCAAGTGTTGCAGAGCACTCTTAGAGTCTGTCAAAATAACATATTGACATTAGTGATTGAGTGATGCAATATACGATACAGCTTCTGAAATAGCTATCAGTTCAGCATACATTATTGAAACTTTAGAATTAATTTTGAATTTCATTGATATGTTTAACTGAGGGTCAAAAAACGCAGCTCCTATGTTAAATTTTATTATCGCTAGATCCATCGGTATAAATTTTATAAGATTGCAAATATTTATTATCAATAAACTTTAAACATATGTGTCTCAGAACCACATTGCTATAACCGTGTTTAGCTTTATCAATTGTTTCAATAAAATGAAATACAATGCCGCAAAGATCCACATTGCTAACCCTACCTGGGTTTCCAAGGAGTCCAAGAAGAACATTTCAAGTTGCGTTGAGATATGAATATCAGAGCCTTTAAGAGAATTATGTACGACTGCCAACAGAGGTTTCTTTTTCTTACGCAATGGATGGGCCACAAAATAATTAAATTAATATTATTATTAATTAAACTTTGATAGCTCAGAGGTTAATTGCTCGCAATGAATTTCTCAATAAAAAACTCAAAAAAACAAGCAGTAAAACTCAATTCAGTTAGTAGCTATTTTAAGTGCTGTTCACCATGTAGTGGTGAAGGGAAGTATCGTAAGGAAAATTGTATGTCCGAGGAAAAATATCGTGTGGTTTGCCAATGGGAGAAGGCCTGTGTCCAGCTGCGTGTCGTATATGACATTTTACTAATATAGCCTTTTATCAGCCTTTTCAGGGTCCATCGCTGAACTGCTCTCATCTTTTCAAACCGTCAAGACTTTGTTATAATGCAGAGTATAAAAATAATATTAGTAACAATATTATTTGTAGATCAAATAACGTTTTCGCTTTCGTTTCGTTTCTTTGAAAACTAGTTAGACATTCGATAAGAGAGCCACAGTGTACTTGCTGTGTATGAGATTTTTCATCATACTCCTCATTCAGTATACCAACAAAAGCCGTGGTAGCGCAGAGGTTAAGCGCTCGTAAATTTTATAGTACGTGAGCAACCCGGGTTCGATCCCCGCCGGCAGTAAAATTGTTAATTTCAATTTTAAGAGCTGATTTACCAGGTGCTCGGCGGTGAAAGAACCTAATTTTGAGGAACCCAAATGTCTGAAAAACTAAAAACAAAAATGAATTGGGGCAGCGCGGCGGATATTTCTTTGCCATAAAACTCTATCAGAAATATGAGGAGGCCTGTGCTTAGCAGTAGAACTTGCCAGCTGTAACTTTACTACTTTTACATCAACAATATACACACGTATCACTCGTGAAAATGATGTACCTAATGAAATATAAAGTACAGAATAATTAATAGGCGGCTTTGCGGAAATCCATTATGATGATGTACGCGAAGTAATTTTTACCAACTTTAATAAAGTACAGAACATTAATCTTAAGCTAGGTAACACTATTACATAATTTTTCTTCTTCTTCATCAGTGCATAAAGTCCACGCCTGGAGACGGTCCTTTCCCGTTGTAGAGGTGATTTACTTTAATAATCGTAACGCTTGTATGTAATTATAATAAAAGTGGTATAAATTAGTTAAGTTGAACGTTTCACATTAATTTCGAAATTAAAAATGTTTTTATAAATTTCATAGGTAGTGTGGTTAATTTAATTAATTCAATTTGTTATTGATTAAATAATAAAAAAAATTACCATACTATTACTATATACGATAAGTGTATTATCATATATAGTAATACTATGGTAATACCAAACCTACATTACTCTTAACGTTGAAATGTAAAAAGAAACCCACCTGAATTTCATGGCAAATTCTATACGGATTATCGCCTCGTAAAAGTACTTAATCTTTGTTCCCCATTTCCCAGATATGCGTTATGCGCGCCGTGTTATGTCCGCGCAGGTTTTTGTCTTCCATTCCTTTCTTGCATATAGCTGTCTCGCTCAGAACAGACGCACCGCTCCCAGGGTTTTTGCCCGGGCCGCGCCTGTGCGGTTTCCAGGACAAGGAATCACTGACCGGGATAGTTCGATGTCTTTGCCTTCTATAAATACTAACAATTGTTACTTTTACCTTTTCTTTATAGCCAGAGTATTATTTTAAAACTTAGTATTAATTTCTCGTAAGTGTATTAAAATTACTTTTTCTAATAGTTTCCATTAGCTGTTAAAATAATAGTTGTAAAAATATTTTTAGAATGTTTAGTAGAGATAGGTTTTACTAAGCTAAAACTACCTAAGTAAATTGTTTTAATAATATAGGTACATATTATTATATAAATATAAAATAATGTAAATTGTAAATAGCAAATAGTATATAGTGTATGTTGTAGAATTTGAATTACTTATTTATTAAAATTAAAAATACTTAAGTATAAAAGAAAATACATTAAGAAAATAATTTAGCCAGGGAATTCGGTTTATTTGTTTGTTATGTAAATTTTTGTAAAGAAATGTGCATATTTTTGTGGTTTATTGAAATAATTGAGCAGTAATAAAATAATTTCATGTAATTCAAATCAAAGAATTAAAATATTTATGGAATGTTTTTATTTTGACGATGTATAAATTGAAGTTCGCCAATACGCTCTGGGGCAGCGCGGCGGACACTTCCTTGTCCTAAAACCCTCTCAGAAATGAGGAAGGCCTGTGCCCAGCAGTGCGACGTGTATATTCTGTAACTTTAACCTTAAATTGAAGTACGTAGTAGGTGCTATTATTTATTATGTGATTGAATTTTAGTCATAATAGTTTATGATTAGGGCATCCTCACTATCTTTATATACTGAATTGTAAAAGAAACTTACAGCCGACGCAATAGTAAGTGGCTACTGTAGACATGGACGTGGACTCTGAGAACGAAGATGAAACCTCTACAGCCTGTAATTATATGCCTGTATACTGCATCGCAGCGGTGCAAGCACTGCTATTTGGTAAGATGGTGGTACTTACCTGGACGGACAACTATGTGGGAAAAGAGTGCCACCATTTTCCGGCACCTCTGAAATTATTAATCGCAGTTTTAAGTACTGATTTATCACGTACTTGATGGTTTAAAGAAATGGAAAACACGTTTTATACGTGGTAGAGCCATGCTGCAGCTATATTGGTGGTATAGTTGTAGCACGAATGGGTCGGCTCGACCGGGGAAGGACCTCACGCTCTCACCGAATATCAGCGTAAAATAGCAGCTTAACGCTGCTGTGTTTCGTATGGTGAATGTAGAGAAACAGATACCCCTTTTAGTGGAAACGAGGCATCTTAGTCCTCAGGGGTGACAACGCATCTGCATTTTGATTCGTAATCGAGGATAGATGTAGATGTCTATTGGCTGCAGCAACCACTTACCATCAGGTGGACTGTGAGCTCGTTTGTCACCCTATCCTATAAAAAAAACATCGCTGGAAAAACTACGACCAAGTAATAAAATAAATAAATAAATTGAAATCCGCTAACTGAATTAAAGCATCGCAACAGACTCTTCCCACACCATTATGCTCTCAATAATAAATGTGGGGATGTGCCCAGCAGTGGGTCGTTTATATACTCTTACTTTTCTAAATTTAATGACATTGTAAGATATCGTATCATAAGACAAAAGTGTGGTTTGCAAGAAGATTCTGTGACCAAGATTAATAAAGTATTGCTTCGGTGGTTTGGTCATATAGAAAGAGCGTCAAAGCAAATTTATATTGAAGAAGTGAGTGGTAGAGTCGATAAAGAACGCCCGAGTCGGAGTTTTACCGACCAAATTGGCGATATATTGAAGATGGACAAAATTAAGACTACCTTTAACCGGCGAGCATGTATGCGTAGGTAAATGGTTGTGAAAGAAGCGAGAGAGGAGTGTCAGGATCGTGCTAAATGGAAGTCCCTAGATTCTGTTTACCGCTACCTCACCCTGGGCGCGCACTGCTTGTGTGACAGGCGTGGGAGTTTATGTTTTTATGTTGTCGTTAATTTATTAACTTTATGGATGCTATGCTTGGCAGGCGGGATGGAAACCGCAGTTTTTATTATTATTTTCAAAAGGCCTCTGCAATTCCTGGTGTTGCAGTTGTTCATGGGCGGACGTAGTCACTTACCATCAGGTGAGCCGCATGCTCGTTTGCTCCCTCTTACATAAAAAAAAATTTTGAACTCTTAAGTATGCTCAGTAGTGGCCTTCATATAGGCTGTGATAAGGCTTAGAATTAAAAAAACTTAAGTAAGCTTTGAGATTTTTGTGGGATTTCTCGCGTCTCTTGTGAAATTGAGTTACGCCGCCGTAACGGGGCAAGGAGATTACTACCGTTTGTACAGATTTTGATCAATCGACGTGTCTATTAGTACATTTCTGAAATTCGATCAATTCGATGAATGGATGGTCCGGGGTACAAAGGTGAGCTGGAGATAAAGAAGTAAGGGTGGCAAACGAGCACAGAGTTTACCTGATAGTAAGTGGATGCTGTGGCCTATAGAAATCTGCATCTATTCTCGATTATGAATCCAAATACAGATGCATTGTCACCCATGGGGACAATGATGGAATGTCTCGTTACCAGTAAAAGGGGTCTCCTATTCTCTACACTCATCGTACGAAACACAGCAGTATAATCCAGCTATTTAAGGCTTTGGTTACATCAATAGTTAGAATCAGGTGGGATAGTAGTAAAGTACAAGGTATTAATATGTCAAGAAGAGGTGTTTTAGACGTAAATTGCACATATACAAAAAATTCAATTATGGTGGGCAATTCACCTAAAACCACCGACTCCTGAATTGGGCATATTTCTTTAGATGTTAAACTCTTTGATGGAAAATATTCTTATGCTACCGGTATTCTTCATTAATTTTTGACTGACTTGTTGGTCCAGTGGTATTATGCACGACTGCTGATCATGAGGTCCCGGGTTCAACTCAGGTCGGGCCATAATAAATTATTGGGATTTTCTGTCTAGTAATTCTCAGTAGCAGCCCAGTGTCAGGACCTTAGCGGTGTTCCACTCCTGTATCGCGGAATGCACGTAAAGCCGTTGATCTTGCACCTGATCTCTCCCGTCGTGTTGGACAACGGTGGTCCTATTATAATTCTTTGTTCTATAATAGGGAAGGAATCGAGAGTGCACCTGTGCTTGCGTATACGCTCGTGTACTATAAATCTGTCCTGCGCAGATGGCTAGTCTCCGTTGAAACTGCCCGCCGTGACTGATATTGGTCTCGAGTACAATATTGTCAATATTGCATGACAATTTCATTAATCCAGGCTTAAAACACCCAGCGTTAACCAGCGATAAATGTTATACTATTAAGTGTTGAAGCTTGGCGATTATGACAAATCCTCTCTTTTAAAGGAGCCCTGCGCTGAACTGTTACGAACTGCAAAATTATTTTAAGCTGAATTAAAAAGAAAAAGAAGTTATACATAACTTTAGAATCAATCAGTTCATCATCATCGTCATTACAGAACAGATATTTGCCATAGTTACCACGCTTGGCATGCGCAGTTTTTTATTTTCTAGTAGCTAATTAGGAAGACGTTGCTGCGCATCTCCTGTTTTGTTTCCCTCTATCATCTCTTACGATACCTGCAGGACTATATGGGGTAGTGGATATTCTTACATAAATAACATATTATTGGTATGTCTTTATCAGATTAAAAAACTTATCAATGATTTTTCACCCTTTTATAATTATAGCCGAATGGATAAAAATGCCGTCATGTAGTTTTAACCTCATGGGTACCGTAGCCCCTCTACAGCACTGTGTGACGTCACGGCACGTGCCCCTTACGCCCGGATACTTCCTTTGACAGTTTGATTTGATTAGAGCATTGTGGCGAATTAGGAAGCAACATAAAGGACAAGGGGCCGACGAGGCGTGTTCTGATTGCTTTAGTTGTTACTGAATTGCGGCGTTTGTTGGCCGTTACCTTAATGTTTTCATAAATATAACTATTTGGTTATAAAATATTCTTTAATAAATTTATGGTTTTTCGAAATATAAATTGACATAAATAGGATTTTCACGTGGTAGTGCCGCACGAACGACCAAGGTCTTAGAGAATGTCAGCAACCTGAAAATAATGCTGTGTTTTGTATGGTGAGTGTAGGAAACCATAGATTCTTTTACTGGTAACGAGGCATTCCATCTTGTTCCTCGAGGGTGACCACGCATAAGCATTTTAGTTCTTATATACTCGTAGATGTAGATGTCTGTAAGCCGCAGTATCAATTTACCATTATGATGGACTGTGTGCTCGATTGCCATCCTTCTTCTTTGAAAATTTCAATAATGTACTATTAATTTTTACAGACATTATTTACTCAGAATTTAAGGGATTATAAGGAGTAACTTAGGGTACTTTTATTTTAGAAAGGTACCGCGATTCAAATAGGGAAATATAATAATATATTACTAAAAATTATTCTATGCGAACGAAGTCGTGGGCACAGCTAGTGTCTAATAAATAACAAGCTCTCCTCCCTTTTTTTTTGTATTTTCTCTCCACCACCTCAAGAAAAACATTTTTTTTATCTATATCTCATAAAAACGTTATTCCCACATTAAAAATTTGTCCTATATGGTGGAGGTGCAGACACGGAACAATTATACACCGCAAAAATACTTATAGGAATTGAACCCACCACGATCCGCAGCGCCACAGCCAATCGCTAAGCCACTGCGCCACGGAGTCTTTGTCATAATTTGCACACTGCTTAAACTTAGTGTCAAAAATTTTCTAATATTCCGTCGACAATCCGAATCGTAAAATCTTATTCAATAAACTTATACACAAAAGTGAATAGGGAAACAATTTCCAATTGATGAAGCTGTTACAACGAAAATAAGTGATAATAAAATATCACAAAAGCGTCACATCTCAATTCATCAGTCTTTAATCAAAAGTTATAGCGGAATAACTAAGGCGGGTAGGAATTATTGCCCAAATAAATGAGAACGAATCGATCACACTTTATCAACATTCAGTATTTTCGGGCTCGTAACTAAAGGGTACTTAAAGCAGAATATTTGAGGCTGGGTAAAGAACATGAGGGCAATGCTTTTCAAATTGAAAATCATGATATATTTCCATTATTTGACCCGCCGCATTTATTAAAAGGAGTGAGGAATAATTTAATATCAAAAGACTTAAGGTATACCCAGAATGACCAAGTAAAAACAGCAAAATGGCAACATTTAAAATTACTCTTAGAAATTGACGCAGGAGAGATGAGTTAGAATGTGTAATAAGCTTACAGAAATGCATGTTATTTCTGAAAAATTCCCAAAATGAAATTGAAACATGCAGCTCAAGTCTTTAGCCAACGAGTATCAGGAGCTCTACGATTTTGTGCAAGTAGGTTATTATATAATATTATTAATATAAATTATTTTTTATAAGATATCTCTTTATCACTTATCTACCTGTGTTCTCTTGTATCTAACATTTTATTGCTTCTTATCATTTCAAAAGTGCTCATAATATTTTATTTCTTTGCAGAAAATAAGTTACTGCCACAAGAATGTGAAGATACGGCAGATATACTTCTTCTGTTTGATCAATTGTTTGATTCTTTTAATGGAGGTTCATATAAGAAAACATACAAGATTTACAAAAATTGTGTAAAACCTAATTCAGATCACTTTCCGCTATGGAATAAAGTTGAATGAATGAAAAAGAATGTACTATTAATTTTTACAGACATTATTTACTATTGAAATTAAATATTTTTGTATACGTTGTTATATAGCTACTATAATAAAGTTAACTAGGTTTCAGAATCGCTTTTCTATATAGGCGTCCATCTGTGTAGGATACCACTAGCTTGCCTATTTGTAACGCAAGGAGTGCACCATATGTTGCGTTCCGGTGTTCGTTGAGAGAGCTAGTAATATAACAGGATGTGAAGAATTTCTCCATAGCCCTTAGGAATCATAACGAAATTGTGGCCTTCTTTGTTTGGAAATGGTTAAGACTGGCAGCATAACTCTAATATTATAAAAAGAGTGTAATAGTCCATGGGCTAAAGCAGCCAAGAATCGTCATTTTGTTTTTGTAATCTTCAAAAAAAAAATGTATTCAAACCATTCAAGTAAAAAGTCTATTGATTCTGTGCAAGATAGTTTTTTTTATAAGGTGACAAGCGAGCACACAGTCCACCTGATGATAAGTGGTTGCTGTGGCCCATAAACATCTACATTTATCCTCGTTTGCGAATCAAAATGCAGATGCGTTGTGAGGACTAAGATGGAATGCTTCTTTTCCAGTAAAAAGGGTCTCCGGTTCTCTACACTCACCATACGAAACACAGCAGCATTAAGCTGCTATTTTACGCTGGTATTCTGTGAGAGCGTGGTCCTTCCCCGGTCGAGCCGACCCATTCGTGCTACAACTATACAATTAATATAGCTGCAGCATGGCTCTACCACGTATAAATATAGTTTATAAAAGTTTCTTAGTTTTGTTTGTAAAAAGTTGTTTTTTTCTTTATGATTCATCTCTTTTTGCTTCAAGTATAAATAATTTTTCCAATAGTTTTTTTTTCATGACAAACGAACTTACAATCCACCTCATGGTAAGTTTTTTTTTTTAATAATTTTAATTTTTGCGCAGAACCCTAATTCTTTTTTCTAAATCTTCCTTTTAGCCTTCCTTTTAGCCTAAGTTACTCCTTATAACATCAGCTATCGACCAGTGAAAGTCCCTTCAAAATCGGTCCAGACATTACGGAGATTAGCCGGAACAAACAGACAAATATTTTAAAAATTGTGTTTTTGTTATAAGTACCGTATAACACGTTCATATGTATTCAGTAAAAAGCTCTTATTTTGACATTAGAAACAGACACTTCAATTTAACTTTTTTCTCTAGACTATATTTTACAAAGCGATGTCTTGTGAATTATTTTATAATAGGACATTGATTAAGCCAACGCTTATACGTATAACATTTTACAATGTGTTTCCCATCCATTCGATTGGAATAATCCCTGAGGGAGCCACGCGACCTACTGCGCAAGTTACAAATGAAATTACAATGATCCCGTAAGAACAGGGGATATAGTTGCAATCTCCTAATTTGTAAGGAGTTAAAGATGAAAAGAATGAGATCAATTGAGATGGCACATATTTATTGTTCTATGAACTTTTAGTAGCGACAACTTAATGTTAATATTTATTGTGGAAAATACTGTTAAGTTCGAAATTTAATATTACGTCATAATCAACAAAGATAAATAACATTGTTGTAATGTTTTATAAGTATATAATTAACGTTACATTACAAAGTATAAAACTTACCGTGTAAAAATAACCACTACCTCATATCATCTCGTGGGTGTCGTAAGAGACGACAGAGGGAGACAAATCTAGAGTTTGGCAGCAGCGTCTTCCTAATAACTACTAAAAATAAAAACTGCGGGTACCAACCCGCTTGCAAAGCGTGCCAACTATGTCATATATCCCCCTATGAGGAAATCTATGGGGGAGGCCTATGTGCAGTAGTGGTCTTCAATAGGCTGTAACGGTATAATAAAATTCATTCACAAGCAGTTTATATATAATAAATACCTTTTATTATGCTTAAGTCCTTGTGTTATAAAAAAAACTTAACTCTTAAAAGATCTTTAAGAGAATTTTTATCTATTGCCTTCTACAGTTTTATTTAGAATATTATTGTTAAGTCATACCCCTTGCGCAAAATATAATAAGGGATAATCGCACATCGCCACGGGGGTCAGTGCAGTCAAATCTGTCTAAATATTGTGTTAGTTGGGGTGTGATCATTAGAACTATTGTAGCATACTCTAATGTCAGAATAAGCACGATGTGGTATTTTTAATATTAAAAAAAAATTGGACCAGTTTAGGTGTTCAAATAATTTATTGATATTTAGTAAAATCAACGATTTTAAATATAATATATATATATATTATATATTATTATGCAATATTAATAGTATTGATAGAGATTAATAGTTTGTATCACTTAATATACTACTCTTGCACTAATGCTACGACAATAGGTACTACAATGCTATGAAAAGTATATAATATGTACTCCGTCACGTTATTTTTTTACGAAGGCTTGGGGACATTTCGAATTTTATATTTTGTAACGACTCTACATTATAGGCGTTTTAAGATTGTACATATGTTTATGTAATCATTTAACAAAGCTGTGTAGTAGCACTCTAAGATAAACTATGAGTCCAGAAGATCTTTTATGTTCCGATAGATGGCGCTATAACCATTTCGCGCTTATACTAGATATGTACTGGATTCTGATGATGTTAGTGCTGTTAGCCTTTTGGCTCTTACAGCTTCATCGGACTCAGGGTTCACGTGTATTTAAGCAAAAAGCTAAACACTGTACATAACTTGACGACTTTTCTGTAGTGCAGTGGCTAAACATTTGGCGGCGGCATTGTGGGCTGCTGGTTTGATTCCTGCGCTAAATACATAAATATCGGTATGGCCTACATATGTTTTTTCAATTTTATGTATGTAAAACGTGTCAAAGATAAAGGAGTGATTTTCAGTGTTATTAAAAATCAAATTACTAAAGGGAAAGGTATGTTCGTAATCTTCCAGGCAAAAGTGAGTGGGCTTTTGTTAGGCTAAGGCAGTGCGATTTACCACTTAGGGCTTCATCACCATTTCCCACCAAGTGATAATGTAATCAAGCACTGGCATACAATAAGTTAAAAAAAAAACTATTTAATTAATTCATTATAGACCATTATAATCTAAAATTAAAAATTTTGTACAACCAACTTCAATATAAATTATTAAGAATAACTTAAAAACTATTGGTCAGACCTTGATCAAATTTATATGCGACCACATGAGAAGCACCAGCTTTCAAATAAAAAAAGAATCAACGAAATCATACAAAAAAAAAGAAAAAAAAAACATACAGTCGAATTGAGTATCGTCTCCTTTTTGAAGTCGGTAGAAAAGACTACTGATAAACCTTAGATTCCCCTTATTTTTTTATTCCCCGATTTTGCCTACATATTGCATAGTTTCTACGCTTAGCAGGCGGGTTGACAGCTGCAGCTTTTTATTAAAGTTAAAGTTAAAATTACAGCCTATATACCTACGTCCCACTGCTGGCCACAGGCGTCCTCTCATTTCTGAGAGGGTTTTGGGGCAAGGAAATGTCCGCCGCGCTGCCCCAATGCGTGTTGGCGAATTTCACATGTCTTCGAAATATTTTAGCTTTTATTATTCAGTTTTTTATTATTTTCAATTATTATTAGCGAGACG
Source organism: Parnassius orleans (assembly GCA_029286625.1). Classification (NCBI taxonomy): domain Eukaryota; kingdom Metazoa; phylum Arthropoda; class Insecta; order Lepidoptera; family Papilionidae; genus Parnassius; species Parnassius orleans. Next base: position 2,729,454 of record JAGSMP010000083.1, read on the forward strand.
CTGTTTCAGTTTCCTTCCTTAACTTCTTACGACATCCACGGGATCATATTAGGTAGTAGGTTATCTTACGCCGTCACTATATTACGATTACTAAACTATTATTTTAACTAAAGCGCGGTCGCGAAGTAGGAAAAAATTTATTACTTTGCATTTTGAAACTTAATTCCCACCGTACAAAGTTTTATTTCTATTGCAACTAAGATAGTTTTAAAACCTATTGAACAGTTTTTGTGATTCGAAAACCTAGTTTATTCTCAAGTGATAAAAGTTCATATTTGTATGAATTGCAATAATTTGAAATTCTTCCTGCTCCGCAATCACGCCGTATAAGGCACTATAGTATTATAGTTGAATTTTTAATACCATATCCTACCTTTCTAGCATCCATAATGAGATCTCATTTAGTAATAGGCTTAAATTAACATATCACTGAATCTCGTGGGACCCTTGTATCTATACGTAGAAAGCTAGGGTGTTCAGTATGAACTGTTCTTTTCTACCATAATACAAAAAGCGTATACCTATTTATGTTTTTCCGTGGAACCACTTATTTAAGCGCTCGCCGTAAATACCACAGCACGCAAGCAATCCGAGTTCAATCCCCGTCAGCACCAATTTCTTTTATAGAACGAGGGTGATAAACGAACACAGTTCACCTGTTGGAAGGAGGATGCTGTGGCCCATAGACATCTTCATCCACCTTCAATTGTGAATCATAATGCATATGCGTTACCAGCACGTATACACGAACACGGAACACAGCTGTATTAAACTGCTATTTTACGCCGGTATTCTGTGAGTGTGGTCCTTTCCCCGGTTGAGCCGACCCATTCGTGCTACAACCATAAGCTGCAGCTCTAACACGTGTGAAACTGTTGATATAATTTAAAATTCTGATTTACTACGTGTTCGACGGTGAAGAAAAACATTGTCAGTAAATCTACAATCATGTCCGAGAAAATCTTTTCGGGTATAGTGAAGTCCGCGAACACGCACAGGATCGGCACCTTGGACAAGTGGTGGACCTTCTAAGATATGCGAGGAGACCTATGCCTAGGAGGCCATCAGTACCACGATTGTGACATATATGGGATGTAAATTTAATTTACAAAAGTTTGTGTACTAGCCTGGATGTGTTCAGATTGTTTCTGATCTCATATCTAGAAAAAATGAGTTTGTGGTGGCCTTTGCTCTGCTCTGCTAGAAATTCTGAGATGAGAATCGATGAATTCTATAAACATAATTTTATTACATTCAATATTTCATTCTATGACCTTTATCTCTTACCAGGTCGTCATACACTCTAGTGTAAGGGGTGGGGGAGACCACTTGAGAAATTTTCTTCCCTTTATGGCGGATATCGTAGGAAATTCCGAGCTATGTTTCAACGTGGTAGAGCCATGCTGCAGCTATATTAGAAGTATAGTTGTAGCACGATTGGGTCGGCTCCACTGAGGAAGGACCACGCTCTCACAGAATACCAACGTAAAATAGCAGCTTAACGCTGCTGTGTTTCGTATAGTGAGTGTAGAGAACCGGAGACCCTTTTACTGGAAACGAGGCATTGACGACGCATCTGCATTTTGATTCGTAATCGAGGATAGATGTAGATGTCTATGGGCCACAGCAACCACTTACCATCAGGTGGACTGTGTGCTCGCTTGTCACCCTTATACTATAAAAAAATATCCAACATGTATCCATTGATATTATAATAACCCTTATACATATGCAGTCTTAGTTAAGTAAAACAAAATTCACTGTAGTTTTCAATTAGTCAATTAGGCCCATGGAAACAAACCAAAAATGCACCATAAGATTTTTTGCGTTACGTACCTGGTTCATGAACGCTTTCGATGTTAAGTACCGTCACTGCAGCATTGCTGCTAAAGTCGAAACAAAACGAGAATTTTTAATTTTCCTTGGTCGCAACCATAGCGATATCAAAGAATATTAAATGATAACCTGTAAAGATAACTTGATGTTCAGATATTATGCTACTGTTGCAATTTCAAAATATTTTATTTTTATTTTTTAAGTATCTTTTTTTAGGCCATCATCATAAGACACTATTTAATATTTAAATAGTTTTGGTGTTAACTATAATTGTAATTTGTCATATACATTTTTAGTAATCACTTATTTTAGGGATAGTCATGGAATGATATTTTTGATGATATGTTTCAATGCTTAAAAGTAAATAAATAATTGTTTGGACTATTCTAAACAATAATTGTTTACAATAATAAACAATTATTATTTATTTACTAGACCCTATGGTCTGGATGTTTGTCCTTGTGCAATTTATGTTTGTAAACTACCTCTACGATACAGGAAAAAATCCTACTGTGGGGGTAACGTTAAAAAAAAATTAAATGATCCTATCGAATTTGGTATTTTTAAATCATGACATGAACTATGATGATGAAGATTACATGATAATATGAATATGCATAGACTATACAGTATGAGTTGAATACCAAAAAACCTTATTGCGCTGCTACTGCAGCGGTTTTCTAATTAAATAAATCAATCAATCATGACAAACCAGGCACACTAGTTATTACTTCCAACTGGTTCATTCAATTTTAACATTCAAATTGTCCACTTTGATTGGTGTCGCGTGTTCCGTTTACAAAGTCTAATAATTTTGAATGTAGATAATTTCAATAGACCATAGTATATGATCGGGTTGCTTTATGAACTGTGAAGGAATAAGGATTTTTTTTGCCTGGTCAAATCATACAAATTTATTACATGGCATAGTATACTTGTATTTATTCTTTAATTATTAGTATTAGGATAGAAATAATTTGTACAAATTCACTGTTCATCAAGTAATTATGAACAGTGAATTTAAACAAATTTATTCCATGGTGTGTATCATCTTTGTACTCAAGGGTAGAAACGCATCTTATAACATATTTACATTTCAACTTACATATTGAAAATATTAGTTTCGGGATATGATAATATTAATACTTATATAATAATATTTTTTTGGAATTAATAATTTTATTTTCTTTTATTTTTTTAATATTTCTAATAAAATCAAATAAATTACACAAATTTGATAAGTAAAAGTAAGAAGACTGATAAAACTAAGCAAATAAATTATATAACGTGTCAATTAAATATAATAAATATCGCCGCAAAATATGACAGAGGTATTTACGACTGGAGATGGGCCGCAACGTTAGAAACACAACGAAAAAAAATGCTGTTACCAACTCGCCTGTCAAGGTGGCAACTATGGAAAATGTCCACCCTATGAGGCAATCCATGGGGGACGCCCATGATCAGCATTGGATTTTTGATAGGCGTGTACGTTACGTGTACGGAAACGGTGACCTAGCAGATATTCAATGACGATGGTATCTCAATAGGCCGAGACACATAACTCAGAATTTATATATATGTTATTAATTCAGAATCTGTGCACATGTTTAATCAATTCCACTAACAGTTCATCGACGTCTTCTTCAACTTCAGTCCATAGAGCACATCTGGACATGGGTCTCTCCCAATGTAGTGAGGATTTGCCTTATTCCGCATGCTTGTCAGGCAGATTGACGATCGTAGTACCAGATGTCTTCCTTTGTCACTACTCACTGTCGCCGGCCGTGTTCACTATGATTGTATTGACGGCGTAAGAGAATCCATCACCTCATTTATTCCATCTAATGTCATCCTATAGATGGCAGTATAACCATCTCGTTTACGCCAGACGTAAAATACCAAGACCAGCGGAAAAAGCGTAAAAACTAGACGTCTTGCACCTTTGATACTGCTCCCCTTCGCCGGTCTGGGCATTTTTACGCCAAGCGTAAACGCAATGCTTAATACCGTCATCTCCCTTTTTTTCTTTTATAGGATTTGGGTAACAAACGAGCACACAGTCCACCTGATGGAAAGTGGTTGCTATGGCCCATTGACATTTACATCCATCCTCAACTATGAATCAAAATGCAGATGCGTTGTCACCCGTGAGGACTAAGATGGAATGTCTCGTTTCCAGTAAAAGTGGTCTCCGGTTCTCTACACTCACCATACGAAACACAGCAGCGTTAAGCTGCTATTTTACGCTGGTATTCTGTGAGAGCGTGGTCCTTCCCCGGTCGAGCAGACCCATTCGTGCTACAACTATACTAGTAATATAGCTGCAGCATGACTTTACCACGTATAAAAATCTATCGGAAGCTATAATTTCTCTCTGGTTCTATTTTCCACTGCTCACATAGGCTTCCCCCATAGACTGTCGCATAAGGGGGATATTTGCCATAGTTGCACGCTTCACAAGCGGGAAGGCAACCGCAGTTTATTTTTTATTTTAGTCGTTATTAGAAAGACGCTGCTGGCCATATCCTGATTTGTTTCCCTTAGTTGCCTCTTAAGACAACCACGGGATGATATGTTGTGGTGGATATTCTTATACCGCCACTATACGGTAACAGATAAAATTTCAATTTCAGTATAAAAATTCCTATCACTTTCACATATAAAAATTAATTTAATCTGTTATACATATATTTGAAGACACGAGTAACGATCCGCTTGCGTATAAGTTCCCGCCAAAACCTAAACTTTTTAATTCACTTCTTAGAAAAAGTGGATTGCAGTTGCTTTTATTTTTTGTCAGTCCGTCTGTAAACGTCTATGCTAATCGCGTCGTTCTTCCAATTGTTACATATTAATGGGCAATTAATTACACGCGTAGTGAAGCAATCAGTTTTTATATTCGATAATATTTATGCGTACTCACTACCATGTGCGTTCAGCTTCTCATGTTACCTACTACGATAGCTGAATATTATTGCAGTTACAATTAACCGTTTACCAACGGAAATCGATTGAGAGACGCCGTCTAATCGTTGGCGGCTTTATTCTCCTTCAATTTTTTTATAACAAAAATGACACGTCGCCGAGACGGTTCGTTCGAAAATCCCGAAATTATACGTTCTCTGTCCACAGGGCATCTATAATTTGGCGCTATAATTCGTCTCAACGCACTTTTTGTTTGTTTGTAGACGCATAATTACGTTCTGTTCGGAGGGTCGTTTGTTGCCGTGTTGTGAATCTTTCCGGTAACTTTTTTCAAAGGTTCCAAATTTGAATAATTCGTCGTTGCGTATATCTGTCACGAAGGAATTAAATGTTTCTAGTTATGATTTGTGAAAATTCGCATAATTCCAAAGAAATCTATTTCGTCTTCATCAGCCCGTAAACCATTGTCCGCTGCTGAAAGTAACGCTCTCCCTTTGTTTGTTGAGCCGCAAAAATTTTGTTCAGCAATCAGTAAGCAGCGTCAAATATGCGATATATTTGACGCTGCTTGATGTCGCCTGGCTTAAGAGTCTAGCATAAACAAAACTAACCATGGCAGCTCAAAGGCATAAAGAGGTACTTGCCATAAGTTACATAGTATGCGAGAAACTCAAGTTTGATCCCGCCGTAACAAGAGAAATTTTTAATTGCAATTTAAAGTGCTCATTTATCTTGTTCTCCGATTACGCAACTTTGACACGGTTCTCCGTCGACAATATGATTAGTCAGTAGGCAATAAATTTAACGTGTGATATGATATGTATGACATGGTTACTGTTTTCCGATGGATGGTTTTCTTAACATTTTCTAGCCTTTTACATCGCTAGATAAGACGGTGTGATGGATTCGCTTTTTCCGCCACACAACGGCGATCTGATTATGTGATGCTTGCTCACATTTCTCAATTAACTATTAGATTGAGTGATTCGCCTTGCATTTTAACAGTCCTACGAAGCACAATATGTCACGGTGGTTTAAGAAATCAATTACCTCATTTTGTACGTTGAGCATGGCAAAAGTGGAAACTTCTTTATTAAATAGATGGTGATATTACCGTCTTGATCATCAAATGTCTTAAATATCGGGTTCTTTAAACCTATCTTAAATAGCCCGACCGGAGAACGGGTGTAATGTATCGTCGTCATGAATTCAATAATTCATTGTCAGCTTTCTTAATTCTGCCGCTAAATTTCACCATCGCACATCGCAACAATACCATCCATACCATCTGGATGATTGGCTGTCCACCCCTGTGCGATTTACCAGAAGTTTCCCTCGCACTACTTCCTTGTGGAATCTACTACCGCCAGCGATTTAATCGCACTGATGCGGCTATTCGGCTATTTTATGCTGATATTCTGTGAGAGCGTGGTCCTTCCCCGGTCGAGCCGACTCTTTCATGCTACATATTTAATATAGCTGCAAATGTCTCTACCACGTATAACGTCTCTACCACGGCTCTACTAACGTCTGCAACAAAGTAAAAATTGATTACTCAGTGACTGAACGCAAGATGTCGTCACACAAAAATTGCTTACAAACCGCAATGTTCATTGAACTAGACCGACAGATGGACCTGTCTTATTGTTTTATTATTACGTATTTCTTTCACGAATTAAAGTTCCACGTGCGAAAGAGACGGCTTGTTCAGTTTTAAGGAGAGACAGAGACGAGTGCAGATTTTTTGTCTCTAATAGCTAGGGATGATTGTATTTTAATTTTTGTCGACTGTTGCGGTTTGTAAACATCGATAAGGTCAGTGAAATTCCTAATAGTTGTACGTGTTTTGAAATTAAAATGCTAGATTATTTAAATTGTCATCACCAACTGTTACTCAAAAGGCTAAGTACCAATTAGAATTAATAATTATACTACTTACAACTAAAATTACCATCCTTGGTTTCCTTTAAGGAATAAATCACTTTTGTATTGTAGTGAAGTTGGAAAATAGTTCATCACCCAAAACTGAGGGAGTAATGGGAAACCATTTGATATATAAGATAGTTAAAAGTTAAAGTTACAGCCTATATACGTCCCACTGCTGGGCACAGACCTCCTCTCATTTCTGAGATGGTTTTGGGGCAAGGAAATGTCTGCCTGCCCCAATGCGTGTTGGCGAACTTCACATGTCTTCGAAATATTTTTTTTCTGATTTCTCAGACATGCTGGTTTCATCACGATGTTTTCCTTCACCGCTGAGCACGTGGTAAATTAGCACTTAAAATTGCAATTAACAATTTTATCTGTGCCGGCGGGGATCGAACCCGGGTTGCTCGCGTACTGTGAAATTTACAGCGAGCGCTTAGCCCCTGAGCTACCACGGCTCACGGAAATATATTCGACAGAAGTATAAAATTCCTTCTAAAGTATATACTCAAACTGGGTAATTAATAGGGATGAGATCGACAAAATATTATTTGAACGAATGACCGTGCAGTTCGTATGTTAGTATGTATTTAACTATCGCCTGCGAAGCAGATATGTTCACACACATAAATAATTGGTTTTCTGCACTGGCTTAATAGTAATGCATCTATTTTTCGCTCGCCCTCTTTCAATTTTAACACAAACATTATAGGGCATAAATATATATGATCTGCGAACATTTGTCATATGCAAAAATATCGCTGATATCAGAACTAGCCTATTATAATTAACCAGAAATAAAAATAATCAATAAATTCTGTACTTAAAAATAATTTTAATAATGATGACTGTATAATATAGTTTACGCCATTTTACTAGTAATGAAAGTGTATATATATATACACACTATAAACAGTATTTTTATAGAATAAGATAAACAAGCACACTGTCCACCTGATGGTAAGTGGTTGCTGTGTCCCGTAGAAGTTTACATTTAACCTCAATTAAGAATCAAAATGCAGATGCGTTGTCACCCCTGAGGACTAATATAATGCCTCGAATGCAGTAAAAGAGCTCTCCGGTTCTCTACACTCACCGCACAAAACACAGCAGCATTAAGCTGCTATTTTATGGTATTCTGTGAGAGTGTGGTCCCCCATTTGTGCTACAATTATAATATAACTGTAGCATAGCTCTGCCACGTGTTAAAATAATTCAATCAAGACATTATTTTAAATCGATATATTATTAAATAAACTGTCGATGAAAAAATATTATATATTTACTGATAGATTGATAATTTATGCAGTGAGGGTGTCATTCCCGAGTGTTATTCGTTATGTACTATTTATTATTATTAACATTATTTTGCAATAATTTTTTTATCTAATAACAAACATAAGCCATAATATAGCTGCATTATATATGTCAAAAATGTAACTCTACCACGTATGAAATGGTAATTAACAAGTGTCTGGGTAAGTGCAACAAAGCAGCAGTGCCTGCACTGCGGTGTTACAGTCTGGGGGCTAAATAGAACAGTATAATTACAGACTGAGGTATTCCACCTTAAGACTCAGAGGTAACAAAGCATCTGTGGCTTTTTTTGTACAAAGTTGGTTACAGGTGTCCATGGTTTGCAGTAGCCATTTACCATCAGCTGGACTGTAAGTTCGTTTCTTACTTAAACTTTAATTTAAAAAAAAAACCTTAAAATATAACAAAACATCCGAGCATTATAACCAACACCGGTTGCAACAAGTCTGTAATATTTTAAACCGTCATTTCAATTTTGCGCCACTGCGTGTCAATTACCCCATCACTAATTATCGAAGACACTCGCAACCCTATCGGAAATCTATATAAAGAAACCGAATTGAGTATGTGACAGATGGCATAATTAACTTTCGTAGTTCTTTAGTGGGAGCAGGAAGCGGGAATAAAGAGTGATATTTAAAAACAATGCAAGTTACAAATACGACTGTAACAATGGAGTGGCACACAATGGCAGCCCTTGTAGAGTGCTCAGCTACCGCGAGTGAATGGAGGTCGCTGTTTCAAGTATTCTTGTGTGCGCTCCAACAATTTGTACGCTGGAGTATTTTTATCGGTTTGTTACTAAATGAAAATTGAATTAAATCTTTGTCAGAGATTGTTAGCTGTTATCACTAAATATACTTAAACTCATCAAGCCTGTGTCTAAAGGAGAACGGATTTTTAATAAGTAAAAGTAAAATGTAACAGTAAGCAGCTCAGATTTCAAGGAATAAATCAGAAGTTGAAGACGTTCTCCATCACGGCCAAAAGTTGAAATGGCGATAGACGGGACATTTGGCACAAATTCAAGACCAAAGATGGACAAAACCGGTGACAGAGTGGCAGGGACCAGCTGAATTCGTTAAAAGACATGCCAAAAGAAAAATGGGTTGATGAGGTGTTAGCCACAGCGGGAAAAAACAGCACGTACAAGGCACAGGATAGAGAGGCATGGGAAGCTTTGGAGGAGGCCTTGCCTGAATAAGGGTTCTCAAATATTAGTAGGCTCTTTTCAATGTGTATATAATAATATAGCTAATATTTGATATTTTATAATTTATATTTTGACGGCTCCGTGGCGCAGTGGCTTAGCTTGAGTTGAGGTTAGGCTGAGGGCGGATCTGGGAAGGAATCCCGCGCGGAACAAGTATTTGCATGATCTACAAATAATTTTTCCAGGTTTGGTTGTTTGTCCTTGTGCAATTTATGTTTGTGAACTGCCTCCACGATACAGGAGAAAATCTTAGTGTGGAGGTAACGTATAAAAAAAGACAAAAAAACTTTAGTAAAAAAATACCTACCTTTTTATGTTATGTAATGTATATATATAAATAATTGTTAAAGAAAATACTGATGATATATACATCTGTAAAATAAAAATTAAAAAATTAATTTAAAATTACTGGTAAAATCAAATTGAATATTAAATGAATTTAAATTGTATGTACTTACAATATTATTAGGCAATTAAAATATTATTTACATATAGATGTTAATTGGTTTTGTTTAAGTGTAATTAATGAGGAATAAATAGCAATTATATTATTTATTTTAAAAGTAAAATTAAAAACTTCTGTACGTTTCAGTGTTAGACATAGTCCTTTTTTATTTATAAGGAGTAAGTATTACATAACACAATCTGTGCTCTGTGAACCCTGTACTAGATAATCCTGTCTTACTGGGTACCAGACCTTCCATATTGTAATCGTAGACATTGGTACATTTACAAGCAAACTTAAGTATGAATAATTTATACAGTAAGAAACAAATAGTATATGCAAAAATACACTCAAATGTATAAGATATAAAAGAATAAAATATTTTATATCTAAGATAATATAAAATATACATAATCCTTTTGTATTTGTGAAAGGGTTATGAAGCAATAAGGAGCCCACCGCTCTGCTCCAGTATAATTTAACAGACTTCATATATCGAGGCGTTTTATTTCTCAGACATGCATGTTTCCTCACGATAATGTAAATAGCTATAATAATGAAATATAACACTACATCTCTTATTCTACATGAGATAAATAATATTTACTTCTGTATCATGGCGACTTCATGAAGAGCATAACGTATAAATTTGCTGTACTTATGTCTTTGATTTATACGAGTCTAAATTCATTTATTCTTTCATTATATGATTACAACCTATCAAAAGTCAAACGCTGAACATAGAGCTACCCTATAAATATAATTATATTTGTTTATTTGTTTCTATGCGTCCCTACCATTCATCGAACTACTATGAACCTCTGAAGAGTGTTATACGCGCGCCCGCGAATGTTTACTGAAGGCATTGCGGATTGCAATGCCGGGCACGGCTTAGTTAGTTATTTACAACATTTTGTAAAACTATGCCATGTGCCATTTACTCCTCTTGGCACCTTATAGGGTGGATATTTGTCATTGTTACGACGCTGGGCAGACGGGTAGGCAGTCGCAGATTTTTATCAGGAAGATGCTGCTGTCTCTCTCCTGTTTTATTTTCCTATGTCGCCTCTTAAGACACTCCGAGGATGACAACGGGTAGTCGATTCTCTTAAGCCGCCATTACACGGTGGCGAGAGTATATGCTATGTTGTTCAAAATTCAAACAGAGAAGGAATCGGATGCGTTATCTCCGAAGACTAAGATGAAATGCCGAACAGCTCATAATTTTGCCCTCTTTATCCTCAAATTGGAGGATTAAATTGGTGAACTGTCGCATGGCGATAGAAATACATAGGTAAGAAAATAATTGTTCCAATCTAGACTTTATAGTAGGCATAAAAAAGCCGCGGACTTTCTGCATGTCTTACCAGTTCGTCACTCCATCTAGTGGGGCCCGCGCCACACTTCGCTTACCGGTACGAGGCTGCCACTAGAGAACCTTTCTTACCCATCGGTTATCAGTTCTTTGAGCTACATGGCCGGCTCATTGCCACTTCAGTTTACTAATCCGTTGGGCTATTTCGGTTTCTTTAGTTTTACTGCGGATATTCTTTAAAAAATCCGTACTAATTTTTTAACAACAAATGAACTTAGAGACCATCTGCTGGTAAGTCGCTACTGCAATCCATTACCACTTTCAACTAACGTCAAACAAATAATACTACAGGTTTGTTGTCTCTTCTGAGGGCTGGGATGGAATGTCTCATGGCCTGTGATTATACTGGCTCTCTATACCCTTTAGACCGGAACATGGCGGTGCACGCACTATATACTGTTTGACGGCAGAAGTAAAATATATAATCAAAATATAATGACTAATATGTTAACAAGCTAAATAATATTTTTCTGTCTTTTAGTGCTAATACTGCCACACCTTTTCCGCTTATATGAACGTGCAAAAACGACACGTCAGAGATTATGTTGACCTTTTGAGGCTTAATGTGCACATTTGTGTTATAATAGTGATGCATACTTGCTTATTAAATAGGTTTTGAATCACCTTAAAATTCCTTTACTTTTTGCAATGAGCATTAATAATAACACCTGCTGCTGCAACATTCAACTCGCAGTAATAAAGGTATGTATGTTTATTCATAAGGGAACACGATTTCACCTCTAAAGATCCAAATGAGCCTAGAATCTAGGTAGTTCAATTAACATTGTTTAAAAAAATATTTTTTGAAATTTTTTTAGTCGTTATTAGGAAGACGCTGCTGTCCATCTCCTTATTTGTTTCCCACATCATCTCGTGTGGCCAGATGGAAAAACCCCAGATCGTCGACAGGGAGTAGCGTGAAAGGTGCGATGTCTGGTACTGTGTCACCAAATATGTGTAATAATAATATTTATGTCTGTTATTAACATAATAAAATATCTATATATATATTTAACTATACTCTATTTATTTATTTAATTAACTCTACTTATTACTCACAAACACATATACAAATTTCATTATTCTACTCAATTATGTGCATCCTAAATGCGAACATTAAAAAGGATAATGTAGTACCTACCGTTGTAAAATATTTAACTGTTGTCTCTGTTTGCTATTTAGTGCGACATTCCTCTTTTTTTCTTTCTTATTTTTTTTTACTTTTTTAACTAGAATATAAATTAATCTCGTTTTATTGTTTAATTGCGAAGGAAATCATTTATTGTAGCTTCATCTATCTATTTTGTCCACGGATATCTACAGGTGTGGACCTGGTGACCTAAGATACAGCTTTTACCTAGTTTAGGCACCAGTTTTTCACCTAACAATGGTATTGTTTCAGATGTAAGCACATATTTTTTGTTGTTTTCTGAATGTATATTGTTGGTGGAAAAAAAAAATGTGTTACCCTATCCGCCTACCAAGTAGCACGATTAAGGCAAATAATAATAATGTCCTCTAGACCAAATTTTGGTCACGGCGACCAGCCTCAACGGGGACTAGCCCTCTTCGCAGTACAGGATTATAGTTCACGAGTGTGTGCGCAAACATACACTATCATAGTCCTATTTGAACTTTCCTTTCTTGAGTCACGGGGCTGAATTACCTCCAACTTCCTGACTCCGAGCTAGCAGCTCGAAAATTTCTAACTTTGGCCCGACCCACGACTACATAAAGAATGGAGCATACTCAAACGAACTCCTAGACATCCACATAGCATACATATATTACCTCATAGGGGGAATACTTGGCATTGTTAACTGCTTCCCAAAGCTGTTGGTTACCGCAGTTCTTCATTATTTGAGCTTCTAACAGGAAAACATCACCTGTTTGAGTTTCCCTCTGTCGCCTCTTACGACACCCACGGCATATGGGGTAGTGGATATTCTTACACCGCCACTACACAGTGTATATTTTTGAATATATTGTGTATATTATTATTGATTTGTAAATAAGTATATTGAAAATTGCGTTGTTACATAATTTTAAAAAAGAAACAAAGGGAATAAGTTCCCGAATTTTTCTTTAGGGTTCTAGTTTTTCACAAAATCTTGCTTGAATAATCTTCCTTAAATAAAATAAATGACCCAAGACGTTTATCATACAATATAATAAAAATATATCAGTGAGTTTAATTTTTAGCTAATATATATAACGACATCATATTGCTTATTCGTCTCTCAGACGGCAATTATAACAATTAACTCATTTATGGGGAAGCCTATGTTCAGTATTACACTTATGACGGTGCCTCAAGAATGATAATGGAGTTTGAATTACGCGTTTTAAGTAAATGAATCTTCTAGGACCTTTTGTTACCACTAGTGTTGCCCAAATGCAAGAACAAGACGAGACTTAGCCAGTCTTGGTCTTGGTCTTGCGCCAATACACCTGGTCTTGGTCTTGGTCTTGGTATTGCGCTCCCAGTCTTGGTCTTGATCTTGGTCTTGCAGCAAGAGACTCGCAAGTCTTGAAATTACCTATTAGCCTATTACTATTTATTAAACGTTACTTTAGATCTTAGAACAACTTAACCGAGTAGGTACATTCTGAGCTTGAATTAACATAGCCATAGTAAAGACCAATCAAATCAATAAATGTCTAAATTTAATGAGAAATTCGAAAAATCAACTGACACCGGGTGGGGACCCACGACCTAAGCGATCCGTGCCGATGTTCTAACCAACTGAGCTATCTACCGTGTCGCACGACCACGGGCGTCAATCTGTTTCTTAATAAACGTTTACATTTAAAAAGCTTACATGTGCTAAAACATGGTTAAAACATATAAAAACAAATTAATGGCATTAACTTGACTGTATTTTAAAGAACATTATCTGTCTAGAAAGAGATTGATGGACCCTCACCATATATGAAATGGAATAAAAGAGTTATACAATATACCATTTATTTAAATAAAAATAAAATACGATACAAATTAAATTACTTCACAGTACACAATAGTTTTGACATTACTGTTACTTTATATTAATTCTTTTGACGAAGAATTAATACAAAGTAACCATCTGGCTGACTCATCACTTATCCTATTTCTATGTTTTCTAATTACTAATAATGCTTTAGAAAATAATCTCTCAGCAGGTACTGAAGTTGCAGGAATTGAAAGAAAATCACGGGCCATTTTCGATAAAGTCGGATATTCTGTCACATGCGTCCTCCACCACTCTAAAATTAAGGTCTTACGAGCTGGCGGCTCTGGGTTTACTTAGGTACTCCTCCAACTCGTTAATAACTAAGCCTTGAAGACAAGATCCAGATCCATTTTTTCACGTTTCAAGTGTGTTAAAAGTGTCTACAATATTTATCAAATGGGTGACGACATATTCGAGCACTTTGTGTTTTAAAAACACACACTTCCAAAAATCGAGATTTGCAGTGAATTTATTGAACATGTTTATCTATTAGGTAATAATAATAATAATAATAGTAAGTAATTATTATAAACCCGTATAGTTAATGTTATAATAATTACTTACTAGAATAAATTATTATGATATCTACCTATCCTTGCCATTATCTAATTACAATATTCCTTGCGAGATCAGAATAATGTATTCGTGTCCATTCTGAGCACCCGGAAACTTATTTTATTCTTTGGAACGTGTACTCTGTGGCGGCAATCAAACAGTGCGAGCAACAACATTTGACACTGTTTGAAACAAATGGTGACGGTGACCACCGTTTGATATAAAATAATTGGGCAAGCGCCTCTTTCACCAAGCCAAACCAAACCAAGCTAATCGGCCGGCAGGTTGACCATCGCTTCTGACTTTTCGCACCTTAGAGGCTGCTATCCGTCTTCTTTTTTATAAATGAGTTTTGTTTCTGAATTCTTGGATTGTCATAATGTTTCTTACACATTCTTCCAGCAACAAATTTTGACCTCTCAAGATTTAACTCATTTATCATTGATTTCGTTTAGTTTACTGTAAGCTTAATATAAAAACAGCACTAACTTGTTTTTTATAGAACCGGTTTAAGCTTCAAAATTGGTTTCTAAGTAAGTAATTAGTAAATAATCAGGTACGAATTCCCGTACAATTTAATTGGTTTGTGCCAACTTTTAACTGCTAGCTCAATAGAGCTTAATAATTTGATACTTGAATGGTATCTTCATAAGTAGGTAAAATAGTTAGTACCTAGTGTTATCAACATCCTAATGATATCTCAAGTAGTAATTGCAATATAATACGTCACAAACGAAGTTTTACATGTATTTAATATTAGTATAACAAAACGACTGACATAAATTAATTTATAATGGGACAAATCCAGTGCAGTGCAATTCTAGTGAAGATAAGATGAAGTGTTGGAATATCAAAATAATATTTATTTTAAAGCACCTGGAACCAACTGCAGCAATAAAGTGTTAAAAATTATTATAGCAAACGTTACCCATTAACTTAATAGACAAAACGAAGTCTTTCACACATTTATTTATGTCTAAAAGGTGAACTTAAGGCAGTTTCATACTAAGCCAAGTAACTACATAAACTTCTTGGACAGTTTATATAAAGAAATATTCACATAAAAAGAAATAGATACGACTGAAAACATTGAGCACGCCTCCCTTCTGGGGTGCGCGGTGGCGACGTGGTTGGGGTGGGTTGCCATGGCGACCGTCGAGGGCGGCGCGCCTAACGAAGTGGGGACACAGTTGTAAGTGGAAATTCGGAACATTTAAATACCTATTCAATATATTTTTCGTATGCTATTGTAACAGATATCGGTAAAATTCAAGCTCTTTAAACCCTTTTTTTTAAGTTTCAATACGTGTTTCTCTGTGTAGTCAATACTCGTATTCGTTTCTGTGTGTATTAAAAAAAAACCTTCGCGCAATTTTGGCACAAGATGACTTTTTACATTGATGTTAATTTATAATTTTAAAGGCATATTATACCGACTTGCCAAACATCCTATTGCTGCTCAATGTAAGCTTTACACTATCAAATATTTTAACTTTAGGAACGTACTATTGCCGGGTATTCCCTTTTATTGGTTTTTGTAGGAAGTGATACTGTTGAAAGATCTTTGCACTACTCTAGTATGAGTTGTTGAATGTAGACCTTTTTATGAAGTGAATTATAACTTAATCATTTCTTAATCAGAGTCATATATGAAGATTCTGATTGTTTAACTATTGTGTCTTTTTCGCAGACAGGTATGTTTAATTTTTTTTAATTAAAAGTCCACAGTCCCAGTCCAAATCCAAGTCTACAGTTTCGTTAACACCCTGAGGACTAAGACGTGATGTTTCACAGACTATAAGGAGTCTCTCATTCAATCCGGAGCACTACAGTGAACTCATTAATGGTCGGCAGAAGAAAAATTTAAGATAGTAAACACAATCGGACTTAAAGATTAATTGTAACATTAATTTTCAAAAAATTGTAACATTAATGATCAAAATTCCTCTTCCATAAAGACTTTTATATTGCTAAATAAACCACTACATATGTTTTATTGTAGGTAGTGTAATATAATAATTAATAATATACCTATAATCAATAATATAAATATTTCAGTTACGTGTTTCTTCATGATGATAGCGCAAGCCTTAAGAGTCTCGTTTCACGGTATTATAAATGCTTGTGTACGTAAATAAAATAAAAAAGTGGATTTCCATCTAACTTGGCGCGTCGCTCTTACGTACAGACACCGATTTTCTGTGTGATTTTTTTTATGTGCACTCTACGGTATTTATGTAGCCCTTGATAACCGTGTGGCTAAGTAGTGAATAAACTTAACTGCTTAGTCATCGGTTCAAAGTTTGAATCTCGGCCATCTAGTTTAACACACAAACCATTTCCAGTTGTGGTCTTCTATGGGTCCGATCTTCTATGGGAACGAAATGAGTGGGCAACATCTAGTTTTTCATTTATATCTATCTGTGAATAGCTTGCACTTGAGTATACACATACTCTATAGTAAATAGTCATGACTCATGAGCCACAAAATGTTAAATGTGTAACATACCTAATATATGATTGTAAACTGTTCTTTTTTTAAAACAAAAGTGACGCCGGATTATTGCCGGTTCTTTCCAGGACAGAGTTATTTTCCGAACTAGTGGTGAATTGAACGTAAGAATGCCTTTCAATAAGTATTATTCACTTATAATCAATATTGAATTAAAAAAGTTTCTTTTTTAGTTTCGTTTTTGGATACCTTGGAGGGCATATTCCTTGAAGAAAGATTTTCCTTTCACCACGCTGCGCTAGTTAACTGGTCAAAGTCGATACACATGCACGGATAATCCACATTACTGTTTAAATTAGATATAGTAATATGTCTGTCTGTCTTTCCTTCCGAGTACAATTTTTAGCCAGCTTAATTAATATAAGAGTTTAAAAAGACCTTAAACAACACGCATTGATCATGAGCTGTGTTTTTTAATTATTAATGCGTGATAATTATTTTATTTTATCCTGTGATCCTGGTCAGGATACTCGGATAAATTATTAAATTATTGTATTGTCATCGGTCCTTGATACGAAATTGATGCAAATTTTCAAGTCAATCGGCCTTCTACAAGTTGGTGAAAATTACATTAAAATATTCCGTTACATAGAAAGATAGATACCTACCTAGATATATAGATAGATAGATAGATACACGCGAAACTAGTAAAAGCGTGTTAAAAAGGAGGAGGCTTACAATTCGACTGTATGTGTTTTTGTATGTATGTTACTCGATATTTTAGCCAATTGTAAATCGATTTTGATGAAGATGTAGCAAAATAGGCGATGAAGTTTTTTAAATAACTATTTCGATGACATTGAGATTGTAATATTTCTTTGTCCACTCAAAAGGGTAAAAATATATATATATTTTTTATAGTATAGGTAACAAATGAGCACACAGTCCACCTGATGGTAAGTGGTTGCTGTGGCCCATAGACATCTACATTTATCCTCAATTAAAATCTAAATGCAGGTGCGTTGTCACACCTGAGGACTAAGATGGAATGCCTCGTTTCCAGTAAAAGGGTCTCCGGTTCTCTACACTCACCATACGAAACACAGCAGCATTAAGTTGCTATTTTACGCTGGTATTCTGTGAGATCGTGGTCCTTCCCGGTCCAGCTGACCCATTCGTGCTACAACCATAATATAGCTGCAGCATGGCTCTACCACGTATAAAATATATTAATAAAAGATAAAGGCGAATTCAAAGAATAATGATTTCTTATATTTACGTCCTGATGTCATAGTTAGCCCGGCTACCTTCAGTTTTTGAATATTAATTATTGGTTCGATCTACGATCTGATCTTCAAAGAACTAAAAAGATTAAAATAATTTCACAAACTAAATCCAGGGCTTCAAATCTTCTATACCTACAGTATGTTCTAGCACCGACTTCAAAATGTGAAATTATTTTATTGTTTTAAGTTTTTTGGAATCGGCTCTAACTTGATGGTAGTAAGAGAAGTAGCCGAAGAAAATAAAGCGTAAAGACTTAACTCAACAAAATGCCACTCACTCTTGCCTCGAAGACACCCATATTATAATCGGATGGAAAAACAATTGCTGGAAAATCATTCCACTCTACTGAAGAAAGCTTTCCTTATTACAATGTGGGTATCTTCAAGGTGAAATTGAATATATATATATATATATATATATTTTATATAGAATTAGGGTGACAAACGAGCACACAGTCCACCTGATGGTAAGTGGTTGCTGTGGCCCATAGACATCTACATCTATCTTCGTTTGCGAATTTAAATGCAGATGCGTTGTCAGCCGTGAGGACTAAGATAGAATGCCTCTTTTCCAGTAAAAGGGTTTCCGGTTCTCTACACTCACCATACGAAACACAGCAGCATTAAGTTGCTATTTTACGCTGGTATTCTGTGAGAGCGTGGTCCTTCCCGGTCGAGCCGACCATTCGTGCTACAACTATACTATTAATATAGCTGCAGCATGGCTCTACCACGTAAAATAATGGAATGGGAATGAATAGGTTTTGTGACACTAAGATTGCTATTTACAATCTAGGGCTTTATCACCACTCACCAGGTGAGATTGTAGACAAACACTGCTATATAGAAAGTTAAAAAAAAATGTTTACTCGTCAGCCAGTCTTCTGAGTTTTGAACGTTAATCAACAAGATGCACGGCGAGCAGACCAAGTCGACAAATGAGGAAAAGGGAAAATTTACCGTGCCCTACATATGATACTTAACATATTTCCCATGCCTTACGTATGCTATAGAATGGGCTGTGGTAGCTCAAGGTTTAAACGCTCTCCTTAAAACGAGCAAACTAAGTTGGATATTAATTACTAAAATTTTATTGCAATTGTAAGTGCTTAACAACGCAACGGATAACGTCGCTAGGAAACCTACATGTTTATGAAATTAAAAAAAATTGAGGACATGTAGATTCTGCTACTATGCATTAGGGCTACGTGGGAGACCCTTCCTTATCCTGAAAAATTTACAAATATGAGATGAGGCCTGTACCCAAGCAGCGGGATCTTTATAAACTAACATTTTACCTTACTTTACATGCCTTAACCAATTAGATAATTATATATCGACATTCCCTTTGTCTACAAAACAATAAAAATTTCAAAACACCTCCAAATAGCATATTGTTTACATACTATATATGTTTTAGAAAGTTGTAAAATCCTGTACATAAAGTAATAAAATTTTTCTGCTACAAATATTTTAAAAAACTGTACTGTATATGACTTCCAATGCTGTGAATAAAGTTATCAATTAATTTTAAATATTGTTGGTTATTACTTATAACACGATAAAGAGCATTTATTATAATATGAAGTTATAAAACGTAAAGCAGACTTCTTTACTTTCAACTAATTTACATTCGAAATAACTAACCAAGTCAGGTATGTGTAAATTTTTTCACTCGAAAAAACGATCACGTATGTAACCCTTCAATGGTTGTAATAATATTTTCATAAAAAAACGCACATAATAAAGCGGCGTCCGTCAGTAACAGCGATGTAATTATCTCCCTCGCACGTTTACTCATGCCTCGTAAATGAAAGAGATGGACATGTTTCATCATTCCGTTATTTTATGTTATAATGATATGCCACACGACCCTCTTCTATCACCCATCTCTCGGTACTTCGCTCTTAGAATGTAGGAGAAACAGAGACAGCAACATGTACACAAGTTTACTAGTCAATAATATTACGAGATTTTTAACCAAACTGCTAAGAACTCCAAGGTAGAGTTGATTTTTTAAGCGTGAGGGGTCTCGTTATAATTGTAATTATAGCTCGGTTATATTTTTCATGGCTTCTCAAATGACAAATGGCGTGAACATTAATTTTGTTTGTACAATCAGTTGACAGAGTATTCTTGTAAATGGTGTTTTAATGGAGACCATGTTTGTTTATTATTGTCCAGTGGGTTGTGGTTTAATAGTTTCTATTTCATTTGTTTTATAAATTATAACTAAAACAGTTAAACCCATCTTATGATAGTGTTATGTAAACATTATTGATAAAATATTACTTAAATATTGTTTTAATAGAACACGTTCCGCCTATTGGTAAGTAGATGCTGTGACCCGTAGACATCTAAGTTTATCCTCGATCAAAATGCAGATGCGTTGTCGTCCATGAGGACTAAGACGGAATGCTTCGTTTCTAGCAAAAGAGTCCTCGGTTTTCTATACTTACCAATTACCATACGAAACATAGCAGCATTAAACTGCTATTTCACGATGGTGTTCTCTGAGAACGTGGTCCTTCCCTGGTAGCTGACCTATTCGTGCTACAGCCATAATATAGCTGGGTGTCGTAAGAGGTGACAGAAGAAAATTAAGCAGAAGATGGGTGGCAGCATCTTGATAACATTGATAACAATTCAAAATAATTAAAAAAAAACCGCGGTTGCAAACCCGCCCATTGTAATTAGATATGGTAAATATCCCCTCTATGAATGTTCGTTTAGCAGTGGACTTTAGACGGGCTATTGTGATGATGATGATATTTATTATTATATTGCTGGCAAAATCTTACAATTAGATATTGTCACCTTAAAAAAAACAGATAAATAAATATTAATACCTGGTGTTATGATATGATATGATATTACGTGTAAATATTGATAGTGTTACGCTATTTTTAAAATATCATGGAATAATAAACCATTGCCCTTAACTATTATAAAAATTAAAAATTAAATAAATGATCTAGAAATGGTATCTAGGTACATACATGTCTTTGCTTCAGTACTGACTCTATTAAGCTAGGACTCTACAATGCTACCAATATTAAAAACTAATAACTGTTTGTTAAATTGTGGATACATTTCGAAGACACTAATTTTGCAGTACGCAAAGATCGTTATAAATAAATAAATAAATAATCTTTATTGACATAAAAGTTGTTACAATGTTTTTGAAGCCCCTGACTCCCGAGCTAGGCTAGAAAACCTGTGTTACGAGAGTCAGTGCCATCTCCCTAATATAAATGACAGCTAAATTATTTTATGTAAATAAATAAGTTAATATAAAGTAATATAATAAGCGTTTTAGTATAGAAAAAGCTGGTATTCCGTGAGAACATTGTCTCCAGCGTAAAATAGCATCT
This sequence comes from Parnassius orleans, assembly GCA_029286625.1. NCBI lineage: Eukaryota > Metazoa > Arthropoda > Insecta > Lepidoptera > Papilionidae > Parnassius > Parnassius orleans. The sequence continues at coordinate 2,751,154 of JAGSMP010000083.1, forward strand.
TAATACTGCTGTGTTACGTATGGTTTGTGTAGAGAACTGGAGACCTTTCTTGCTTGATGCGAGGCATTCCATCCTAGTCTTCAGGGCTGACAGCGTATCTGAATTCTGATTCGTAACCAATCGTACCATCAACTGGACTGTGTGCTCGTTTGTCATCCTATATAAAAAAATATAATAATTATTGTTTTATAGACGGGGCCCAAACGAGCATGCGGTTCACCTGATGGTAATTGCCGACCGCCGGCTATGAGCAACTGCAACACCAAGGAAATTGCAGGTATTTTGCCGGCCTTTTCAGATCAAGAAAGAAAGAATAGACGGAGCACTGCGTACATTTGAAGTGAAGCAAAACCATGCTTAACTTCGTGACACGCACTCACGCACACATCTTCCTTTAACAGTCCGTAAAAGATTACTGCTGTACGTACACATATGCAGCTAAACCATGTTGTCGGTTGCCAATGATTTTGAATGCATATATGTACGTAAGTGCGTACTTTACTATAAGTAGAGCATGGTTGTAGCTTGGTTTTATAGTATAGGAGTGACAAACGAGCACTCTGTTCTCCTGATTATAAGTGGTTACTGTGGCCCATAGATATCTACATCTATCCTTGTTTGCGAGTCAAAATGCAGATGCATTGTCAGCCGTGAGAACTAAGATGGAATGCCTCTTTTCCAGTTATAAGGGTCTCCGGTTCTGTACACCACCATACGAAACACAGCAGAGCATTAAGCTGCTATTTTACGCTGGTATTCTGTGAGAGCGTGGTCCTTTTTATTGGTATTGAGACCATCCCATCCATTTTTTACCTGATGGTAAGTCGATACTGTAGCGCATTGACATCTACATTTATCCTCAATAACGAGCTAAATGCAGAATGTGTTGTCACCCCTAAGGACTAAGGTCCCAACACTTAACCATACGACAATAGTAGCATTAATGCTCCTATTTCAAGCTGGTATTCTGTGTGCTTGGTTCAAGCGTGGTTCTTCCCCGGTCGAGCTGACCCACTCCTGCTGCAACCATAATATAGTTGCAGCATGGCTCTACCGCGTTAAAACTCTACCACTCTATCACGATCTTTAAATAAATGAAGTGACGACCAGGAAACGTAAGTGAATTTAATGACTGCATTTGAGATAGTGAAACGCTTTGAGTAATTTTTAGGGTTCCGTACCCAAAGGGTAACCAACGGTACTCTATTACTAAGCCTCCGCTGTCAGTCCATCTGTCTGTCAGCGGGCTGTATCTCATTATTCGTAATAGGTAGACAGTTGAAATTTTCACAGAATATGTATTTCTGTTGCCGCTTTAACAACAAATAATAAAAATAAATTAAAAATTAAGGGGGCTCCCCTACTAGAAACGTGTTTTACGATGGTTCGGAACCCTTCATGCGCGAGTCCGACTCGCACTTGGCCGGATTTTATTTATTTATTTTAGCATGTTCACTGGTAGACTTATGAACTATTGCAGTAGTGATGGTTATCATATTATTGTTTATGTTTATAGGTGTCTTAAGTTTAGACTTATTATTATTCTTTTCAAAGATAGAAAAATATATCATACAAATTTTTCCGAGAGCGGTCAAAGAACTTCTCCTAGATACGTCAACTTCCCACCCCAGTTTACGAGCGACTGATCGCGCACAATACAATTTGATTCCCCAATGTTCAACTACCCTCTTCCTCCGCGCAATTTGACGTTCCACAATACGCAAATTGGTCCTTTCGTGGATGCGCGGGAGAATTGAAGACAATTTTACCGCTCAAACTACTGGAAACATGCGCTTGTTAAGGCCCTTTTGTTATTTATTTTTATTGTTCATATAATTTATTATTGACTTTCTGAAAGACGGCTATCTTAATAGTCAGAGCGTCAAATGAATTTAAATAGTAATTTTTGTTTGTAAATAAGTAAGATTAGGCACATGTATCCAAACGTAACGTACGTTTGCCGAGTAGTGGTGGCGTAAGTGGATTTTCAACAACCCCATATCATCCTGTGGGTGTCGCAAGAAGCGCAAAATAATGGAAAATGTGGTTTCCAACCCGCTTGCCAAGCGTGGCATAGCAATTCTCGCTATGAGGCAATCTATAAGAGACGCTATAACGTATTTACGAAAAAAATCTTAAGAACCTATTTAATATGTGTGTAGTTTTTAGGGTTCCGTACCCAAAGGGTAACCAACGCGACCCTATTACTAAGCCTCCGCTGTCCGTCCGTCCGTCCGTCCGTCCGCCGTCCGTCCGTCCGTCTATCTGTCAGCGGGCTGTATCTCATGATCAGTAATAGGTAGACAGTTGAAATTTTCACAGAATATGTAGGCTTCTGTTGAAGCTATAACAACAAATAATAAAATAAAATAAATTAAAAATTAAAAATTAAATGGGACTCCCCTACTAGAAACGCGTATTACGATGGTACGGAACCCTTCATGCGCGAGTCCGACTCGCACTTGGTCGGTTATTTTTTTATACGTGACAAACGATCACACAGCCTACCTGACGGTATTCCTTGTGAGGGTGTTCCTTTCTCGGTCAAGTTGTTTCTTTGTAGTGCAGTCATTGCACGGAAGCAGTGTGGCTATACCGGGTTAAATCTGGCATTATGGTGTCTGATTGATTTTGCCCAAAACGTTATCTACTGAATACTATCAGAAGCTATCAATTGCACAAGAGATATTATAGGGTGCGTGTAAATGGCATTGCCTACACAAAGAACGTTTATTTGTTTTAACTAACTATTTTGTTATAAAAGTAAAGTTAAAATTACAGCCTATATACGTCCCACTGCTGGGCACAGGCCTCCTCTCATTTCTGAGAGGGTTTTAGGGCAAGGGCATCCGCCGCGCTGCCCCTTATTTTTCATATTTCTCAGACATGTAGGTTTCCTCACGATGTTTTCCTTCACCGCCGAGCACGCGGTGAATCAGCACGTAAAATTGTAATAAATAATTTCATCAGTGCCGGCGAGGATCGAACCCGGTTGCTGTGAAATTTAAAGCGAGCGATTAGCCCATGAGCTACCACGGCTCTTTATTTTCGTATGGTAATAAATATTATATACTTCTTATACCTAACGTAACTCCTGTCTGATGTGATGCTTATGCGACAAGATCGAATAAAGGTAATATATAATAGTACTAATATATAATAGTAATATATAATAGTATAGTAGCTGTTCCCCGCGACTTTGTCTGCGTGGAATTTATTACGGTTGGATTTCAGGGGTTTTAATTTTTATGCGCGGAACCCTGATTATTTTTCTAAAATAAAAGTAGCCTAAGTTACTCCTTATAACATTTGCTATCTGCCAGTGAACCACCCGTTGAAATCGGTCCAGCCATTTCGGAGATTAGCCGAAACAAACAGACAGACAGACAGACATACCGACAGACAGACAGACAAAAATTTTTAAAATTGATTTTTTGTTATAAGTACCGTATATACTTTTATATGCATTTAGTAAAAAGATGTTAATTTGGCATTACAAACAGACACTTCAATTTTATTTATTTATATAGATATAGATAGATTTATCAATGTGCCGTGTAGTGGTATAGCATAAAGCATCAATTACCCAGCGTTAGTCGTTAGAGGCGACAAAGAGAAATAAAACAGGAGATGGGCGGCAGCATGTCTCTAATAACCACACGAAATAATGAAAAAAAAATTAGGTGGGAAGTCGATAGCTAAGCGTGGCAACTTTGGCAAATATGCTCCCTATGAGGTAATGTATGGGGTAGACCTATGTTTAGTAGTGGACTCAAAGTAAAAGTCTTTATTCAAAATGGGCCCTTTACAAAGCACTTTTTGAAAGTCAAGAAAGCAACGCAATCGTTTCAACAAGTTCCTACTGCGGGCTACCTTTGGATAAGACGGACGAAGAGATCTTTTGATAGGCTGTGATGAATGAATGATTTAATTATGGTAAATCTTAATCACATAACGTTCCTTCGCATAAAGTACTTTACGAACTGCTTGAAAAGGACTACACGGTCTATACTGCAAACTCGTTAAAATAATAATAATCTTTTAAGACTTGTCACTTCTTTGACGGCTCTGTCACGTGGCTTGAGTTGCGGTGCTGAGGACTGTGTGTTTGAATCCCGCATTTTGATGGCCTATAGATAATTGTTCCGGATCTGGATGTTTGTCCATGTGCACTACCTGATGTAAACTGCCTCCACGATACTGGAGAAAGTTCTAGCGTGGGGGTAGTGACATTTAAAAAAAAATCGTCATAAAATATAATAAGACGTTGTTATTATGTATCGAAATAAAAAAAAATATTTAATTCTATTTCCCAAGTTTTTAATGACTTTCTTCGTCATTGCATCTATCATACTGGCGAATATTGTAGGCACCTAGGTAAGACTCTTTTCTACCTAGCCTTTTCGTGTCCGTCTGGGTATGTACCACCCTGTTATCTATTTCAGCCACTAAGCAGCACTGACCTTTCACGGAACTGGAGCCAATCTAATTACTGGTTGTGAGCGTTCATCTTAGATTTTAGATGATAACGAATCTAAATAATTTGTTTGAAGCGAGTTGCGAGTGTCACTACAGTTCGCGGTTGCAGAAGTCTGTACTGTAAGGTGGATTGTTTATCACTCTAATGTCAAAAATAAATCAATACTAGACTATTGATCGTCAAGTCAACCACAATAGCTGACCTCTGACTTTCTAGACAACGTCTGTATAACGCCTGAAATCCATTACACACAAAATACAAATACAAAGAATACTATTTAATATTTCAAAATGTTGTATAAAGAAAACAATATAATTGATCAAGAATCGATTTGATACATAACAATAATTACAACGAATATGACAGCGCATCGACATTGGGGTAGAAATTACTCCGCCCTAAAAACGCCACACTATATATTTATTTGTCCCGGAAATGAAAATTATTATATTTTTTCTAAAAAACCGCAGTCGCGACAGACCACAGAACATACTACCGACAGACGCGCGGCGCCTGCGCTGGTGCTCTTTAATAAAAATTTGAATCTGAAATTGGAACGTAATGGCGTCCCCGGCGGCCATCATTAAAAATAGATCATAGAATTTTGATCTTCAAGATTTTAAAAGTAATTTTAAAACATTTAATGCTTAATTTACTTGTAATGGCATTATTATAGGACTTATAATATATATATATATATATAGGTATACATACATATACTTATATTAGGTATATTATACTTCTTTTCAGCACCGAAGTTCCGGGAAGTCTGCAGTCTGTGAACATGTTCAAGATCGTCCCAACCATTACATCAGACTTAATAGATCACAAATCCTCACAAAAGAGCACCGATTCCTGCAAAGGATAATTCACGAGGCTATTGAAATTAAAAAATATTCAAATTTTAATAGAGAATATGGATGGTTACTAACATCCATCTGCTTGGGGTCCTATAAAGTTAATGGTAAAGTTACAGCCTATATAAGTCCCACTGCTGGGCACAAGCCTCTTCTAATTTCTCAGAGGGTTTTAGGGCAAGGAAATGTCCATCGCGCTGCCCCAATGCATATTGGCGAACTTCACATGTCTTCGAGATATTTTTTTTCTTATTTCTCAGACATGCAGGTTTCCTCGCGATGTTCACCTTCACCGCCGAGCAAGTGGTAAATCAGCGCTTAAAATTGCATTTACCAATTTCATTGGTCACCCGAAACAAGTTTTTTTTTTATAGAATAAGGGTGACAAACGAGCACACAGTCCACCTGATGGTAAGTGGTTGCTGTGGCCCATAGACATCTACATCTATCTTCGTTTGCGAATTTAAATACAGATGCGTTGTCAGCCGTGAGGACTAAGATAGAATGCCTCTTTTCCAGTAAAAAGGGTCTCCGGTTTTCTACACTCACCATACGAAACACAGCAGCATTAAGCTGCTATTTTACGCTGGTATCCTGTGAGAGCGCGGTCCTTCCCCGGTCGAGCCGACCCATTCGTGCTACAACTATACTATTAATATAGCTGCAGTATGGCTCTATCACGTAAAAAAGTTAAAGAAGTTAAATTAAACGCAACAAAATCCGTAAACTCACTTTATTCAAAGTAACATTAACATTGTTGTAGAATGGTGTGGTGGCCGGTATAAAAGAATCCACTACCCCATAACGTCCCGTGGGTGTCGTAAGAAGCGACTAAAAATAAGAAAAACTGTACTCTCTAACCCGCCTGCCAAGCGTGGCAACTATGGCAAATATCCTCCTATGAGACAATCTATGGGGAAGACGTATGTTCAGCAGTGGCTAGGCTGTAAGTGTATCAGAGTGTAAGAGACGACATGGAAAGTGCTTGAAAAATCTTATAGCCTCTAACAGATAGCGATATGACCATCTCATCAGTCATTGTCTAGTTTTTAAAGACTTAGCGCACACTTCATATAAAAATTGCCGCGATTATGACTGACACAGTAGCAGAGGCGGCTGAACTGTGTAAATGGCAAAAATATGAATCTAACAGATGACTACGTAATTTTTCCATTTGCAGTAGAAGTGTTCAGTTCACGTTCAGTTATGCTTCTTTCTGAAGGAACTGCAACTTCAAATCGCGATTGTGACAGGGTTTTTTCTTTTGACCTACAGGCTATTACCGTGAGGAGCGAATTTATGTTTAATTTGAGTTTTAGTGTTTATTGTTGTACATATGATTTAAGCCTTATATGTATAAATAAAATTACAAATTAAATGTTATGACGTAATCACGTAGGTATCTAACTGGATCATTTTCTTTTTTTATTATTAAAGTAGGTACACAATTAAGTTGTATTCTACATACAAATTGGGCAGAGGTCTTTTCTTTTTTTTTATAGGATAGGGTGACAAACGAACATACAGTCCATCTGATGGTAAGTGGATGCTGTGGCCCATAGACATCTACATTTATCCTCAATAAAGAATCAAAATGCAGATGCGTTGTCACCCGTGAGGACTAAGATGGAATGCCTCTTTTCCAGTAAAATGGGTCTCCGGTTCTCTACACTCACCATACGAAACACAGCAGTGTTAACCTGCTATTTTACGCTGGTATTCTGTGAGAGCGTGGTCCTTCCCCGGTCGAGCCGACCCATTCGTGCTACAACTATACTAGTAATATAGCTGCAGCATGGCTCTACCACGTATAAACGTCTGCTATTATATTTGAAAATGTTATGGAGCAGAAAGTAGTTTGCCGTGTTTTACCAGTGTAAATTGGCGGAGTTCAGATATGCTCTAACTGTGGTAATATTTTTAATGACGTAAGCATGTAGTGGTGGCAAAAGAAGATCTACCACCCCATTTTGCTCAGTAGATGTCACAAAAGGTAACTATGGCACTTAATAATTTCATTTTGCCAGCAAGGATTGAACCCAGATTGCTGCCTACTGTGAAATTAGTAGCAAGTGTTTAGAGCTTGAGTTACTACAGCTTAGTATAATATATTACTTTTTACTACATTTTTATTTGCTTAAAAAGTCCATCTAGTTTGAGGATTTGTTATTTAATACGATATTTAAATGGCAACCCTACCTTAGACTTAAAATTACTGTATTTATATAAACTCAATCACTTTTGACTCATTGTTGCATCTCTGCGTATTTTATCGCATCTACCACGGGGAGTGCTCAGAGGAATTCTTCGGACTAATTCAATTCAATTTCACCACGCACATCGCGACAAAACTCGCGACACCATCCGTACCATCTGGATGATTGGCGGTTCACCACTGTGTTATTTACAAGAAGTTTTCTTCCTCGCACAAGTTCCTTGTGGAATCGACTCCCACCAGCGATTTTTCCGGACTGATACGACTTAGGGACCTTCAAGAACCTACACTTTTTTAAAAGGCCGGTAACGCATCTACAATGCCCTTGGTGTTGGAGTTGTTCATGGGCGGCGGTAGTCACTTACCATCAGGTGAGCCGCATGCTAGTTTGCCCCCTCTCATATATTTAAAAATACTTATTGTTTTGTCTATACTAGATGCTATGTACTTTTGTCTGTGGTCCGCCCTTATTAAATTAGGTTAGTTAAGTACGTAATAAATTTTGTTTTTTTCTTATATTGTCAAATACACCTTTGATAAAAGCTTACCAAAGTATTTTTCTAAACAAAATTCAAACAATGTCCAATATTGGATGTAATCTTTTTAGCACAGATAAAATAGGTGTCGGGTATGGTTCAGAGGTATATTACAGAAAGGAAAGGCCCTTTTATTAATTTATAAATGTCATTCTTGGGAATTCGTATGGACTGTTGGCAAGATAAAAAAAAGTATTGCCACTTACATAGTAAAATGTTAATATTGTATCATAATATTTCGGGCCCTTAAGTATTCCTGCACTTCGATGGATACAGATGGCTAGGAGCATGATTAGTGAAATTCCTTGACGGAAGCCTATTTCAGTAGTGGATAAGTCCACGTACAAAAAGGACTGTAACGATGATGATGTTGATGAAAAGGACATGGTCTTTTCAGGAATATACTAGCTGCCCTCCATTACCGGGAAGACCTGGCTCTCACCATGCTAGACAGGCGCACTGTTAAAGTTGTTCGTAGACAATCCTTTAAAATGATTCCATAAAATAGTTTATTAATGGCCGTTCCGTCTTTCCTACATATTAAAAAAAAAGAAGTAAGTCCAGACTAATTGCCATTAGCATAATGACGTCAGGCGCCGGCATGTTATAGTAAGTATTATATTAAAGTCGCCCAAATACCGTCACATTAAGTCTTATATAATATGCATGAGTTTGGACGTTTCCTGTGATTATCCGATCATTACCGTGGACGACCCTGTCTAGCCGCCAAAAAGATAACATTAGAAAAAAAGTTTTATTTTAATTCTTAATGTTGTTTGCGCTGTATAATACACACATATGTACAAACATATCATATCATATAAAGAGCACAAATAGTGTATCATATACATAATAATATTTATCTTTTCAAATGTCTCCTGAAATCACTATAGTTTTAAATAAACAATAATATGAAACTAAAAATATATAACAATAATAATTTCTTCTATTTACGCGAATACTACACATGAAATAAAACTGATTTTACGGATTTTATCGCGTTTAATTTTAACTTTTCAATTCCCGACGTTTCGGGTGTTGGTCACGTCGTGAATTAAAAAGTTAAAATTAAGCGCCATAAAATCTGTAAAATTAGTTTAATTTAATATGTAACAACTTTAATATATATAAGTGACATTATTTCATAAAATACTATACTTATTTATTAGACTAATATATATACCTATGTAGTAAATCCCATCATTTAAATAAAATAAAAAAGATATAGCAAAAGTCCTTTTCACACAGCCGTAAACCGCCAAATGTCTACAGATTGACAGAAGACTATTAAGAAAGCAGAATGAAAGTATGCCATGCTGTTATATGCTCTAATCCTAGTAGGGATATGTGTAAAAAATATATTCGTAATGTTTTATTGCTTCAGACACACAGGTGGACCAAAACAGTAAAACCATTTAGTTATTTAGTCGATTTTTGAACAGTCTTTGATACTCACCACTTAAATAATTTAAGTATTTATGTTATGAAACAAAAGAACATGTGCTAGTGTCTAGTTTTTAAAAGAAAAGAATGAAAAAAAAAACTTAAAGTATGACATACAATTCATTTAATCAGCAGATGGGTTCCAATGTGATCTTGAAGAAGATAACAAATGTATTTTTTTTTCACAATAACCACCATTTTCACATAAATTTCAACACGCGTGATACATTTTTCACTAAAACTATTACTATCACAAATATTGAAACACGATTTACCCAAAATTATTTCATTTTAAAATGTCTTACAAAAAACCTAGTTTAAAACAAACAAGTTTTAAAAACTCTTTCAATTAAGGACCACTGTGAAAGTATGAACGGAAAACTAGCATTGGAGATATTATGTTATACACTCAAAAAGAAAACAAAAACAATCGAATTGATAAATTTGATGAACTAGACAGACTTTCGTTTCTGTCTGTCCACTTCAAACGGTTGAAGCGTAATGATAAAGCATTGTAGACGACAAATTGTGCTTGTGGTTTGGGTCCAATTACAAACTAACCAATTTGTACCAGAAAATAAGTAATAATTTAGTTCCGATGCTCACTTATTGACGCTTCATATTATATTTTTTGCACAATTTCGAAGGAACGTTCAAAGGCTTCTGTTTTTAATTTGAAAATTGTTACAAAAGAATTTTGATAAGCTGATTGACATTTAAAATAAATACTGTTTTTCTATCTTAATAATTAAGCTTAAATTTAGAATTACTGTATTTTAAAATAAGGACGAGCCACGTAGGCGAAATTTTTCTTCGTTCTCATACATTTTTTTAAAATAAATTAACTTTATTTTTCTATACTATGTGCACTGTACCTACAGATATTATATTTTCTGTTCACATTATATTAACCTAATAGTAACATGGCAGAATAAGGATCGGAATCTATAACTTGCGAATCCGACACCTGGATCTTTAACTTAGTAGTTATGAATAACTAAGCCATACGGTCGTCATAGACAATTATTTTACCGAGCCCCGGTTTTATTATGGTAATGAAGAAAATTGAAACATGTGAAAAACGCATATTTTTGTATTTAGTGGGAAACTTATTGCCGTGAGGTGTTAAACCAGTTGAATTTGAAAAATTGAATAAGGAAATACGCGTCACGTAAGGCCTTAAGACAGCACGTACGGCGTGTTTCTTCGCACTCCCATACGAGGAAGGGTAACTTTAGTTCCTATCCAATAACGAGAAAAAGCCTTTCTCCACATCTACCACAGCCCTAGCGGTGGTAGCCCACCACATCTAGGGCTGTGGTAGAGTGCGAAAGCACTCTACCACACACATGACATACATAGGCCTTTAAAGAATGGCGGTATGGTTATAAGTGCAAAATACTGGTGACGGAAAGATGTGTCAAGGGCGCGAGACGTTAACATCTGCGATTCGTTACAGCCTTCATTCATACTAACTCACAAGAATATAATAGCTGATATCAGCAATCATTTAAATCATTTTAAATAAATGTTCTTCACATTTAAATGAAATTAATTTTTACGAATTTCATTGCGGGTATTAACTTATTTTATATTCCTGACTTTTTGGGTACTTTACAGCACTACTGGTCACATGTTCTTCAGTCAGTAACTGACCAAGTTGACTCGCTGCTCAGCTATGAACTTTGTTTTACCTTATCTTGGCTTCAGCATAGACACATATAAACAGAGCGATTTGGATCAATAGGATTTCTAGCCTCTTAACGCTTAGCTCAGCTAATTATGAGTTGTGATCCATGGAAATAGTAGTACAGTGTACTGTATATCTACACAAATAAATAAAATTGAAATGTCTGTTTGTAATGTCAAAATAACAGCTGTTTACTACGTGCATATGAAAGTAAATACGGTACTTATAATAAAAGCACAATTTTTAAATTTTTGTCTGTCTGTCTCTCTGTTTGTTCCGGCTAATCTCTAAAATGGCTGGACCGATTTCGACGGGACTTTCACTGGCAGATAGCTGATATTATAAGAAGTAACTTAGGCTACTTTTATTTTAGAAAAACAATTAGGGTTCCGCGCAAAAAATTTAAAACCCTAAATTTCACGCGGGCGTAGTCGCGAGGAATAGCTAGTTGTGAATATAAATAGAAAAGAGTTTGGTTATATTATGTACAATTAATTTAAAAGTATGTGTGCAAATCATTCTAAACAGATTTACAATTCAGTGGCTAAGCGTCGCGATTAAAGCAAATCAACTTTACATTTAAAGCTTAAAGATTTATTTATTTATTTATTTAAGACCACCAACAAGATAAGTAGCATATTTTTTTTTATATCTATTAACATATTTTACTTACGACTAAGTACAAAACTCACTTACATGGAGCCATAACATGCGTGAGTGTAACATGAGTTATAAAAATAATGAATAACATTGAGACAAAACAGTACGAAAATAATTACATTCAAAACAAACAACGATAAAATATGGATTAAAACTAACACAATACTTTAAATATTACCCTATACTTTAAATGAGAGTTATCGGTATTTACAAATTTATCTTTACAGTTTAATTTAATTTAATTAATTAAAACATAGTATAAAATTAAATCTAAGTTAAAGGTTACACAAAATATTAAAAAATAACTATAATAAAGAAAAACTAAAACTAAAAATTTAAATTGTCATACAGTCTTACTTCCTGGGGTATCGTGCTAAGAACGCTGGCTGCGTTTCCTCGCTGAATGGTACAGGGGCTATACTATAGTCATTCAGCGAGGAAACGCAGCCCTTGAGCGTGAAAAGAACCAGCCCTCTTATCACCAGAGCTGTCTAGATAGACATTACAACAGAATATGACATAACAACAGATGAGATTTTTATTTCCAAACTCAGAGGGGCTTTTCCCCTCTCGGAAAAGAAGAAGGAAACCCGTGCCCAGCTTCGGGACATCTACAGGCTATAATATTACTTCTAAGCAAAAATACGAAAATGGGTTATGGAGTTTCTTTTAAAGGATTGTATAATGGATATCGTTATTTATTAAATACTAAAAACTACTAGCTGCTAGTAGTAGTAGTACAACTACGTACTTTTAGTTTAAAAAAAGTTTATGGTATTTTTTTATAGAATAAGGGTGACAAACGAGCACACAGTTCACCTGATGGTAAGTGCATGCTGTGGCCGATAGACATCTATTTTTATACTCAATTAAGTATCTAAATACAGATGCGTTGTTACCCCTGAGGACTAAGAATGCCTTGTTTCCAGTAAAGAGGGCCTCCGGTTCTCTACACTCATCATACGAACACAGTAGCATTAAGGTGCTATTTTACGCTGGTATTCTGTGAGAGCGTGGTCCTTCCCCGGTCGAGCCGACCCATTCATAATACAGCTATAATTAAGCTGCAGCGTGGCTCTACCACGGAACAAAATAAAAATATAATTTCCTAAAAGAGAATCCATCACCCCTGTTCGTTCCGGAGATGTCATGGAAATCGACTAAAAAAAAATTAGCTAAATTATGTGACCAGTGGCTTTAAGCTACTTTAAGTACTAGACGCCTGGCGATCGATTAAGTAAAGCAAGTAGATTGACAATTAGGGCAGTCTTCCAATGCCCAGTATTGTGCTGATTCCTAGGCGGATTATAATATACAAATAAAAACTAAACGCTTCAACATCAGCCCCACAAGACCTTTTAAAGGTATGCGTTTGGAAAAAACATGGCGGTTTATTCGCAAAAATCTTTAAGACCTATATTCAGAGGCAAATTGTTTCTGGTCAGGACAGATGGGTATCGGCATGATTATATTTCTAATCCGCCATTAGTCCGAACAAGTCTAGATCGAAAAACCTTCGAATTAACATAATGATCAGTTGGCATATATACAGGTTAGTTTTGAAACAGAGCTTGCAATCAACAAAATAGTTAAAATTTATATTAAATTATTAATTTATATAAAATATATATTATTTCAAATCCCAAAATTATAATGATTTCTTATATTTACGCGAACACTACACATTTAAATAAAACTAGTTTTACGGATTTTATCGCGTATATTAACTTATTTTATATTCCAGGAGTGTACAAGCTTGATTGTGAATGTGGTCTCTCATATATAGGGCAAACAAAACGATCTATCAAAACCCGAGTAAAAAACACATAGCTGACGTGAAGCACCAACGTTCCGGAAGTCTGCAGTTTGTGATCATATCCTAGACGGCCTCGCCATTACATTAGATTTGATAAACCACAGATTTTCGCGAAAGAACATCGATTCCTGCCAAGGATGATACGTGAGGCTATTGAAATTAAAAACATCCTAATTTCAATAGAGAGGAGGCTGGGTACTACCACCTGCTGGGATCCTGTAATTAATAAAATTAAAACTAAACTCAAGCATACCACTGCAAGACTTCAAGACACAATTAGTTCATTCTGCGTAGATCGGACCAAAATTAATAATTAAAAGCTGAAGGTACTCCGGATTAACTCTGACATCGGGACGTTAATCACCTCAGTCCCCGTGACCATGGGTGCTGTAAAGCACCCGAAACATCGGGAATATAAAATAAGTTAATATACGCGATAAAATCCGTAAAACTAGTCCCAAAATTATCTATGAATCTAAAATTATCAATGTGAGTGTACTATATCCAAATGTGAATTGTTTTGGGTTGATGATGATGAAGAAGAAAGAGTAGTGGTTCATTTATCATTTTTCAATATAGCGATGGCATAATTTAACTTTTCTCTGCAATTACTTAGAGAATTATAATTGCTACAAGAAAAAAAAACAAGTTTTACTCTTTTGTTTCGTATTGTTATTTTATATTCAATAGAATGCACATAAAGAATGAACAATTATCCGCACGTTGTATTCACATTCCATTCAACCTCGTCATTATCATAACATCCACGCAAGTTACATAGGTCTCCTCCCCATCCCCATCGGCTCCCTATATGTTTTAACAGATCGCTACCTTAGACCAACAAATAAAGAAAGACTGAGCGACGGCGGTAGATTTCCAGTGACGCAAAAACAAGCCAAACCTTGCTCAACTTATGTTAATTTTTATTGTAAGCTCTCGCACTCAGGTATACATATGCATCTAAAATCATTTGCAAATAACAGCATGGGTTTAGGTGCATGTGTCCATCCAGTAGTGAATATTTAGGGGCTGATAAAGAAAGAAAGAAGAAAGATGTGTGCGCGAGTGCGTGTCGGCATCACTATAAATGTACGCTCCGTCTATTATTCTTTGTTGACATTAGGTCGCTACTACATTTATTTCAGGTTGACCACACGAGAACCGTTTTTCCTTAAATGTTATTAGTTCTTAAAACTAAACATTTATTTTTCCAGTGAAATTACAAGAATTTTATTTTATTGAATTTTTCGAATTGATTTAGACAAATAATTCTTGCAACACCTGTTACTGTCGCTTAGTCTATAAACTCCTTCCTTCCTTGTCGTGTCAACGCTGAATTTCATACATGACTCTACCAGGACAACATCCTACGCTTTTGTATAATGATATGTTTGATATTCAAGCTTATAAGAAATTATGAATATTAAAATGTTCCTCCATACTTGGACGCTCAACCGTATTTTAATAACAATCATAATGTACCTATTATTTTTCGGTTTTCGAATTATAAAGTGCGCCATCCACAGAATGTTGCAAAGCGTTAAGAGTTTACAAGGATATAACGGGGATTAATTTATCAATAAAATGCGTTTTTCTTGTTATAATTTATAATGATTGTTAAGTATATTTTATTAATTTTAGATTTGTGTTAATAAAATATACCGAGTTCTGATCTAAAAATACAAAGATCTTATTTTTAGGATTTTCAACCAAATCTTAGGATCAGTATTTGTTGCAATATTATTGTCTTTATATTATTAATTTATTTCCTTATAAAGTGAAGAAAATATTGATATTATATTTAAGCGTTCACAAGCAACTTACTTGCAGAAGAACCCCTGGTCAAATATCCTAGTTTTAGCTTTTCACCAACCAATTCCCTTGCTCAAAGTAATGACGAAGTATAACTTTTTAAAAAGCCTGCATATATAATTTACAAAGTTATTGTGTTAGCAGTAGTAGAAAGATGTCGTTGGTCCGTATTGATCGTGTCATTTTAGCTAGCTGGAGATAACCGCTTGCCTCAAAACGTAAAGCAAACTAAATTCGATCCTCGCCTTTACTAACGATTTTTTTTAATGTAAACAACTGCTGATTCATCACGTGCTAAGTGGTGAAGGAAAAAATTGTGAGAAAACTTGTATGTTTGAGTAATTAATAATATTTTGAGGATACGTAAATACCGCCAACACGCGTTTGGGCGGTGCGGTGAACTACTTTAGGCTTGAAGCATTATTAAAATGAGAGGTGGCCTAGAAGCGAGACTTTACTTTTTTATCACTTATGTTTTTCTTCTCCTCCTTTTTCGTTGGCACGCAAAATCCGTAAATAAGGAGGATTTGGCTTAATCGTAAGAGTTGTCTGGTAGATTGACGATCGTAGTACCACAGATTTATTCGTGGTAAATCCACTCTGTATCTATATTATGGTTGTAGCACGAATGGGTCGTCATGACTGGGGATAGACCATGCTCTCACAGAATAACAGCTCTCACAAAATAACAGCGTGAAACAGCAGATTAATGGTGCTTTGTTCGTATGATGAGTGTAGAGAACCGGAGATCCGTTTTAATAGAAACAAGGCATTCCATTTTAGTTCTCAGGGGTAGCAGTAATTTTATTTACCACCAGATCACTTACATTATTTTTGTGATCAGTAAATAAGGAACCAGAATATACTTCTATATTCTTCAACATATATTCAATACGTATACGTAAGAAATAAAATGATTGCTTAATGCAATTTAAATTAAAACATCTAATCACATTTCCATAAACGTACTGAGAAGTGGGTGTATTAAATTATGGTAGACAAGATTAAGTTGTTTATATGAGCATACTGAGACATATAAAAACGTAGCTATTTGTTTTTTAAAAGAATCCATCAACCCACATCATACCGTGGGTGTCGTAAGAGGCGACTTTTGGAAATGCGAGAGACCTCATGGCTTCCGACAGATGGCAGTATTACCATACCGTTTATGCTAAGCGTAAAATACTCAGATTATTTAACGATCGGCGTCAGGGGCAGTGCTAAAGGTGCAAATCGTCTTTTTTATAGAATTAGGGTGACAAACGGGCATACAGTCCACCTGATGGTAAGTGGATGCTGTGGCCAATAGACATCTATATCTATCCTCGATTAAGAATCAAAATGCAGATGCGTTGTCACCCCTGAGGACTAATATGTAATGACTCGTTTCGATTAAAAACGGTCTCCAGTTCTTTACACTCACCATACGAAACACAGCAGCATTGAGCCGCTACTTAACGCTGGTATTCTGTGAGAGCGTGGTCCTTTCAGGCTCAAGCCGACCCATTCTTGCTACAACCATAATATAGCTGCAGCGTTGCTCTACCACGTAAAATATGTAGTTTGTAGAAACTGTAGTTGTAGTAACCATGTAGTGGCAGTGTAAGAATATCCACTACTTCATATTATTCAGTGGGCGTCGTAAGAGACGACAGAGGGAATATGAACCAGGAGATGGGCTACAGCATCTTCCTAATAATATCTGAATAAAATTAACAAACTACAGTTGTCAGCCCGCTTGCCAAGCGTTATTTTTTATTGGATAAGGTGACAAACGAGCACACAGTGTACCTGATGGTAAGTGGTTGCTGTGGCCCATAGACATCTACATCTATCCTCGATAAAGAATCAAAATGCAGATGCATTGTCACCCGTGAGGACTAAGATGGAATGCCTCGTTTCCAGTAAAAAGGGTCTCCGGTTCTCTACACTCACCATACGAAACACAGCAGCATTAAGCTGCTATTTTACGCTGGTATAAGCGTGGTAACTGTTGCAGATTTCTCCCCTATGAGATAAGTTATGGAAGAGGCCTATGTTCAGCAGTAGACTTTTGATAGACTGTAATTGTATGATAGTTTATATATATGATAATGTATGATAGTTTATAAGAGTCAAATGTATAAACTGAACTCATGAGAAAAGTCTCATATATCTAAAAATAGTCTATGTAATGATATGATGTAATATACCGACTAAGTGGATATCCTTACGCCGCTCCTACATGACAATAATTTAAATAATTAATTTATATAATTTTAATATTTTAAACGTGGTAGAGCCATGCTGCAGCTATATCATTTGTATAGTTGGTGACACGAATTGGTCGGCTCGACCGGGGAAGACCAGACACAGAATACCAGCGTAAAATAGCAGCTTAAAATAGCAGCTGTGTTTCGTATGATGTGTGTAGAGAACCGGAGACCCTTTTTACTGGAAAAGGGGCATTCAATCTTAGTCCTCAGGGGTGACAACACATCTGCATTTTGACTCGCAAACGGGGATAGATGTACATGTCTTTGGGCCACAGCAACCATTTACCATCAGGTGGACTGTGTGCTCGCTTGTCACCCTTATACTATAAAAAATAAAAATACTAGAATCAGGTGTTACTTTGCGGAAATTACATTAAAGACTTTAAAATTAAAAGTTCAGCGTGAAAAAAAAAACATGTGTCTTACTTAGTTTGTTAGTTTGAAAAACTATAAAAGAGCTTTTCGATTTAATTTGTCGAATGTGCATCACAATTTTTTAATGGTACATCTTTTAAGGCACTTTAATAAATAACTATATACATATTTATTTATATTTGTTTAATCTTCTAATTGTGGAAATAATGATGATCTCGGTGGTTGTGTATTGGATTCGAAATCGGTCAGGACTCAGGATATAGCCCAACAGGAATAAGAATATATTAGTTTTTCATTTTTGAGTTGCCGATTATATTTGTTTATTTCTTATCGGCTGAAATTACAGTTATACCTACATGTACTATAATGCCGTATTAAATGACTATTAGTAATCAAGTCAGTTAAAAGATAAACTGACGATAGTTTAAGCTCTCTCAGTGTACATCGGCCCTTAATTTTTTGGTAACAATCCCTTTAAAAATGATTATCGAAGCAATATGTACCGGCCCGTGGGAATCTCATTAAAGTCATTATAGTATTAAAGAATATCGTCCACAAATCAAAGAGTGTAAAAATTTCCAAAAAGGCGATTTTTCTTTAATAACATAAATACAATTACTAAAGAAAAATAAAAGAAGATTTTTTAATAGAAAAAAAGGGGTGATAACGAGCACATGGTCCACGTGATGGTAAGTGAATGCTGTGGCTCATAGACATCTACCTCTATCTTCGATTAAGATTTCAAATGCAGATACGTTGTTACTCCTGAGGACTAAGATTCGTTTCTAGTAAAAAAGGGCTCCAGCTCTCTACACTACTTACCACACGAAACACAATCTATAAAAATTAAAAAATAATCTGTTCATCTGTCTGTTTATCCCGCCACTAATCTCAGAAATGGCTAGACTAATTTTGACGGGACTTTCACTGGCAGATAGCTGATACTATAAAGAGTAACTTAGGCTACTTTTATTTTAGAAAAGGAACCGTGAAAGCTGGTAACTTTGCCATTTTTGGAAGGACTTAAAAGTAAAAGACCAGTTTTCCAATAAAGAATGTACTGTCAGACTGGGCGTCAATGTTAAATGTGACATTATATTCTTCATAGATTTGGTATTTATTAGTCATTTAAACAAATACTAACATTAAATAGACAAAATACTCCAAAATAGAAAATGGCAAAGTTAACCTCACTTTGTGGCAACTTTGCCATCAGGGTTTATAATGAAAATGATAGGATTTGACTTCAAGGTTGAAGGTACGTTTACCCCATAATATAATACACAACATTCAGAGTTATGATTTGCTTCTTTAATTGTGTTGCGAATAGCAAAGTTTACGTTTATGTGGCTGCCCTCCCATACAAAGTTGAAAATATGTGTCAGGGTTGTCAAAAATCCTTGATTACATACTTAAGTAAATTTTTATTTAAATCTTGCCACAATGATTTCTTAAGAAAAATATAAAATATATCAAACAAAAATACTCTAAAATTGGTGTAATAATAAAATTAAATCAATTATAGTATAGAATTAAAAAAATCGTTTTTTATTAGTCATAATCACCATTTTATTACGGGTCGTAATAAAATGATCTCAGGTCATAATTATTGCAATCAATCTTGTTTTGTTTTCAAACAATAACAAAACATTAATAATCATTAAAATGTCAATTTATGTTTTGCTTAATATCAATACACTAAGTTGAAATTATGAAAATACTGAGTAGTAATAATATTATTAATGCCTGACAACGCAGTAAAATAATACAGATTTATCTTTTCTTTTCCTTCACTTTTAATAAAGATGAATTGATTGACGACGGTAAAATCGGTCTAATAGGCTGCTACGGTGAAACATCGATACAAACATACATACAAACATAGAATGTCAAGTGCAGAACACTTTGTTTAAATAGTTGTAATCGGTTAAAATATAGGTTGAAAGTGACAACCCTTGGTTGTAACAAAACATGGCAAGTAACCGTCATATCGTGGCATCACTTTAATTTTATACATAAATGTTAAGATCAACATGTTAAAAACAATATATTACATTTAATAACCATTAATATTACGTTACTACAAAGATCATCATTACAGCCCTTCACAAGTCCACTGCTGAACATAGGCCTCCCCAAGGAATGCCACAAAGCACGGTCCTGAGCCACCCGCATCCATCGACTTCCTGCATGTCTTACCAGGTCGTCACTCCATCTAGTGGGGGACGCCCTACACTTCGTCCGCCGGTACGAGGCCGCCACTCGAACCTTTTTCCCCATCGGTTGTCGGTTCTTCGAGCTATATGGCCGGCCCATTGCCACTTCAGCTTACTAACCTGTTGGGCTATGTCAGTCACTCTGGTTCCACTGCGGATATCCTCATTTCTAAGTTTATCACGCAGTGAGACTTCGAGCATAGCCCTCTCCATAGCTCGCTGAGCGACCTTGAGCTTCCTCATCCGGCCAGCAGTGAAGGACCACGTCTCAGTTCCGTAGGTCATCACTGGCAACACGCACTGGTTGTACAGCCTCGTTTTCAAGTTTTGAGGTATACATGACGAGAAGATGTGCCGTAATTTCCCGAACGCTGCCCAGCCGAGTTGAATCCGTCGATTGACCTCTCGGTCGAAGTTGGACTTACCTAGTCGGACTATTTGTCCCAGGTAAACATACTCGTCAACAACTTCGAGCTTAGTGCTCCAACAACTACCGGCATGGGTGTGACATGGACATTAAACATGATCTTAGTTTTGTCCATGTTCATCTTAAGACCTATCCGTTGGGAGGCACTATTGAGGTCATTGAGCATAGTACTTAGGTCCTCCAGCGATTCTGCCATAAGGACTATATCGTCGGCAAATCGGAGGTGAGTGATGTACTCGCCATTGATGTAAATACCGTATCCTTTCCAGTCCAGAAGCTTGAAAACGTCTTCCAATGCAGCGGTGAAGAGTTTCGGGGATATAACGTCACCCTGTCTTACACCTCTCTGCAGTTGGATAGGTTTCGTACTCTGGTTCTGTACTCGGATAGCCATCGTAGCCCTACTGCCCAAATTTCGACGGAATCAAAGGCTTTCTCATAGTCCACATACGCCAGACATAGTGGCAAATTGTACTCCTCGGACTTCTGTACAATTTGCCGAAGGGTATGTATGTGGTCTATGGTGCTAAAGCCTTTTCGGAAACCGGCTTGTTCGGGAGGCTGGAAGTCGTCGAGTCTGCGTGCGAGACGATTCGTAATGACTCTCGAAAACAGCACGCAGACGCGGCTCAGAAGGAAATCGGTCTGTAGTTCTTCAAGAGCATTGTCGCCTTTCTTGAAGAACAAGACCACCACACTTCTGCTCCACGCCTCCGGTGTAGTGCCACCATGTAGGACGGAATTAAAGAGCTTCTGAAGGACTTCAAGTACCGGTTTTCCACCCGCTTTCAGAAGCTCCGCTGTAATTCCATACTCACCTGGGACCGTGCCATTTTAAGGTGCTGGGGAGCCATTCTAATCTCGCTCAGACTGACATCCGGGATATCACCGGAATAGTGTCGGATAAGACTCGCTCTTGGATCGTTACTCACACTTGCGTGTGGCTCCAACGATGATGTGTACAGCTGCCCATAGAACCTCTCAATCTCACTCAAAATCTCAGGTGTCCCGGAAACGACGCTGCCACACTCGGTCTTCAGCTTCGACAGTTGGCTCTTTCTGGCAGACAGATCTCTGGCAAAGACTTTGGAGCTTTGGTTCCGCTCAATGACTTCTTCAATACGACCTCTATTGAAGTTGCGTAAGTCTCGTCGCATGCATTTCGAGGTCTGTCTGTTCATCTGCCTGTATGCTATCAAATCTACTGAAGATTGCAGCTTCATTTCCCGTCTAACAGCCATGAGATTAAGAGTGTGATCGGAGAGTTTTGTGTTCTTCTGCGGCGGGTCTTACAAAACTTAGCTTCGACCTCATGGACAGTTTCCACGAGCTTGTCATTCATATCGTCCACTGCATTGCAATCTTCTAGGCACTGAAAACGGTTTTGTAACTCGAGCTGAAAGGTTTCGGGACTTTGGATTAGAGCACGAGGGGACGGGCGTTGACTTCATTAGACGAGACCTCTTCAACTTAACGTTTAGGTTCAGTGTGCCTCTAACCATTCGGTGATCGCTACCAGTTTTCACCCTCGCGATCACTGAGACATCACTGAACAGTTGGCGTCTAGTCGTCATAATGAAGTCAATCTCATTTTGTCGAACCGTCGGGGCTCGACCAGGTCCACTTCCTGTGGGGCCGCTTCTGGAAGAAAGAGTTCATCATAAATAGTCCTCTTTCTCCATGAAGTCGGCCAGCTGCTATTATGGGTTCCGTTGCCCTAATCCGAATTTCCTACTTTCAGCTCACCGTTCTCTCTTGTGCCTAGCTTTGCGTTGAAGTCTCCATTAACACCGTATAGTGGGTTTTAGAGGAATGCATAGCTCTAGAGATAGGTGTGCCGAAGTTGGTGCGTAAACCTGTATGACCTTCAGCGAATACCGTTTGGTGATTCTGAGTATAAGGTACGCAACCCTCGTCGACACACTCCCAATTTTACAACGTTGTTAACGAGAGACTTGTGGACGATAAATCCGACACCTCCTTGGGACAGATGGTCGCCCTCCCGGTGATAGAACAAGTTGCCGGATTCGAGGATTACCGTGTCCTCCCCTCTCTTCGGACCTCGGATAATCCTATAATATTCCAGCGCAACTTGTCTATCTCTTCTTCAACTCAGGATCTTCTCGTCAGTCCTCAGAGTGCGTGCGTTATAAGTTGCCAGGTCGAGTCGTCGTAGGTGGCAACCGAACCTCCACCGGAGATTCTTAGCACCCCTGCCCCGCCGTTACCATGGTCGCCACCGTAGCCAGGAATAGCGGGGCCGCCGGGAACAGGGGCCGTCTCTTCGTAACTTTCTTCATTGGGGATATTGCCGTAGTTGCCACGCTTGGCGAGCGGGTTGGCAACCGCAGTTTTTATTGTTATTTGCTGTTATCAGAAAGATATAGATACCTACATTCAGTATTTCAAACAAAAAAAAAACAAAGTTCTGGAGCACTGAACAAAGAGGTTATTTCGCCGGCACAGTTCCGCGTTAAAATAAAATACCAAAATTAACTCTTATGTTGCCATATCGAAAGTAATGCTGTCAATTAGTTATTGTATTTTCATCCAAAACATGGCTTATCTCGAAAAACGTTACGTTTTCCGTGTTAATCGTAATTATGTGCCAGTACACCCCTGACGGCAAAGTTAACATCCATTGGTAAAGTTGCCAGACCTGACTGAATTAGGGATCCGCGAAAAAACAATTAAAACCTATGAAATCCAATCGGAATAACTACCACGCGGATGAAGTCGCGGGGAACAGCTAGTAAGTAAATAAACTGTAATACAAGGGAGAAATCATCATCATCTTTGGTTAATTGACATATTAAACCTAACCTAATTATGTTATGGAACGTTTAGGATATGAATATCTTCAAGACTTATTTTCGTCAACTCCCTGTAACGGTTCATCGAGGACTAGGACATCCTCCATTATATTTTATTTGAGCTGTCTGGATCTCCTGAATTGACATGCTTGGGTTTCAAAGAGCAGCATTACTGAAGGTGAGAGTTGTCAGGGTTTGTCTTAGTGCTTAGGGCTGCTAACTGAGCTGAGCTGCTTTGTGATGATGCTTCTGTGGTCTTCTAAGCTAAACGCAGGTGTCCATGAGCTACAATATCAGCCATATGTCATCATTAACTGCTTGTTAGTTTATCGCTATAATATTATTTTCAATAGGAAACTATAACAGTATTATTTGTCCAACATTTAGTACGTTTAGGCCAAAATCTTAATAAAAGATTATTTTGTCCGCGACGCTTCAAACTAAAACATAGGCAAAATGCACTTGACACCAATAGTGGTTTGCATTTATAATAATAATTCCGTTACAACGATGCTGAAAAAATTCATTAATAAATAAGAATGGCATTGAATGGAAATTTTTAAAATATTCATTTGTTTCAATGATAATGGAGATCATTCCCAACCGACTGCGGTGGATCCAAAAAGGAAATCAATATTTTGACTGGTGCGAGTATATGTAAGTGGCAAACGATCATATAGTCCAGTTGATGATAAGTGTATACTGTTGAAATCACATCACAAAATGTAGATGTCACCCCGGAAGAAGGAATGCCTGGTTACTAATGAAAAGGTGTAACTGTTTCTACGTCCGCCCATAACTATTACACTAGACATCGGGATTGACACATCATGATGTATCAGTCTGAAGAATCAATAAATGTAACAATCGTGTGAGTGACAAAGTCTATGACGTCAGCATATAATTAATATGGCCGACATAAACCATTAAATACTAGCGACCTAAAAATATTAAAATTTAAGAATACTTTAAAAAAAACACACACATACGAGACCATTACAAATTTTCAAGTCAATCGGCCGTCTACAAGTTGGTGAAAATTACATTAAAAGATTCCGTTACATAGATAGATAGATAGACGCGAAGCTAATAAAAGTATGTTAAAAAGCAAATGTATCGTGAAATGGTATCACTATATTTTGATTTGTATATATAAATTGTACAAGAGGACATTGTACTTACATGAAACATATCTTATATTAGTTAAAAAAGGTCACTGATACTTTTCAATAATAACTTATTTGCTACAAACAACTATTATAGAAAAGTTGTGCTGTGCTAAGTGCTCGCTGTAAACTTCACAAAACGCGTGCACACAGTGTTCGTTCCCCGTCGGCACAAATGAAATTGTTAATTGCAATTCATTCATTAATTAATTACAGCCTATCAACAGGCCACTGCTGAACATTGCCTCCCCCATAAATTGCCTCATAGGAGGGATTTTGCCATAGTTATCACGCTTGACACGCGGGTTGGCACCGCAGTTTTTGATTATTTTCGGTAATTATCAAGAAGTCGCTGCTGCCCATTTCCTTTTTACGTCACCCAGGGGATGGATATTCTTACGCCACCACTACACAGCAAGCGTTAATTACAATTGCAATATTAAATGCTGATTTACCGTGCGCTTGGCGGTGAACAAAAACATCGTGAGGAGAGCTGCTTGCTTGAAAAATTAAACATATTTCGAAGACAAAATGTGACGTTCGCCAACACGCATTGGGGCGCGGTGAGCACTTCCTTACCCTAAAAGACAGAACCGGATTCCCATGTCCAGCAGTGGGACGTATATTGGATGGAAACATAACAATCAGGTGACAACTCAGTTGCAGAGCTGAGGGCCGTGGGTTCAAATCCCGCACGGAACAAGTAATTGTATCATCTACAAATACTCGTAATTGTTCCGGGTTTGAATGTTGGTCCTTGTGAAATTTATGTTTGTAAACTACCTGCACGATACCTACAGGAGAAAATTTTAGTGTGGGGGTAACGTTTTTTAAAGAAAAGAAAAAAAGAAAAAAATAATCGCTGTAATTATTCGGTAATATTTTATATTTTATTAAAATATATTTTAATCTTTATTCTATTGAAAATTTACTAAATGACTGAAGCAGGTCGGACGTATCATTGTGCTATAGAAATTATCATTAAGTTATAACTTGCAAGTAATGATAGAGTTGCAACGAGGAAAATTCCGACTTTGAGCTTAGCATTCATGTTATTACCGATAGCGCATCTATTCTTAGTGAATATGCCTATTGTAGTGATAATAATAATAATTTTGCAATGTGCAGAAGCCTTTTGTCGATGTAAAGATCTAGAGAGTGTTTCTGTTTGAATCAAACGTCAGTTTATACTAAATATAATAGTACAGTTGTAGCACGAATGGGTCTGCTCGACCGGGGAAGGACCACGCTCTCACAGAATACCAGCGTAAAATAGCAGCTTAATGCTGCTGTGTTTCGTATGGTGAGTGTAGAGAACCGGAGACCCTTTTACTGGAAAAGAGGCATTCTATCTTAGTCCTCACGGCGGACAACGCATCTGCATTTAAATTCGCAAACGAAGATAGATGTAGATGTCTATGGGCCACAGCAACCACTTACCATCAGGTGGACTGTGTGCTCGTTTGTCACCCTTATTCTACAAAAAAAAATGTATGGTTTGATTACACTTTAGGATTTTATTTATATTATATTCATAAACACATAGGTACATATATACATACATACACAGGCACTGCATGGTGATTCCCTAAACAGAAGATAAATCCATCCGTCCATCCATTATACCATATAAAAAGCTCCCCCATAGATTGTCTCATACGTAGGGGGGTCATTTTGCAATAGTTGCCACGCTTTGCCGGTAGGTTTTTAATTATTTTGAGTTATTGTCAGGAAGATGCTGCAGTCCCTCTCCGTTTTCAGATTCCATATGTCGCCTCTTTCGACACTCACGGGATGATGTGCGGTAGTGGATATTCTTACACCGCCGCTACACGGTATAAATAGAAGATAAATTTATTTATTAATTTTTAAGAGAGGACTAACGCTTCGTTTTTATAAGTATGGCTGAAAAACAAATACACAGTCCACTTAATGTGAATAAATGGATTTTGTGACTCATAGACCACCTATCATCGATTAAGAATCAAAATGCAGAATGTTGTTACCCCTGAGGACTAGGATGTAATAAACACAAGAAACACAGGTGCATTATGCTGCATTTTACGTTGGTATTACATCAGGTGGTAGGATTCCTTTTTCTACCGACTTCAAAAGGAGGAGTTAATCAATTCGACTGTATATTGTTTTTTAATGTGTGTTACCTCATAACTTTTTTCTCGGTGAACTGATTTCGATAATTCTTTTTTTATTTGAAAGTTGGTACTTTTTATGTGGTCTCATATAAGTTTGATCAAGGTCTGACCAGTAGTTTTTGAGTTATCCTTAATAATTTATATTGAAGTCGGTTGTACAAAATTTTTAATTTTACCACTTGTTTATCTAGAAGTCTGCGTAGGTGCCTCCAACTTTGGCAAACACCAGTACGTGCAGCTCTGTGTAGGTAGAGCTTGTATAATACGCTGTAAGGCATTTCATCTTAGTCCATAGAAGTCATAATACATCTGTAACCTTCTTTATTTGAAGTTTCATGTGTCCATGGGCAGCAGTAGCCGTACTTACTAACTTACCATAAGGTGGATTGTAGGTATAAGATATATTTGTCGTTATCGTCACGTTTGCACTGAATTAAAATATAACTCTATGTATTAAAGACCGTATATCTTTCTGTCCTTTTCTACAATTTCCTACTCTTACGATACCTACGGGACTAAATATTGTGATGGATTCTATTGCACCGTCGCCACATAACGAAATGTGTCTTCTTACGTGTTTAAATGCTAAGTTCCGTTACCGTTACAGACTATCAAAGTCCACTGCTGAACATAGGCCTCCCCCATAGATCACCTCGTAGAGGGAGTTGCCAGTTGGATAGTTGCCAAGCTTGGCAAGCGGGTTGGCAACTGCAGTTTTTTTAGTTTTAGTCGTTTTAGGAAAACGCTGCTGCCTATCTCCTATTTTGTTTCCCTCTGTCGCCTCCTACGACACCCACGGGATAATATGGAGTAGTGGATATTCTTACACCGAAACTGCACGGTAAAATGATAAATTCAAAACAAAAAAAAACTTCAGGTAGCAGCGCCTTCCTAATAGTAACTAAAAATAAAAAAACTGCGGTTGCCAACTCGTCTGCGTGGCAAATATTTTAAATATAGTTGGCTTTTGATAAGCTGATAAGGACAGACTTTTGTTATTTTAATTGACATTCATTGATACCTCTGCTATAAGAAATAACGATATAACGTAAAATTATAAATTCTTTAAAATAGTTTATTACCATAAGGTATATAATATTAGGTATACCATAAGGTATGTAAGGTAATATATAGAGTATACTTGATGTTATCCAAATTCCCAAAAATAAACTAATAGGACAAGTGTATGGCAATATATTTGGAGCGGAGCGTAGCGTTGCCCTCTTATCATCATCATCATTACAGCCCTTCACAAGTCCACTGCTGAACATAGGCCTCCCCCACGGAATGCCACAAAGCACGGTCCCGAGCCACCTGCATCCATTGACTTCCTGCATGTCTTATCAGGTCGTCACTCCATCTAATGGGGGGACGCCCTACACTTCACCTGCCGGTACGAGGCGAAGTGTAGGGTACGAGAGGTCAATCAACGGATTCAACTCGGCTGGGCAGCGTTCGGCATCTTCTCGTCAGGCATACCTCAAAACCTCAAAACTAGACTGTACAACCAGTGCGTGTTGCCAGTGATGACATATGGATCTGAGACGTGGTCCTTCACTGCTGGCCGTATGAGGAAGCTCAAGGTCGCTCAGCGAGCTATGGAGAGGGCTATGCTCGGGGTTTCTCTGCGTGATAAACTTAGAAATGAGGATATCCGAAGTAGAACCAGAGTAACCGACATAGCCCAAAGGATTAGTAAGCTGAAGTGGCAATGGGCCGGCCATATAGCTCAAAGAACCGATAACCGAAAGGTTCTCGAGTGGCAGCTTCGTACCGGTAGGGCCCTCTTATAATATAATAAAAATCTTTATTTCGGATAACAAATGCTGACATCCATGTCAGACAAGAAGATACATAGGTACCAGATTACTAGATCATCTTATACCAGACTCCAATGCAATTTTGTATTGCTATCTTCTCCGAAACTATAGTACGTGAGGGTAATATGGTCATCCGGTTAATATGGTCACTTTCTTATAACTCAAAAACTACAGCCTTATTTGCATAGATGACTTTGTGATACGATAGCTCTTCATCAGTCATTCAAATAATAAAGGGTCAAAAGGGCGTCGCTTTATTGCGCCATTTTGACAGTTGATATTATATAGTAAATATTTTACTCGATTTTAGTATTGGTTAGTGTAGTTACTTTTTTTTAATTAATTTTTCGAAGTGTTCCTAATTATTGCCAAGGCTTGTTTGTTATTTTTTTCTTAAAATATTAATTATTAGTCCTCCTCCTAGTTTTGGTTTTATAGGGCGGCAAAGCTTAACGTGACTATATTACCCAATATAGTCACGATAAGTTTTTTTAAATTTTTTCTTTTTAATTAATTTTTTTAATTGTCCAATTTCAATTAAATTTAGCACAGATAATATACGCAGTGTGAACAGTGCATAGATTTTCATGCTAGCTATTTTCATTCATAATATAATAATCGAGATTTTCATATACATGCAAATTCGTATGTAGAGAGATAATTTTAAAACGGATGTTTAATTACATATTATATTAAATATTCCTTACCCCTTAACGTAATGTTTAATTTATATTACATATTATTTTTTATTATATTAAATAACTCCGCCCACTTTTGTCTCCACAACATGGACGTAGCTGGTTTATTGCTATATTTGTCAAACCCAGTGACTCGGATGCGTAGTGCCCTAATGTTTAACCGCGAGTTCGATTCCAACACAAAAGGAATATATATTATTATGTGTTATTTTAATTACTCCAGGTCAAAAATAGCACACGCACTCTTTGTGTGTGACTTGACTAGGTAGTGTAGAATTAGAAAAAAATTATCAATAAATATTTACTTCTGTAACCGTGTAATGACGGTGTAATAATAAAGACTACCCCATATCATCCCGTGGGTGTCGTAAGAGGCGGCAGAGAGAAACTGAAACAGGAGATGGGTAGCAGCGTCTTCCTAACAACAACTCAAAATTGTAAAAATATGCGGTAGCCAACTCGCCTGCCAAGCGTAGTAACTTTGTCAAAAATATGAGGCAGTCTATGGGGGAGGCCTATGTTCAGCAGTGGACTTATATTGAAGGAATGGAGTTACTTCTGCATTATAGATAGTAGTACGAATAGATAATAATTTATTGAAAGTTTTTCTTTCTGTTATTAAAAATGTTATCCAAAATTAAAATTTAATTTTGCATCCCATTCACAAAATTTGCACATGGAGAAACATTAAGACCTGGAATTTTTTTATCGTTTAAATAGTTGTTTCGTGCCAAATGCAAAGCCATAGTGTGTTACCACAAGCAGTCATAAAATATCAGGTATTATACGAAATATGACGACATGGTCTGAAGTTGACTGCCTCGTTGGTCTAGTGGTTGGAAGCATAATTGTTGATCATGTGATCCCTAGTTTTGATTTTATCTCGACTTTGGATCTTCTTTTATCCGGTTTTTCTGTTAAGAAATTCTCAGTAGCAGCCCGGAGTTAGGAAGATGGTGCTTTCGTGGCTCAGTTAGCACGTAAAGTCGTTCGTTCTATGCTTGATCTATCTCCGATCGTGTCGGATTGCCGTCTCATCGCACTATGAGAGTGAAGGAATAGAGGAGTGTTATGTGCTTAAAAACACACTCGTTCACTATAATCCTGCTCTGCGTAGATTGCAAGTCTCCTTTAAGACTGGCCGCCAATAAGGCAGGATGGCAATATTATTATTATGGCAACGTGGTTGAAATTTTACAGAAAGCTGATAGACTATATTGGGCTGACAGAATAATTTTGGTTGGCTGACAGAATAACTGAACATAGATGATTTTGTGGGATGTTTTTATGTCATGGAAAAATCAGTTTCAAAATCAGTATACGTAAAGAATATGGCAATATAGCGGACAACGTCGCGGCATGAGCTTGTGCATAATAAACAAGCCGTCCGTTTGTCAAGGAATGTAGTGACTAGCGACACGAACCGAATGTCATGCAGCAAGTCATTCGACAGGGTCGAATTTAACGTCGTTAAATATGTTGTTGTTTAAAATTATTTATAATACTCGTTTTAATAACCGCTTTGAAATATTTTCATGGTATTACACCTATGCTAGGTCAAGATTGAAAGAATTGTGCCATCAGAACATAAGCGGAGAATTTATTCCGTATTGGATGTGGTAATAAATCATATAAAGTATGTTAGTGTCGAGTTTCAATTAAGATCATAATAAAGCGATTGCAATCATTATTTCTAATTTTCCCGATCACCTTAATTATCACGCAATATAGTTGTAAGTTGATTAACTAGCTTTATTGAAACACATTTAATGAAAATTACAACTTTTTTAATTAATATGAGTTGTAAACTAATATCTTCAAATTGTTTTGTCACAGAATACCAACGTATAATAGCAATATAATGCTTGTGTTTCGTAAGGTAAGTGACCAGACCCGAAGTCCCTTTCTAGTCCTAGTTCACTCGGGTTAGAATTTAGATTGTATCTGCATTTTGAGTTTTAATCGGGGATAGATTTAAGTGTCTATGGGCTACAGCAGCTACTTACCATCACATGGTCTGTGTGCTCGTTAGTCACATAATCTTATTAATGATACAAATTCAAACAGAAAATAAATGCTGTAAGATTTCTTAGATCCCCCATAGATTTCCACATATATATGCCATAATTGCCATGTTTGGCAGGAGGGTTGGCAACGGCAGATTTTTATTATTGTAAGTTGTTATCATGAACATGCTGCTGCTGAGCGCAGGTATCTTCTTATTTATGAGAGGGTTTTTGGATAATTAGTCATCCACGTTGCTCCAGTGCATGTTGGCGGACTTCAAATGTCCTTGAATATTTTATTTCTCTGACATGAAGGTTTCCTTACGATGTTCTCCTTGCCCGCCAAGCAGCCGTGGTAACTTCAAATCAATTTGAGCCTAAAACGGTTGTAATGAAATTGTTAGTTGCCGTTTTAATGGGCCGATTAGTCTTAGCCGATTTACCAAGTGCTTGGTGGTTAAGGATAACATCGTGGGGAAATCTGAATTCCTGAGAAATTTAAAATATTTCTAGGATAATTAAAGACCGCCACCACGCGTTGGTGTAGCTCGGCAGGCTCTTCCCTGCTCTAAATACCTCTGAGAAATAAGAGGAGTTAATGCAGTAGTTCAGATTATCTTCAGCTCGTAACGGTTTGATACAGTGCTTATTGGCAAATCCTTTAATTATAATAATATCTTCGAGACCGAATTTTGATCACGGCGGCAAGTCTCAAAGGAATCTAGCAATTTTCGCAATACAGGAGTACAGTGCACGTCTGTATGCGCAAGCGCATGTGCACTCTTTATTCCATCACTCTCTAGACCAATGGGACGGCAATCTGACAATACCGTAGAAATATCAAGCGTAGGACCTACGGCTTTACGTGCTCTCTGAGGCACAAGGGTGAAACACCGCTAACTTACTGACTGCTACTGGAAATTTCATGACAGAAAAACTCAATAACTGATTTTAGGCTCGACCTACGCCAGTATATTCTAAGTCTATGGCTCGACCCGTGATTCGAACCCAGAACCACATGATCAGCAGCCGCGTTTAAACTAGCACTAGCCCAACGAGGCAGACGGAAATCCTTTATTGCATTAGTCGTTGTGGTTGGCAAGCTATTGGCGAGCACTGTATTAGAGATTGCAAACCTTTGCATATGTGCATGAGTTAAAATTATCTATATCTATACCAGTAAATAAAATTGAAGTGTCTGTTTGTAAATTGTTGTCAAAATAACAGCTTTTTACTAAATGCATATAAAAGTATATATAACAAAACGGTACCGGTACTTATAACAAAAACACACTTTTTAAAATTTTAAAAAGTGTCTGTCTGTCTGTTTGTTCCGGCTAATCTCCGAAATGGCTGGACCGATTTCGACAGGACTTTCACTGGCAGATAGCTGATGTTATAAGGAGTAACTTAGGCTACTTATATTTTAGAAAAAGAATTAGGGTTTCGCGCAACATAATTAAAACCCTAAATTAAACGCGGGCGAAGTCGCAGGGAACAGCTAGTTTAAAATAAGGCAAAAAAAAAACTTGCACAATGCAGTGAGTAGTTTTTAAACATTCAGTAAGGAAAAAGCCAAGTCCTGAATATACTTATTTCTTAGTTTTATAGTTAATTAAAGTACAACCCTGTTCAAACACCGTGGGAGTTGCCATTTGACACACGCCATTTCGCAGTGAAAGAGACGGATATTATTTATTTATCTCTGTTGCTCTTTTTGATCGTGTGTAAAAGGAAAAAACCTGTGTGGTGACAATTACTTTGTGAATTGTAAGTGTTAGGTTTTCATTTCATACTAGTTTAAATTTCACGTTAAATTTAGTTGCTAACATTTAGCTGAATATTTTGAGGTTATTCTAAAATATTGCAATTATATTATCAGTAAATATGCAACATATGAAAAAGAACGGTTAAATCCATTATATGCGTCTGTATTTTTACGGTCTAACCACCTATACCATCCATAAGCATCTGCAATCTAGAAAATACCAGTAGAATTGCAGGTGCTTAGCCAGCCCTTTAGAAAGATGTTAATTTTCACACGCTTTTCATAAGAAAAATATTTGTTTTTTCATGACTAATCTAAAATATAAATTTAAAATATAATAAATACATATACATAACATAAACATAAACACTCACGCCTGTCACCCAGAGGTGTAGGCAGAGACTACGGACTTCCATTTGGCACGATCCTGACACACTTCTCTCGCCTCCTTTACATCCATATATCTACGCATACACGCTCGTATGATATAGCATAATAATTATTATATATGTACGCTCAGAAAGATAATCTATCTAATAACTATTTTATAAAACTTAAGTGTAATCTAAATCAGAGTCCACCTGATGATAAGTAGCTACTGCAGTCCATGGACACCTGCAGCCAACTTCAAACTAAGAAGCCTGCACGCGTTGTCA
Organism: Parnassius orleans; assembly: GCA_029286625.1. Taxonomy (NCBI): domain Eukaryota; kingdom Metazoa; phylum Arthropoda; class Insecta; order Lepidoptera; family Papilionidae; genus Parnassius; species Parnassius orleans. The sequence goes on from JAGSMP010000083.1 coordinate 2,785,016, forward strand.
CCTTTGTTGGCTCTTCAGACCAGAACATAGCAGTGCAGGTGTTGCTATTTGACGGCAGATATCGGTAAAAGGGTGGTGCCTATCCAAAAGAAATCCTAGGCAGAAAAGGTGTCCTAAAACCTAGATATTATATCTTTTATCTACAGTAGTTATCACAGAGATCTGCGTTTTATTAATTATATATGCTATGGTAGATTAGCGTCTTTTATTAACTTAGATGTTATTATTTTGTGTTAGATTGAATTCTTATGAGTCTGATAAAATTTGCGAGAAACATAAACAAATAGTGTAGTTATATGATTATAACTATAATATAAGATGTATAGCAACGTAATTAACATAATATTTTATTGAAGTTTTTAGGAATTTGTGTTAAATAAAATAATCAATGATGTCTACTAAGTTGACGCTATCCACTGATAGATGACGCTATTAGTTGTGATCGATTCATTATCCCTTTCACTGTCCGTTGAGTCATATGAACATTTCGATTATTTGAGTAGCGTGTCTATTTCACGGACAGGAAACAGTTAATATTGGATTTCATACCAAAATTATTTATAAATCGTTGTAATTACGTGTGATTTACTGCCCAAAGTCACGTTGAGAAGAAAATTAATATATTATATTTTCATCATAATTATTGTTATTTTTCATATCTCCGCTTGTAAAATTGTAAATAATAGAGTAATTTTATTGAAAGTAAAATAATGATTCTGAAAATGTCCTATGTAAGTAGGATGAATTAACGGCATCGACTTCATTTTAAAACTGTTTCTTATACTACGTTCAGCATAGTTTTGCTGATCTAGGTATTGGTTACCTATTTTTATCAATAAAAATATTTGTCCTCTACGTACAACACTTTGGCACAGGATTTCCTTTTAAAATTACTGTCACGTAAAATTATAAAACAAATTGGGGATCTCTTCGCAATATATCCTTTGTAAAAATACTTCAGTATCTATACCGTTACCGTTACAGCCGATTAAAGTCCGCTGCTGAACATAGACCTCCCCCTTAGATTGCCTTATAGGGGACATTTGCCTTAGTTGCCACGTTTGGCAAGCGGGTTGGCAACCGCAGTTTTTAGTGGTTATTAGGAAAACGCTGCTGCCCATCTTCTGGTTTGTTTCTCACTGCCGCCTCTTATGACACCCACGGGATGGTTTGGGGTAGTGGATATTCTTACAGTAACGATGCTCGAGTGTGAAATGATAGGCTTCTTCATAATGTCTTTGAAATGTTATGAAATTTTGTAGGTACACTGGTTTCGTCTCGATATTTTCCTTCATGACCGAGTAAGTGGTAAATTAAGATTTGAAATTGCAATATACAACTTCATTTGACTGGAGGAAAATGAACTTAGGTTGCTTATGGTGAGTGTAGAGAACAATAGACCCTTTTTACTGAAAATAGGCATTCCCTCTTAATTGTCAGGGTAACAATGCATCAGCATTTTGATTCTTCATCGAGAATAGATGCACCTTTACTTTATAAAAAGCATAACAAAATTTTGGATAACCAAACTTTTTCTTATTTGCGATATTTTTATTGCCTTAAAATATTTAGAAAAAATACCATTCTCTATATTATGGAACTATCATTTTATATGATAACATAGAACTTACGAATCTCTTTCTTGCATCCATACCTATGATCAAATATTAAGTGCCTGTTTATGGATTCTAGCCCTCTCCATAGCCCGCCAAGCGACATTAAGAATAGATAAATTGTCAACGAAGACCGTATGGAACTAATATTTCATCACTAGAAACACGCACTGGTTGTACACTCTTACTTTAAGCATTTGAAGAGTACGCGTCGATAATGTCGTAATTTCCTAATCGCTGATTAAACAAGTTCGATCCGTCGACTGACCTCTCGGCTGAAATTGGCCTAACCTAGTCAATTATAGTAGTCTTAGTTTAGTCAAAAATAACATAATTTAAAATTAAACATTTTGTAGAACCGACTTCAATATAAATTATTAAGAATAACTCAAAAACTATTAGTCAAACCTTGATCAAATTTATACGGATCACATGTGAAGCACCAGCTTTCAATTAAAAATAGGATCGTCGAAATCAGTTCACCCAAAAAGAAGTTATGAGGTAACACACATAAAAAAAAACATACAGTCAAATTGAGTACCTCTTCCTGTTTGAAGTCGGTAGAAAACAATACTCGTCAACAACATCGAGCGTTATTTTCCCAACAGTTACAGGCACACGTGAGTCAAGGATGTTACACATGATCGTTGTTTTTAAACAACACCTCGCAAAATATAAAATAAAATTTAATTAAATGGGAAAACTTACATGGTAATACATGCAGCATCGACGACGGTATCGCTAGATTTAAAAAATTGGCTGAATTTTAAGCAAATTGAAGAAAAAAAAACGTATTTTAAATAACAAAACTTTTTTGTATGTACTCGTATGTGTTCTAATTTTCGTACGATCGTTGCAGCATGAATGGGTCTGCACGACCGGAGAATGACCACTACACTATGAGACACTACTGTGGTCATTGAGTATAGTACCGAGGTTATTTACGAATTCCACTAGAGTCGTCAAAAAATCGAAGGTGAGTTCGCAATTAATTATGCCACCGTATTCTTTCCAGTCCAGTAGCTTAAAAACATCTTCCAAAGCGGCAGTGAAGAATTTCGGGGATATAATGTCATCCTGTTTTACATCTCTCTGCAGTTGGATTTGTTTGGTATTCTGGTTCTGTACTTGGAAAGCCATCTTGACCTTACACAAACACTTCAGCTCTTTTATATAACAAAAGTCAATTTGGCCCCGCTTAGGGGATTAGTAGATCTGGAATGTGCTTTTGGGTCTTCTGTAAAATAGTCGTAGGGTATATATTTTAACATACTATAGTACCTACTAAAGTCTTTTCGGTAACCGATTTGTTCAGGAGGCTTGTAGTCGTCAAGTGTGTGTGCGAGACGATTCGTTACACGTATACTTACTCGTAATTGACATAGCCATACAATAAAATAGTGAAAAATAATTAAGTGATTTCATCTAGTCGTAATCGAATTATTTTGGAAACATACTTTTTTTTACCACAGACTAATAGAGGGCGACGATAAAAAATGTATAACTATATTGGACTTTTTATAATAATACGTACCTATTGCAATTTTAATGTTGTTATCCGTGTAGTGGCGGTGTAAGAATATCCACTACCCCATATCATCCCGTGGGTGTCGTAAGAGGCGACAGAGGGAAACAAATCAGGAGATGGGCAGCATCGTTTTCTTAATAACGACTAAAAATAAAAAAGCTGCGGTTGCCAACCCGCTTGCCAAGCGTGGTAACAATGGCAAATATTCCCACTTTGAGGCAGTGTGCTTTAATAGGCTGTAACAGTAACGGCATCAATTTCATTAGTGTTTCCTCTTAAATGATTACTATGTTTTTCTTTACGTATTAGTGTGGTTTAAAAATAATATACCGAATTTAATAAGAGCGGGAGCCCAACCTCTCTCGCTTCGCATTCGAGGTGTGCAAAATAATCTTCTCATCTCTATCATTATTATCAGCGTCATCACAGCCTATCGCAAGTCCACTGCCACTGCCACTGCCACTGAGGACTAAGAAAACCCGCAAAGCACGGTCCTTAGCCACCTGTATCACCAGTTACCAGTACGAGGCTGCCACTCGAGAATCTTACTTCCCCATCGGTTGTTGGATCTCCGAATTCGTGGGTTTTAACATAATATGTTAACATTTATATAACCAACCTTAGATTTGTATCACAGCATCTTACATTAATCGAATTGATCTGATTTACAGTTATATTGCACCCCTTTTCCTGTACACGAGGTCAAATAAAACTTTACACGCATTCAGTTAAAACAAACTTTATTAGGTTAATCTAGAAAGGTCAAAATCCTTTGTAACACTGATCGTTTGTAGCCAATCATTCAGAAAGGAAAGGTGGTAACTGACACGCAAAGTTTCATGGAATACTTGTACTAATAGCAAGGACATTCGAGTTTAATTTCATCTGGAGATTCATCAAGTGTACTCAAATTGAAAGGAAGAACCAATTACTGTCAATTCAGTTGAATTAGACAAACAGTGGGATTTTCGGGAGCCCCTGGAGCTCGTACAAGCTACTCTAATAGATCAAGAGTGACCACTGAGTTCTTGTTTATGTTACCTTGTGTTTTAATAGTCCGTGAATTTTTAATATTTATCCTTTGTCTGAATTTTTTAACTAATTCGAAAACAACTACTTTTATTGTGGTTGAGCCATGCTGCAGCTATATTATGGTTGTAGCACGAATGGGTCAGCTCAATCAGGGAAGGACCACGCTCTCACAGAATACAGCGTAAAATAGCAGTTTAATGCATAATACTGCTGTGTTTCACAAAACACCGGACACCCTTCTTGCTGGATATGAGACATTCTATCTTAGTCTTCAAGAGGATAGATGTAATTGTCTATGGGCCACAGCATGGCCACGCATCTGCATGTTGATTCTTTATCACCGGCAATTAGAGGGCTTGGTAAAGCATTGGTTAAGTGTTTGGCTACGACACTGGGGGACTGTGGGTTCTAATCCCGCACAGAGCAAGTGTTTTGGTTTTATTTAACGATATTTTCCATTCCACAACTTATGATTTTTAAATTACCAAATTATTAGGACAGTAGTGTTTTATTGTATTATACAATTGAAAAAAATATAATCCGAAACTATCGAGTACGCATTAAATTAACGCTTAAAGAGCCTTTTAACGATGTTAGATATTGGTGCCAGTGGTGTCGAATTAAGGTAGCTCACGTATTTGTTTTATGGAATAAGGGTAAAAACCAACATCAAGTCCGCTTGATGATAAGTGAATGCTGTGGCCCATAGGCATCTTCATCTATCCTCAAATAAGAATTAAAATTCAGATGCGTTGTCACCCGTGAGGACTAAGATGGAATGCCTCTTTTCCAGTAAAAGGGTCTCCGGTTCTCTACACTCACCATACGAAACACAGGAGTGTTAAGCTGCTATTTTACGCTGGTATTCTGTGAGAAGATAAGAATTAAAATCAATCTCCTCATCAAAATTAAAATCCTCAAATAAGAATTAAAATTCAGATGCGTTGTCACCCTTATGGAATAAGTTAAATACCTCATTTCCAGTAAAAAGAGTCTCATTAGTCAAGTATTATGAAATTTAAGATAAAACCCTGCTCGTGCTAGCCTAGGGCTGTACTTAAGCCTTTGTAGTAGAAACAATTACCGTATTATATACATTAGAGTCATTAGGCGTTGTTCTCAGTCACTGGTCCAGAAAAAAACGTCTGGTTATTCTACTCCTGTACAATTGAAATCACCTCTTGTGAGAAGAGTTCGTTGATTGGTTTTATTTAAATACGGGTTCACAGACACGGTATGCGTCTCCGAAAATATCTTCCGACATGCGGGTTTCCTAATGATTTTATTAAAACCCATTGAACCCATTTTAGTGTAATGTTGCAATGAGAATGAGATGCTATGTTCACGTGTAGGTGAACCAGTTGTATAGTTGGTGATAGTGGTACTTGTTCTTGCACACTCGTCCGTGCGTTACTCACTAGAGGCCGCACTGAAAACCAACTTCGTGGATAATACCACGAAATTGTGCTAAGTGTAGTCCTTTTATACAAAACCCTCACATATGAAGATTACGATTACATTTAGAAATTTTAAAAATAAAGAATAAAAATAAAGAAACATTTATTGTAACACGTCACAAACATCATTAAATACTTAAATTTTAACATTTGTTAAGACATCAATTAATAAAAGTATAACAAAAAAACAATTTGACGGATATAAAATTTCAAAAAGTATGTTTATAAATTACAGTAAAAATACGTTTTTCATGTTGTGTGTTCTGGCGTGTTAGGCAAACGGACCTCACCAGCTTATGCTGTCGCCGAAACAACAATTACGACTTAGTTCTTTTAGTACATCTGGCACTGAGATCGTCAGTCCTGCATTGTTGTCGATTGAGCCTAATCTCCTCTACAAGTAGAGGTATATCTACCTACAAGCACACTTTCACTGGCTGATGAAAAAGAAGAAGATAAAAACGTATACCTACAATAGTAATTTAAACGTGGTAGAGCCATGCTGCAGCTATATTAATAGTATAGTTGTAGCACAAATGGGTCGGCTCGACCGGGGAAGGACCACGCTCACAGAATACCAGCGTAAAATAGCAGCTTAATGCTGCTGTGTTTCGTATGGTGAGTGTAGAGAACCGGAGACCCTTTTACTGGAAAGAGGCATTCTATCTTAGTCCTCACGGTTGACAACGCATCTACATTTAAATTCGCAAACGAAGATAGATGTAGATGTCTATAAGCCACAGAAACCACTTACCATCAGGTGGACTGTGTGCTCGTTTGTCACCCGTATTCTATAAAAAAAAAGAAATAGTCGTAGTAACCCAGGGAGCAGCAACACGCATTAAAACAGAGCAGTGCGGTGGTGAAGGACATTTCCTGTTTCAAAACCTTTTTAGAAATTATGGTATCTAGAACTTTCTCCTGCATCGTGGAAGCGTTCTGTAAGTAAGCGAATCGGTGTAAATAAAACGTACATGATTTGCGTAAAGACAAACATTTAGAATTATTTGAAGATAAAAGAAACACTTGTTCCGTACGAGATTCGAACCCGCTGTTCGCGGCTTAGTCACTGCTCTACCGAGCCGTTAATTCAACATAGGTTTGTAATCTTTCTTTCATTTACGCAACAGGTGCCAATGAATAGTAAATGAGATAAAAAACGAACTTTTGGTTACTGAATAAAAAGCAACAGATGTGTAAATAGGCAAGGAATACGTTAGTAACAAATCGTCACTCGAAACAAGCACTCTTAAAAACTTGTGTGCGCACAAACTCTAAAGTGCCTATTTTATAACTCTTATTGTATAGACGTAAGGTCGACTTTGTCTGTTTTAATGTTGTTTCAAAGTTTGCAGATCTGAGTGACATATCGGTAAGGAGAGTGGAGTTAAGTGCTTTCATTGTATAAATTTCAATTGGTGCTTTGAAATTAAATAATTAGTGGACGAGCGGTTACGATCTGAATTATTCATTGTATTCCTGTTGCAGATAAGTTATATTTGAGTATAATGTACTGTAATTGTTATACGGCTTAATTAAATACTACTCGAACATTCTAGCTTAAAATCTAATAGACCATTGGCCAAGTACTCAAATGCTACTCAATTTTAAGATGTAGTTAAGTCTCATAGTGTCACAGTCACATTGACTTAGAGTGATAGAGACAGCAAAAGACTTTTTTTTTATAGGATAGGTGACAAACGAGCACACAGTCCACGTGATGGTAAGTGGTTGCTATGACCCATAGACATCTACATCTATCCTCAATAAAGAATCAAAATGCAGATGGGTTGTCACCCGTGAGGACTAAGATGGAATGCTTCTTTTCCAGTAAAAGGGTCTCCGGTTCTCTACACTCACCATACGAAACACAGCAGCATTAAGCTGCTATTTTACGCTGGTATTCTGTGAGGCGTGGTCCTTCCTCTGTCGAGCCGACCCATTCGTGCTACAACTATGCCAGTAATATAGCTGCAGCATGGCACTACCACGTATGAATACTTATGACTTAACATCATCTTAAAATTGAGCAGCGTTTGAGTATTTGGGCATATATCTACTACATACTTTTCTTTTCTGTAAAAGTTCTCTGCTGGACTTTGACCTGTTAGGGATATTAGGTGGTAGACAGATCTAATCTGCCTCTTTGGTTTAGTGGTCCCGGGTTCGAGTTCAGGGACAGGTCAAATCAGTTATTGGGTTTTACTGACAAGAAATTCTTAGTAGCAACTGGAAGTTGGCAACGTTACACTCCCGTCCTCTCCAGTCATGTCGGATTATCGTCCCATCGGAATATGAGAGTGAGGGATAGCGGGAAAAGTACACCTATGTTTGCACTCGGGCACTATAATCATGTCCTGCGCAGATGGCTAGTTTCTGTTAAGACTGGCCGCCATGACAAAATTCGGCCTGGAAGACACCATTAGATAGTACCGCAACCGTCAATTGATTATGGTCTGGTACCTTCGACGCTGCTCCCTGTTGCAGGTCTGGTCGGTAGAAGTAAGGGAGATAAAAGATGCCTTATCGGAATTTTTTAGATGGGTCCAATTGCACCTACGGGAATATGTTATGATGAAAAAATCCTTAATTAAAAATCATTTAGATTTTTAATTAAGATTTTTTCATTACAGATGCATTGGCACTCCTTAGGACTAAGATGGAACGATTCGCTCTTTGTAAAAAGGGTCTCCGGCTCTCTCTATTTAACGCTAGTATTTTGTGAGACTACAACCATAATATAGCTACAGTGTGGCTCTTACATTAATAAATTATGTAATATAGCCTACTTTATTAATGATGGTGTAAATAACACGCTTGTCGCAATTATATGGATCATCTTTATTGTCGTTTTAAAGGACTATTTGCGGGCGGATGTAAGAAGCTTTAAAGCTGTGGCAGCCCACTGCTGGACATTGGTTTCTCACCAGTTGCACCACTTAGTTTGATCTTCGGCTTGACGTATACAGCTGCTACCTGACACATAGCACATACCGTCGCTTTTACCTAAACGTGGTCTCCATTCCTTGACACATTTACTCCAACTTAATGAACGTTGGATAGTGCTACGCTATAAATTTCTCTGGAGGAAGGGTTTCGTAATGAAGAAATCCGCCGCAGAACCAAGTGCACAATGGAGAGCCGCAACAGAGGCCTGCTAGCTTTAGTGGGAATCTTAGTGTCAGCTAGAAAAATAATAATTATTATCACCGAGTCAACCAAGAACATCATACAATTGAAACCAACTCCTAACTGAGGGACTCTAGCTTGAAGTTTAGGTAATGGGAAAATTTGAGATATATTTCATACTTATAACGTAATGATAATATTTTAGAATGCAAAAAGGAGCAAGATTGTGGCTAAACATTGGCTTTATTCATAAAAATAATCTTAATTTAAACTAGAACAAAGAAGAAATGTAACACATGTGTTTGATTCAAAGCAAAAATTTGTTAGTCGCTACATTTGTTTTTATTTATTGAACTTAAAATAAACTTGGGTTTACATTATTACAATAAAATACCTGTGTTCAGCAAAAACTCGGGCACCTCCCTTTTCCGGTCAAACAAACAATTTGAATGGGCTAAATGCGATATTCGCTGGGATCATCCGCGAAAAAAAAAACATGAAAGTATCTAATGTCATTTGCTTACAGGCTCATAGAAGATGAGCTTCTGTGCATCTGTACTGATTTGAAAATATTTTGGAATCAACACAACAATGTTACTTTAAAATATATTCATAATTTTTGTTCCTTATACGTACAGTGAAATATCGTATGGCACTTTGTTTTGGAGCCTTGAAAGCTGTTTTGAAACAATATTTAATATTGATATAGAGATTGATAATAGAATTTATTTCTTTAAATAAATGTGACCATACTGAGAATTGTAAATCACCGTGTAGTGGCGGTGTAAGAATATCCACTACTTGATATCATCTAGTGGGTGTCGTAAGAGGCGACAGAGAGAAAACAAACAGGAGATGTGCAGGAACGTCTTCTTAATAACTACTAGAAATTAAAAAAAATAAGCTGCAGTAGCCAACCCGCGCGCCGAACGTGGCAACGATGACTATTATTAGTGTTTACTTTATAGTGGTTTTGGTAGTGCTCTTCATATCATACAGAGCTCATCATGCTATTTAAATAATAATTAACTGTTTTTATCATCTTTGGTTAGATTGTATAACTATCTATTACTTTTATTACTCTATCTAATGCATTCTGTATAATGTTTTCAGCATAAATGAGCCCGATCGACCGGGGAAATACCACGGCCTCACAGAACTTTTCATTCGTTCATTAATTACAGCCTTTATAAAATTCACTACTTAACATAGGTCTCACCCATAGATCTTCCTCATGAAAGGAACATTTGCCATAGTTGTCAAGCGTAGCAAGCGGGTTGGCAACTGTAGTTTTTTTATTATTCTGAGCTGTTGTCAGAAAGATATTTCTGCCTATTCCTGTTTTATTTCTCTCTGCCGCCTCTTACAACGCCGAAGGGATGATATGGGTTAAAAGATTCTCGTTCGCCATCACCACACTGCACTTACTGGCAATGAAGCATTTAACGTTAATGCGTTACGACGCATCTGCATTCTTAATCGAGGATAGATGTAGGTTTCCATCAGCCATAGCATTCATTTACTATCACGTGGACCATATGCTCGTTTGTCATCTGTATTGGTAAAATGACTATGTTTTTTTAAAGAAAATGTGACTAAAGAGTACATAGCCCACCTACCTGATGATAGGTAAGTGGATGCTATGGTCCATAGACATCATTATTTAACATCGATTAACAATCAAAATGCAGACTAAGAAGGAATGCCTCGTTACCAGTAAGAACGGTATCCGGTTCTCTGCACTCAACATACACAGTGACTCTAGCACGTACTTAAATGTGTTTCTAAAGTAGAATTAAATTGAAAGTATAATTTGTTTTGTTTAGTTTATGGCATTATTATTATACCATAAAATATCAAGTGATGTTATGATTTTAATAAATGTTACAATCGGCTAATATAAGCAAGCAACACAGGTAGCAGTGAACTGTCATCAACAAAGCGAATAGGGCCAATGCTCACTCGAGCACCATATCCCCATTGTTGCGACGGATAATGCCATAGTTTTGTAGCGAAAAATCAGCGGGTAGCGAGGACAGAGCCGCTTGCATGCGCCCGTACTGTCGTCCATAGAAGTCTTTTTGTTACTGTTTTAGTAGTTTTTTGTTTGGTTTTCTTTTTCATTTATTTATTACAGCCTATCAAAAGTCCACTGGTGAACATATAGATTTATATAATTATCATAGTTGCCACACTTCGCAGGCAAATTGGCAACCGCTGTATTTTTATTGTAATTAAGTTTTATCAGGAAGATTTTGCTGCCCATCTGCCGTTTTAGTTTTCTTCTGTCACTTCTTACGACACCCATGGGATGATATGGGGCATAATCTTGCGCCGCCACCTCACTTGCTAACTAATTATGAATTATAACCACGTCTCATACACATAATCCAGATTTTTTTAAATAAAATTAATTCTTTATTTTTTGTAGACAAATAACCGCCACTTAAGACAAGTGTTTTGCTGTCTAAAATGCCAGTAAAATCGAAGGTTTATAGTGGTATCGGTTGTCGGTTGGAAAAGAAAGTGTTGGGCAACCCTCCACTAGATGGAGTGCCGACCTGCTGAAACATGCAGGTAGTCGATGGATGCCGGTAATTTATGATAACGTATGTGTTAAAAAGTTAAAGTTACATAGCCTATATACGTCACACTGCTGGGCGCAGGCCTCCCCTCATTTCTGAAAGGGTTTTGGGGGCAAGGAAGTGTCCACCGCGCTGCCCCAATGCGTGTTGGCGAACTTCACATGTCTTCGAATGCAGATTTCCTCACGATGTTTTCCTTCAACGCCAAGCACGTGGTAAATCAGAACTTAAAATTGCAATTAACAATTTCATTGGTGCCGTCGGGGTTCGAATCCGGGTTGCTCGCGTACTGTGAAATTTACAGCGAGCGCTAACCATCTGAGCTACCACGGCGTATATGTATGTGTAAAATATTATTTATCTGCCTACTGGAATACCCCGGTGTATAAGCAGTGTCATTATAATCAGCCCATGAAAGTTCACTGAAAAGGGCTTCACGGTTCACGGAGAGAGAACTCATAGTCCACCTAATGGTAAGTGGCTACTGCAGATCATGAAACACAGATATTAAGCTGCTGTCTGAAACACAGATATTAAGCTGCTGTCTGAAACATAGATATTAAGCTGCTGTCTGAAACACAGATATTAAGCTGCTACTGAAACACAGATATTAAGTTATCTAGTTCAGATACAGATGTTCACTGAATTGTATTTATGGTTAAGCTGTATCTCAAAGTGTCTGTGTTTGTTTGTTTGAACATCTGCAATCAACTTTAAACTACAGATGCGTAGGTATCTTTGAGGACTAAGATGGAATGCCTCAGAACCTAATTAGTAGTAAGTAATTACACTGGTTCTCTTTACCCTTCAGACAGGTACAGCATTGCAAGTACTGCTGTTTTTACGGAAGAAAAAGGTAAGAGGAAGGTACCCACCCAGCCGGAATCCTAGGTAGAAAAGGAGTCCTACTACCTATTAGTGTGATGGTTGAGTTAGCCTTCAATGGATTCGCCTTACACGTTATGTTTGAAAGGCTTGACGATCGCAGTACTAGATGTCTCGCACCTTTGACCCTGAATGGTAGTCTGGGTATTTTACTTAGGTTTAAAACGCCTGTATCGGAAGCTAAGACATATTTCTGGCTAGTATACATTCGAAAAAACAGACATCGTTCGGAACACATTCTATTTCATAGATTTGGATATTTATATAAAAGACCAATATATCTTATACCAATATATCTTTTTTGTGGCATAGATCCGCTACGAGGCCGAAAGAAAACTAATTTGATTTGAAAATTAATTGCTAAATGATTTTGTTATCGACTGTACCGAGGCTACGAACAGGCAGTTTTATGAACAGATTATGACGGGTGTTGACGGAATACAAATAAAATCGCGGACGGCAGCCATTGTTGTTTGCTATGTTGCCCATAGATGAGCAGTTTGGGGCTTAACCCTTTGTATAACTCTATTATACCCCGGTGTTGTAAGGCCAACATTAGATGAAATAAACATTATACTATCTATAATAATAACTATACGGTTTTATAAGGATATAAATCCGTGATAATCTCCCTCAATAATTTTATTTGATGATTGCGGATTGAAAAAAATATTTATTACCAATTTGAGTTATTAATGCCGTGCGTTTTGTTTTTGCTAATCTACTGTTTTGTTAATATAATATTTTATTTAAATTTGACGTATTCGTCTCATATCTATATCACTTCAACAATACACAACGGCAACGAGAAACAGGTTCAAAGATCTTCTTACCTTAAAATAAAAGATGCCATGAACCATAATATAGCTTTTTAAAGATGGCTAAAACACCAACTGCATGTAACAAAAACCCTGTGGTTCCCGTTAAGTGCGTTATCAGAATCAGTATTCAAACGTATAGAAATAACTTGTACAGCAGAAAATTTTACCATGAAAATTTATGTGGTTTTATTACCACCAAGCAGATTTTTTGACAATACTCTTACCCCCTGACCAATGCAGAGGTAATAAAATCACATACAATTTGCAAATACGTGGTAGAGCCACGATCCAGCTATATTATGGTTGTAGCACGAATGGGTCGGCTCGACCGGGGTAGGACCACGCTCTCACAGAATACCAGCTCAAAATAGCAGCTTAATGCTGCTGTGTTTCGTATGGTGAGAGTAGAAAACCGGAGACCCTATTTACTGGAAACGAGGCATTACATCTTAGTCCTCAGGGGTGACAACGCATCTGCATTTTGATTCTTAATCGAGGATAAATGTAGATGTCTATGGGCCACAGCATCCACTTACCATCAGGTGGACTGTGTGCTCGTTTGTCATCTATGTTTTATAAAAAAAAACACCTTTAAAACAGAATATCAACAAATTTCATGAGAGTTACTCCTGTAATAATAATTATATAGAACGGATGTTATTACATCTGTCGAGATCGTGACATTTTTTGGGAACTTTTCTCTCCTTCTTTTGACTCCTATGAAAAATCCATCACGCTATAGTGTCTTAGTGTGATTGATTTTCAACGCTGCAACCTTACAACATCAAATGCTAGTTATAATATTTCAACTTCACGAAATTAAAAGGAGGAAAAATGTTCTTATAATCTTTATTTGATATGAACATCTGAATGAATATAAAAATAATGAAATATTATTAAATGTAGTTACGTGTAAAAAACTGGGACATCCATGCCATATTGCAGCGCAAGTAAAAACTAACATGTATATATTAGCAAAATGCAACCGGAATCACGCGTCACCGCTAAAAGCAAACTAAATCCAATTCAATTCTGAAGAAACAGGCGTAAATCCCATTGTTTTTATTATACTCAACACCTAAAGAATTTTATTAATATTAAATACAAGTAAAAAATGACCTTGGCCTGATACGTTCCCCTTGGCACCTGAATATCCGTACAACTATTATTTTAGTTACGATTATTCTTTTTAGGTTATAATGTTTTATTAATATGTATGAAACATATTCATAGATGTTTCTTTTCTAATGTTTTAGACATTGGCGTGCTTAACTTCTTTTATGTTGGATCATTTGTCGCAACTAATGTACGTTTTCTTGGCCTTATTTACATTGTGATAATACATTACATTAGACTGCCACGTTGGTCTAGTGTTCGTAAATTCGATTGCTGATCATGAGGTCCTGGGTTTGAATTCTGGGTTAAGCCAAAATCTGTTATAGGGTTTTTCTAACAAGAATTTCTCAGGTACAACCTGGAGTTAGGATGTTAGCGGTGACCCCGTGGTCTTGTTCCTGATTTCTCCGGTTGTGTCGGATTAACGTCCCATCGGACTATGAAAGTGAGGGAATAGATAGTGTACCTGCGCTTGCGAATACACCGGGCACTTTAATTCTCTCCGTTGATACTGGCCGCCGTGACCGAAATTTGGTCTGTAGGACATTATTATGATATTACGTTAATATGAGTCTTTGTTAAAGTGTTAGGATGAAATTAAAGTGATGATGATGATAATGAATATAGTCTCTTTATTATGTTATGCTTTAGCATGTTCCTCATTTTCACCGTTTTTATCATTTTAGAAAAGGTTTTGCTTATGCGACGTCTCTAAAGAGATCGATTGTAATTATAGTTTTAATGTAGATTAACAATGAAGCAGTAAAATTGAAAATGATCGCTGATGCATTAAAATTTGAGAGCTTTGTAGACGTGTTTTTTATTATATGGTATATTAAAATAAGTATCATCTTTAGATCAAAGTGAAATAAACCACAATCGAGCGGTTTCCCGTGTTCTCGAACGGCGATTCATTTCGTCAAGCGGCAGAGTCCCAAGTCCTGACAAAAAAGACATTTCTATATATCAAAGGATCCATCAAAAGCAAATTAATACGAAGCGGCAGCGAAACGGCAGCGGAAAGATTTTGCCTTTTTTAGCTTACTATATTTTGGGTTCCGCGTGGAAGTGATTAAACGGCTGAGAAATCTGAAATATAGTTTTCGTATACTATGTATCTGTGTTTGTTAGTATTGTGTAATCCTTTTCGTAATAGGCAGAAATAAAATAGAATGTTGTTTTATATTATCGCCTAAAGACCAACTACCAATGTTTCATAATATTTTTATTTATTTATTTTTTATTTGGAGAATATATTACTTTCTCTTTCTATTCCACCGTTATTTCAGAATAATTATCAACTTTCGACATCCCATGAGATTGTTGGCAATCGTAATTCAAACAATTGTTTTAAATATTACTTAATTTTTTAGAATTTCAGATTAAATTATAAATTTATAACTTTTCTTGTAATGGTGTTAAAAGCAAAACGATTGATTTTACCCTACCGCGGTAGAGCAAAAAGGAGGACAATGTACTTTGGGGGATATGTATTTGTTTGTCTGTTTCTTTGTGATTTCCTGTAGCCTATACAGCTAGAAATATTTTGAAGTGTGAGGTGTTGTCAGATTGGTCGTTATTCCTGTGGATTGTTATAGCCTACATTTTGGTGCAATAATACCATTATGTATACGTTTATTACGTGGTAGAGCCATGCTGCAGCTATATTAATAGTATAGTTGTAGCACGAATGGGTCGACTCGACCGGGGAAGGACCACGCTCTCACAGAATACCAGCGTAAAATAGCAGCTTAATGCTGTTGTGTTTCGTATGGTGAGTGTAGAGAACCGGAGACCTTTTTACTGGAAAAGAGGCATTCTATCTTAGTCCTCACGGCTGACAACGCATCTTGCACTTAAATTCGCAAACGAAGATAGATGTAGATGTCTATGGGCCACAGCAACCACTTACCATCAGGTGGACTGTGTGCTCGTTTGTCACCTTATTCTATAAAAAAAAGAATGTTATTTTGAGATAAAAGCAGACAGATCGATTTCACTGTTATAATAATATTTTACTATAACTAAATTACTATTCACAATCTTATTATTTTTATTTTATTTGCGGATAAAAAAAAATCTACGATGAGGTTAAACTAAAATAAAATTTGTAAATAAATAATAAACAATTATTTAGTAACCACCACCACATTGTTTTCTGTCGCCAAGAACCAACGAACCAATTCTTGTTCAGTTTGAATGGTAAAAGAGTATATTAACAGGAAGTAAGGAACTAATTTGGGAGTGACAACACATTTTTTTATAGAATTGGTTGACAAACGAGCACACAGTCCACCTGATGGTAAGTGGATGCTGTGACCCATAAACATCTACATTTATCTTTGATTAAGAGTCAAAATGCAGATGCGTTGTCACCATTGAGAACTACGATGGAATGCCTCGTTTCTAGTGAAAAGGGTCCCCGGTCTGTACACTCACCATACGAAACAGAGCAGCATTAAGCTGCTATTCTACGCTGGTATTCTGTAAGAGTGGGTCCTACCCCGGTCGAGCCGACCCTGTCGTGCTACAACCATAATATAGCTGCAGCGTGGCTCTACCACATAAAGATCATCATCAATCATCTGTGGCTAACTTATTTTGGAGTTGGTTGTGGGTAACCATACCATGGCTGCAGTAGACACATACCATAAGGTGGAATATTTATTTGTTTATCGTTTTAATATTATCTAAGAAAACATTATCTGCTGTTGAATAATAATAAATAATCTCCTACAAGTAATCCCAACTATTCTACTATATTAGATTTCTTTACTAGATCTTCTTTACCATATACCTACCATTGGAATGTCTTTTTGTGTTGTTATTACTAGGCTGTTAGAAATTAAAAAGTAAAAAGGTTTACAGCCTATAACTTACCATTACTATATATGTAGAGTTTAGTTAGAAATAAAAAAGTAAAAAGGTTTACAGTGTATAACGTACCATTGCTTGTACATTGCATTGTAGAGGCCTACTCTAATTTAAAAAAAATTATTGTAAAGTGAAATATGTTTAAAAAAAAGACTGGGTTTCTTGCTGGTTCTTCCCAGGACAGAGGTAAATAAAAAATTATAATATTTTCCGAACCAGTGGTAAATAAAAAAATTATTATTGAATAAAAATTATTCTATTCTATTCTATTCTATAGGCCTTCTATAGATTGCCTCATAGGGGGGTTATTGGCCAAGCTTGACAGGACGGGTTGGCAACTACTGTTTTTCATAATGTCTGTATCTGGAAACTTTGTTTATAGAATAAGAGTGACACACGGGTACACAGGCCACCAAGTGGTAAGTGGAAGTTGTGCCAACTATGGCAAAATTAAAAGGCAATATTTGGGGAGGCCTATGTTCAACGGTGAACTTTTATAGGCTGTTATGAATGATTTGAATAGGGGGAAGTAGTTGGATTCTACGATCATCCTGGGTGCCTGTGATTAATACAATTAAAACATACCACTACATGAACTTCTAGATATTTAGATTTAAAACAAGTTTATTAAAATTTTCTTATATTTACGCGAAGACTACACATTAAATGAAACTAATTTTTATGGATTATATCGCGTTTAATTTTAACTTTTTAATTCCCGACGTTTCGGGTGCTTTACAGCACCCATGGTCACGGGGGGGACTGAGGTGTTTGACGTTCCGATGTCATAGTTAGCCCGGCTACCTTTAGTTTTTTAATTATAATTTTTGGTTCGATCTACGCAGAAAGAGCTTACAGTATCTTGAAGTCTAGCAGTGGTATACTTGGGTTTGGATTTAATTTTATTAATTATAGGATCCCAAGCAGATTAATTTTAACAAACAACTCAAAATTTGAATTAATTGTGTACTATTTTGATAAAAGTAATTCTGTGCCATATAAAGAGCACTATTTTGATATGTAATGATCACGCTTGTCGAAAAGCCCCAACAGAGAAGAAATCGCGATTAAGCCGAGGTCACAATGAGAGACAGCAGGGCGCCAGCTTATCGGGACATACTGCTAATGTACACAGCGGGCGACGTGTGAACACAGCTTAAATGTATGGTATAAGGAAGTAAAAATACATTGCATTGCATCGCGAAGTTAAATTATGTTGTAAATAAATATATTCAAGGTGTATGCTGGCAACGTACGTGCAGTTGCAGTAGTTGCTGGGTGGCGGCCGACACTTACCATTAGGTGAGTCACATGCTCGTTTGCCCCCTCTTCTTAAAAGAAAACTAAAAATGCGTAGTAGGTGATAGCTACTAACTAACTAAGCGCTCTACTTCTTACTGAAGTTTTGTTTAGTTTAAATAATACCTAATTCCTACTCCATCGATTCGATTCACATATAATAAGAAGTCGCTTTCTTGTCCGCTTGCGCTTGTCGTTTAAGTGCACATGAAAGGACAACCGTTGTACTTTTTGTACACGCGGCCTTATAATGCGGTGGCACTAATGTTTTATTACGTCCCACCGGGTAAAGGTGTTTATAGTCGCGATGTTATGTTATTAGCTTATAATCCTGTCATACATAAAAGGAGACTTATGTGTTCTAGTGTGATTTTACAACACTCGAATGACATAGATTAAGCACTGATTTTGTTCGGATTAAAAATATTAATCTACTTATATATTCATGTCCTCCAGACCTAATTTCGGCCATCAGATAACTAGTTATCTGCGCAGGGTAGGATTATAGTGCCCAAAGTATGCGCAAGCACAGGTGCACTCTCTATTCCCTCGCTCTCATAGTCCGATAGAACGGTAATTCGACACGACCGGAGAGAGATCAGGTGCAGGACCAACGGCTTTACGTGGTCTCCGAGGCACGGGCGCGAAACACCACTAACTTTCTAACTCCGGGCTGCTACTGAGAATATCTTAATAGAAGAACCCAGTAACTGATTTTGGCCTAACCCCGATTCGAACCCGAGATTCATGATCAGCAATCGCGTTTACATTCACTAGACTAACGAGGCAGGATATATTAATACGTAAAGAGAAAACTTTGTATTCCTTATCAAGTTACCAGTAAAAACTGTCTCCGGTTCTTTAAACTTACCATACGAGGAACAGCAGTAGGTATTCAATGTCCCGCTGGGATTCTTGCTAGGTCTTCCAAGGACAGAGGCATTTTCTGAACCAGTGGTAAATTAAACATAAGAATGACTTACAATAAGTATTCTTTATAATCTATATTGACAAAAAACTATTTTTATTTCAATGTCTGTTTCCATTTCAGGTGCTACTTTACGCCGGTATCCTGAACGAGCGTGGTCTTTCTGCAGTCGAGCCGACCCATTCGTGCTGTAACCAAAATATAGCTGTCACGTAGCTCTACCACGTTGACTACAACTAGAAAGGGACGGAAGGGGTACTGAACAGTGGTCGTGGTTCACCAAGCCAATTGCTGAGTGCGAGTTTTCGTCGCGTTCTGCATCGTATATAATAGTATTATAATATTGATTGCGACGTTGGTCTAGTGAATGTATATGAGTCCCGGGTATGAATCCCAGGTCGGGCTGAGATCAGCTATTGGGTTTTCTGTAAAGAAATTCTCAAAAGCAGTCCGGAGTAAAGTAAAGCCTTAGTCCTGCACCTGATCTCTCTCCGATCGTGTCGGGTTACCGTCCCATCGGACTATGAGAGTGAGAGAATAGGAGAGTGCACTTGTGCATTGTGCATTGTGCTTGCGCTTACACTTGGGCACTATAATCCTGTCTTGAACAGATGGCTAGTCTACGTTGAAACTGGCCGCCGTGACCGAAATTCGGTTGAATGACATTATTGTTGTATAAGAAACTTAAAAACACATCCGTGTAATGGCGGTGTAAGAATATCCACTACCCCAATTTGTCCCGTGGGTATCGTAAAAGGCGATAGAGGGAAACAAACTAGAAGATAAGTTGCACCATCTTTCTAATAACAACTGGAATGTTGAAAAATATGGTTGCTACCAAGCGTGGCAACTGTAGCAAATATCTTCTGATGGGGCAATCTATAGGGAGGCATATGTTTATCATTGGACTTTGACAGGCTGTAATGAATGAATGATAAAATATTTTTTTATGATAAATATATATTAGGTATATGGCGCTGTCATTATGTCGCGATATAAATATTTACTTTGTTTCTTTCTTTGTTGCCGCGTAGTGGCGGTGCAAGAATATCCACTACCCCATATCGCCCCGTAGTCGTAAGAGGCGACAGAGGGAAACAAATTAGGAAATAGTCAACAGCGTCTTCCTAAGAACAACTAAAAAAACTGCGGTTGCCGACTCGCATGCCAAGTGTGGCAACCATGGCAAATATGAGGAAATCTATGGGGAGGCGTATGTTTAGCAGTGGACTTTTGAAAGGCTGCAACGGTAACGGTTCTTTCTTTCATTGTGCGTGGCACAAAACAGATCCTCGTAGATGTTAATAACATTTGCACTTTAAACCTCCGATAATATCGAGAAGTTGTTACTGTGTTGAAATCGACCAGGGATATAGTTCATTATAAAAAAGTCCACGATAACAGTATCACAAGCAAACAGGAAACATTACAAATACATTTATATTGTTTCGTACGTATTCAAAAGTACGGCAGCAAAAACGAATGAATACAAAAGAACGCTATACTTTTTTCCCTCCAAGAGCTGACCACACCCCTGCGCAACGCAACAAAAATGAAGGAAGAAGGGTGTTCTGTTACCCTATTGTGTCTGTATGTTATTGTGTATGTATTTTTGAATCGTAGAACTAGGAATGTAACGTTAGTGGTACTTGAGGTGTACGTTTTTTAAATATTAAATACGAATCTTATGAGATAGGTGGCTATTATATTTACATTCGGATACGGATCTTCGAATTATTTTGTTACCTTTGTCACTCAGTCAGGTCAACGAACTGTTGATTAGTAGGATCTAGATCATGTGTAAGGTTGATGCCAATCTGTAATTAAGCCAGGATATTAAATTGCAAAGTAAAGGTCATTTCACCCATTATGCAAGTAACTCAAAGAGAATTTCATGAAGTAACTTCTCCTAGAACCAATTAAAAGGCAAGTGACTGCATATAACGGTAGTGATTATGTAGAAAAGGTTACATATTTCATCTTGTTGCAATCAGAGTTTGAACTCGATTAAACGAAGTTCTTAGAGCAGAACAGAAAAATAAAATAATTTTATTCAATAATGATTACATATACGAGTATAGATTACTAGAATGATTATTAATAGAATAATGTCATATAAGCTTTTACTACTGGTTCGGAAAGAAACCTCTGTCCAGGGAAGAACCAGCAAGAAACCCAGCGGAACTTTTAAATCTCGTTCTATAAATATATAATGGCTGCCCCATTACCTAGTGGACTTTTTTTTATAGAACATGGGTGACAAACGAGCACACAGACCACATTTATGAGGATAAATCTAATCTGTATCTTATCTTCTTAATCGAGGGATTAAGAATCAAAATGCAGATGCCTCCTGAGGACTAAGATGGAATGCCTCGTTTCCAGTAAAAAGGGTCTCCGATTCTCAATACTTACCTTAGGAAACACAGCAGGATTAAGCTGTTATTTAATGCTGGTATTCTGTGAGAGCGTGGTTTTGCCCTCTTCGAGCTGACATTCATGCTTTAACCATAATATAGCTGCAGCGTGGCTCTACCACGTATAAAATTCACACACATACACGGACCTATGAAATTCTTTTTCTTCATCATAATAAGTTCGGAGATCTACTACTGGTGGGCCTCTCCGTTGTAAAGAAGATTTGCCATAATAATAATAATAAAGTTAATTTTCTCACCGTAAAGTTACATTTAGAGCAATGAGTAACAGCTAAGTAGTACCTAACAACTTTGGCTGTGGATCGCTGGTGGCTGTGGTAGGTATGATACCCGTTTACATACAGGTCACCAGGTCTCCACTTCTATGGAAATGCTATTGGTGTCAATACACCAACATACTAAGGCTAGCTCTATATCCGGTCTGAGTATTTTAGGTCTAGCGTAAATGACTTGGTTTTACCGCCATCTATCGGAAGCCATAAATTTTTCTGACATTTCCCATAGCTGCCTTTAGGACAACCTTGATGCGAAATGGGTACAAATCCCATATTATATAATTATTATGTACTAGCTGATACCCGCGACTTCGTCAGCGTTGCTTACACATATCACTGAGCACGTAGTGCTTATAAAATCGTTGTTTCTAGAACTTTAATAACTTTATATTAAATGAAAATATCGCAATAACTTTTTTTTTAGATAAGGGCCAAGTATCTAAAAAATAAAACTTGGAAAACCTAATTGAAATCTATTCAGTAGTTTTTCCGTAATGCGCGCACAACTGCAAACCTCTATCATTTTATTTAAATAGATATGAATGAAATATATGAAGTTCGAATGGTATCTAAATTTAATAATACATAGTGTTTTCTCTTGTAGATTCAGCAAATCAAATAATTTTTGTACTACAAAAAAATTAAACACTTAATTATATATCACGTCTGAACCAAGGGTGTTTGACAGAAGTCACGCAGTATGTTATATACATCAGTGAACTACACGCTTGAATCAGAGTATAGTATTTCACGTAATGACCGGGCATTATACGAAATGCTATACCACCAAATTAAGATGTTAAAAAAACGATAAACTTTACAGAACGGAGCATTAAGGTCTCATAGTGACGGCACGCGTCAAAAATTCGATACTTAAATTGGTGGCCAAGTTTTAAGGGCCTTTTTTGTATTGCGCATTTTTATAAATCAAAATATAAAATGCGTATTTGTCGTGGTTTGATTGTTAATAAAGAAACAAATAGATTTCCTTATATGTACTTTTTAAGGTAAAAGAAAGTAATGTGTTTCAATTTAAAAAATACAATTAAACGCTGGTTAAATATGTTTCTTAACGGAAAGAGAAGAGCAACGCTGCAGAACGAATGGTTCGACTCGACTAGGGAAAGACCTCGCTGTTAGAGAATTCCAACGTAAAAGGGCGGGATAAAAGTGATGTTTCTCGCATGGCGAGTGACAAGATCCGGAGACCCTATTTATTAGTAATTAGGCATTTCACGATCTGGTTACAGAAGTGAAAGGGAGCAGGTGAGACAGGCGATCGCCTGAGCCCGGCCTGCTTTGTGGCATTCCATGGGGCAGGCCTAAGCTTAGCAGTGGGATTGTGAAGGGCTGTAATAATGATGATGATAGGCATATCATCTTTGTTAGCGAGGATAGAAATATAAGTGTTTATTGGCCACTGTCGCATTGCTGTCGCACACTGTATTATCTCTGTTTGTTGACTTTACTTACATTGAATAAATACGTAAATTTTATGTCAGTAGCTTTTTCTATCTCTTAAGTGCCAATATCAGCCACATGTGAAGGGTCTACTACAGAAGTAACGAACGATACTCCAGCTTCAGACCTCGCATTCTTAGAAAGGTGGATTTAATAGCATGGAAAGAATATAAATCCGGTTGGACAGAGACAAATACTACAAAGGTAAAACTGTGCACACGCATCACCATACTTTAGCAACCTTTTCATTGTTTCTATAAAGTACACTAACAAGTGAGATTGATAATTAGTTTAGTAGTATAGCTGTAGCACGAATGGGTCGGCTCGATTGGGGAAGGACGCTCACAGAATACTACCGTAAAATAGCAGCTTAACGCTGCTGTGTTTCGTATGGTGAGTGTAGAGAACCGATGACCCTTTTTACTGGAAACGAGGCATTCCATCTTAGTCTTCACGGGTGACAATGCATCTGCATTTTGATTCGTAGTCGAGGTTTGTAGATGTCTATGGACCACAGCATCCACTTACCATCAGGTGGACTGTGTGCTCGTTTGTCACCCTTATCCTATAAAAAAACAATTTTCAAATATTGCGCGTGTGATTTATTTAATTAAATACCGTTTCAAATGCAGTTAGGCAGCCAGTAATTGTGGACGTGTGCCGACCATAGGGTGCTCATACCCTGCTGGGTCGGTTATTGGTAAATTACAGCAATTTTGCAGCAGGCCTCCTGCTAGCATCAGATTCTAACTAATTATCTATGCCCCCATTTCGCGACTTGTTAGCAAATAATCTCAAACTAATTCTCCCTTCACTATTTTTATAAACAGTTGCTTTGATTGTAAATATAAAAATATGACGTGAATTTGAAAAATTGTTTTAGTATTTTGATAAAATGAGATATAGAATTTTTCAGTTGTTCTTCTCCGACGGATTTTAAATATCTCTGTGTCTGTTTGGTGTTCTGTTTTGGACCTGTGGTGGATATTGTTGCTGACAAGGAATAAGTCTTGGAAAGGTTTTTATAGCGTTTCGTATTCAATGTGATTTAATAATTCCTGCTTTTTTATATCGATATATGAAAATATAAAAATGCTAATATTTGAAGTAAACTATTATGAAAACAATTAATAAAAAAATCTGTTTTGATATTTTTCCTTCCACCCGAGGTATTTTTTCATAACTCTGTCTAACATTTGACGTCTTTTAGGAGATTTTAGAGAAAATAGGTGTTTTTGGAATACTCAGAGAAATTTAGAAATAGCTTGACAGAGAAAATGATGGATATGAGCCTTTGAGAAATACAGTAGTAGTAAGAAGCGAGAAGAAAAATGTCTCAATATATGCTGTTGCTTCTAGTTGTTATCTTGATATCGCTATGGCTGACGTCGCAAAAAAGACGAAAACTTGTCAATATAGACATGTGAGCATACCAATTCTTTTGGCCAGGATAGGCACGGGTTGCACTTTTCGAAACGCAACCATATCACTATACTAATACTCTTGTGATTACCTAAATAATAAAACCTCCGGCATATTTGAGGCGAAGTGGATATTTAGCGCAGTTAAATCTCGAGTTCACGAGTGTACCTTCGAATAACGACGGTTTGGTCATCAATAACGCGGCAGCGACTGCAGGGCGGCACTGTACTAGTAAGACATAATTTTAGGGCACGGGCACAGAGTATAAAATTTATTGTCGCGTAAATATCAAGCCGAGTGAGTGAGCGGCTAAATGAAACGAAGCTAAGAATTACGAGTAGCTTGGAGCTGACTGGCTTTTTGAGATCTTACCTACATACAGTTTTTGCAAATTCCGTGTATTTATTTTTTATGGATACCTCTTAAAATTAGGCTTATTTTCAGCAATATGCATCTTTCCATCATCACTCATAATGATCTCTGTCTGGTTAGGAGCTTGTATATCGATGCAAAAATAAACAAAAATTGGCTTAAACAATCAGAGTATTTGCTTCTTCCTCTCAGCAGTTTATGTATCCTCTTTCTTCTCCTCGTCAGCTTATAATAGTGTACTGCTTAAAATGGACCTCTTTTTTATAAAACTGATGAAGATGATTTTATAAAACGAACATACTTGATGGTAGGTGAACACTACAGCTTATGGATTGCATTATCACCTCTGTGAACTAAGATGGAATGCCTAACATCCTGACTCTCTATACCCTTGTGCACACACACAGCAGTGATCGCACAGCTATTTGGCAACATAAATAGGTAAGGGGATGGAATGGAACTTACCCAGACGAAAGGAAGCATGGAGATATCCCCCCGATACCCGACACCCATCGGGGCACAAGTGCCCCTTGGATGATACGAACGAACGAACCTACCCAGACAGACACCTAGGCAGAAAAGGAGTCCTATCACCTAGTCAAAGGATATCCATTGTAGAAAGGATTTGCCTTAGTCACAATGCTTGACTAGCGGATTAAAGATCTCAGTACCAGACGATTGGCACCTTTGACAATGCGCCCCATTACCGTTTTAGGTATTTTACATCAACGGGATGGTCATACTGCGAGCCGTGGCCATGAGATCTTTCTGGCATCTGTCATATATTATGCCTCTTACTACAACTATTGGACGAAGTGGGGTGATGGATTTTTTGACACCGCTGCCACGTGGTAACTACACTCCATAACTAGTTTATAGGTATATACGTACTATAAATGATATAAATGACTTCTTAGTTACTTACAAGCCATTTAAAATCGAAATTTGTTTCTCATCGAATAGCAAGCCTTATCCTAAAAGTTTCCAGAAAATTTAAGTAATAATATTTAAAAAAAGAGCTCTACTTTCACTGGATGCATATTTTAAGCAACGAAAATCATTTAATAGCGATTTTTTTTTTCATCGAATAGTAAGCCTTACCCTAAAAGTTGCCAGGAACTACAAGTAATAATGTAAAAAATAAAATCAGCTCTACTTCCACTGGATGAATATATTCACAACTCCAAGTAGTCGTTCAGTTTTAAAGCACGCTTTGAGCAGGCCGCGCAAGTCGACTGTATATCTTGGATTTTTTTGCGTTAAAATAATTCTTTCTTGCGGTGAACGGCGACAGTGTGCTGGCAGAGGCACGCCGCTCGTTTTTACCGAGCGGGAATGCTTAGGCGGACGCGTATCGTCGCCGATTCGACCGACGACTTATTCTGACAAATTGGAGGCGGTTTGAGATTTCCTTCATGCATTTTGCTTGTTTCTAATGTCGCAACAAGTCAATGTCGTACTGTGTAGGACTTGTATACTCCGATACCTGTAGAATAGAGTTTGGCAATAATAATTGGTTATTTACCTTGTGTTAAATTCTGTCAATTGTAAAATCTGCAGTCACCGTAGTTTGTTTGTTCATTTATATATTATAATCTCCATGTTATTGAAGTGAATTTCCCAGATTGTTGCTCTTTCCGCGGGGGAGCCCTGGTGACCTGTAATACAGGTTTTTAACTACATCAGGCAACAGTCTCTCACAAGTTAGCTACGAGTCTGGCATTTTTCTAACACTTAGCACTTAGATGGCCTATTATGAAGAGAGAATAAATGTAGTCTTTCATTCATTCATTCAATTATGACTACTTTATCTGTTAAAATAAGGCTTAAGAGGTCATTGTATCCTAAATAACCGCGGATTAAAAATGGTTACAAGTTTTTAAAAAAGTTCAGAAAGTCTGGATGGCTACAATTTAATGGTATTTTTTGTAGACGAATAACTCTTTAGTCTGCTATTGCTTTATTTTGCCATATAATATTCTATTTTTTGTTTTTATGTCGGTTGGTTTATTTATTTTTGTGTGGACCGATTTTCATGATTTTTTTAATTATATTTCAGGGGTGATTTCATATCAATTTGGAGATAAAACTCCACCTCTGAGGATGGAAAAAAGGGATTAAGTTTTTAATGTAACAACAAAAAGGTCAAAAATTAGAATTTTAATAAAAAGTAAATGCCGATTTGGGAGAACTAAAAATAATGAAATAATTTCCGCATAATACCTTCAGAAGTCAGGGCTTTGGCTTTTGACCTGGTGTCCTACGACTTGCTGTGGCAAAAACTGGAAAAGATCCAACTACCTGTGAAACTCATAAACATTTTCAAGGTTTGGTATGGGAACCAGGTCAACAATATGAGATGGGAAGGGGCCCTATCTAGATCATACGGTTTGGAGTGCGGGGTTAGACCTCGCCCTCGCTCTTCAACATGTACGTGAATGAGCTGATAGGTGAGCTCAGCAGCATCAGAGTCGGCTGTCACATAGACGATGTCTGCGTCAACAACATCAGTTACGCAGATGATATGGTGTTGTTGAGTGCAAGGCCTGCGAAGACTGGTGAAGATTTGTGAAGCTTACGCCCCCACTCATAGTTTGGCTTATAATGTAAAAAGAGCCATGTCATGGTCTTTGAGACCGGGAGTAAACGACATGACATAGTACCACCTATTACACTAAATAATAATATTTTACAAAGAGTGTTAAAGTTTAAATATCTTGGTCACATTCTGACTGCCCATCTCAAGGTTGATGATGACATTAAGAGGGAACGGAGGGCGTTGTCAGTAAGAGCAAACATGATAGCTCGAAGGTTTGCACGCTGTTCAAGGGAAGTTAAAATAAGCCTATCCAAAGCTTTCTGCACGACTTTTTACATGTGCAGCCCATGGGATAGATATACTCAAAAGGCTTACAACGCCCTCCGAGTACAATACAACAACGCGTTTAGGGTGCTACTGGGGCTGCCTCGCTTCTGTAGTGCATCAGGGATATCCGCGGAAGCGCGAGTGGACTGATTTTACGCAACTATGCGCAAGAGGTGTGCGTCTCTGGTGCGAAGAGTGCAAAATGATCGCGAACAGACTGGACTAATTATGTACCATTGTAGTGCCATATCGGGTGGAATGGTGAGAAAATGGTACATTTAGTTGTAATTTTTATTTTCACAAATATTGTAATAAATAACATTATGGCTACTAACCTAGTTATAAGTTAGTTATAAATAATACTAACAAAATATGACTCTTGGTTGCTTGAATAAATGACTTCGTCTTCTTCTTCTTTAATACTTATATACTGTCTTTTAGCACGGACTCCTACAGGTTGCAACAGTTAGAAAAAGAGAGTGTGCAAATTTTTAAAATATCTGCTGTATAGACAAGGCTAGACAAGGCTCAACTCTTTTTTATAGGGTAAGGGTGATCGATCGAGCATACAGTCCATGATGGTAAGTGGTTGCTGTGGCCCATAGACATCTACATCTATCCTCGTTTGCGAATCAAAAAGCAGATGCGTTGTCAGCCGTGAGGACTAAGATGGAATGCTTCTTTTCCAGTAAAAAGGGTCTCCGGTTCTCTACACTCACCATACGAAACACAGCAGCATTAAACTGATATTTCACGCTGGTATTCTGTGAGAGCGTGGTCCTTCCCAGGTCGAGCCGACCTATTCATGCTACAACTATACAATTAACCATGGCTCCACCACGTTTAAACGTGATAAGTGATTGATGATGGAAATGAAACTATTCAAAAATGCTTACTAACTAACATACCCAGGCGTAGTACGGACAACTCTTTTAGGGACTGGCCAGCACACGCATTCTTGGAAAGACCCATTACAAGCAGTGGTCTTGTAAAAAGAATGCCACAAAACGGGGTCCTGATCCACATGTCCTACGACCTACTTCATGTTTTACCAGGTCGCCACCCTATCTAGTAGGGAGACGCTTTACACTTCGCTTACTGATATAGTTATTCTATTTCACGATGAAGTTTTGACTTTGGTTGTTGTTAGCCGTGCACATACACATGGTGTTAGTGTGCGTAGGCTGCGGGCGCTCGGAAGTAGCGCTCCCCACTAACACAATGTGTATATGCACGGTTAATATTATGATTATACGAGGCTGCCAATCGATAACTTATAATACATTATATTGTCTTAAACATACTAGCAACCTTACCAT
This sequence comes from Parnassius orleans, assembly GCA_029286625.1. NCBI lineage: Eukaryota > Metazoa > Arthropoda > Insecta > Lepidoptera > Papilionidae > Parnassius > Parnassius orleans. The sequence continues at coordinate 2,814,436 of JAGSMP010000083.1, forward strand.
ATTTTGTGAATATATTAGGTCCTTACATATGAAATTGGCGTTTTGTACGGGAGGAATATAAAGTCAATTTTTGTTTGTAAAATATATTTAATTAATCAAAGTATGCACCGTTGTTATCCATGCACTTTTGCCATCTCATAGGTAGTTCATTGATCCCTTTACTAAAATTGACCAATCTCGGTTGTTTAGCAGCTAGTTCTTCCTTCATGGTTTGCAGTTGCTGACAATAGATATCTGCCGTAATCGTTTGGCCAGATTTTAGAAAGCTGTAGTGAACGACACCGGCGCTAGTCCACCAAACACTCACAAGTAACTTTTTCTGAGTAATTTTAGTTTAGGGCAGGATTTGGCTGGGTCTCCAGGGTTCAACCATTGCGACGAGCGTTTCTGATTATCGTACAGTATCCTCTTTTCATCACAAGTAATGATTCGATTTAAAATCCTTTCATTATTGTGTCGGTTGAGCAAAGTAACACAGCAGGCGACGCGTGTTTGCAAGTTCGATTCACTCAATTCATGAGGTACCCATCGTTCAAGTCTTTTTACTTTCCCGATTTGTTTCAAGTGGATTAATACAATTTTATCACTTACCCCGAAGCCTGCAGCTATCTCTGAAGTGATTTGTGATGGATCCGCTTCCACAATAGCCTTTAATTCTTCATTTTCCACTTTGGTCTCCGGCCGTCCACGGGGTTGGTTCTGAAGGTCGAAATTTTCAGAACGAAAACGTTGAAACCAAAAACGTACCGTGCTTTCTTTTGCAACACCAGCGCCGTACACATCATTAATCCTTCGAGCTGTTTCTGCAGCACTGGTGCCACGGTAGAACTCGTACTCGTAAATATACCGATATTTCATGTTTTCCATTGTGCGGTAATAAGCGACGCCAAAGAAAAAATAATGAGGAAAAAACAAATGAATGACTGTTTTCAAAACTCAAATGTATCAGCTAAATGAATTTATAAATTTGAATTTGGAATTCTTAACCAAAGAGGAGATTTGTCAGATCAAAGTGGTCAGTACGACAAAACGCTAATTTCATATGTAAGGACGTAATATTAAGTACATGATAAGGAATTTGTAATTGTCGTCTAGTCAAGGAGACGTGGATGTGATATTGTTTTGGAACTAAAGGTCCCATGTTTATGAGGGATCTATAACAAAAACTACAATGTCGTAAATGTTAATTAATGGCGTATTAGGTTGTGACTGTGTACGTGATGGGCTAACCACCTATCACTTCTTACACAATTTCCCATGTATACTCATATTGTTTGGCTAAACGCGGTACAAGTGGCTCGCTGCTCTTTGGACTCTGCCTACTCCCTCGGGGATAACTGACGTGACGTACAAGGAGACCGTGTGTCCTGAAATACAGGACTGAAGTTGAAAGGGTCACAGCGCGTCGCTCGGCGTCAATCCTTCAACTGAAAGGGTCCATTCAGACAGAGATTAATCTTTCATGGACGTTCTACCCCAAAACTGAAATCACACCATGTTGGGTTCGGGAGCAACGAGTTGGATGCGACCCCCATGAAGGAGTGTCACACAAGGACGGTCGCCGCCCTTTCTCAAAAGAAAGGTTAGACGACTAAGATTACGGGTCCTCTTGGAGCGTTCCCGGTCTAGACGTCTCGATGTATTTTGTGGACTGTAGGTTCTATAGGTGGTGGAAGATACTTTAGGAAATGAAACAGGAATTTATCTTCGAACCTTCCCCATAAGAATTCAATGTTGACTTTCACTAATTTCCTATTACTTCTCTATGCATTCTTTCTTGCTTTAAATATAAACTGGTAGCTGGTCACGAACTGTCCCGAACGAATTGCCGGTGATGTTCCTCTTCTTGACCCTTTCTTGGGATAGAAGGTCTACGGGTGTCGAGGTAGCCCTCATTACCCGGGTGTCTTCGCGGGAGAGGGGGGGGGCACGGCTCTCCCGGTATTGGGTGCTGTGTTTGGACACAGCTTACATGTTGGTGTTTTGCGTACTTCACGCCATCTGATCCGGTGTCGGGACTCTCACTCGTCCCCGGCGTCCCCCTCGCTGGGCGGTGAGCGCAGAAGTTCACATGGGAGTGGTCGCCCGTCAGGTGGGCGCGCGTGTAATGGTGCAAGGTTGTGAAGGTGTTGGTGTGGCCCGTTATCTGCGCGTCGGTCACAAAATCTTGGATTGTTTTTATTTTCAGGTCACGCGCTATGACGTCATTCCTGACGTAACGGCCGGCTCCCACGATCACCCGTAGTGCAAGATTCTGCTGGGCCGGCATCTTCTTGCGCTGAGTGGCTGAGGTCAACGCGTACCAGGTTGGTGCTGCGTATGTCAGCCGCGAGCGGACGTAGGTTTTGTAATCGGTCGTGCTACCAAAACAGCCCCTTTTAGGCTGACTTGAAAGCTCCGCCCCTCCAGGAACGACGCTATTAGCCGCACTAGCATTGGTGGTAGGGTTGTTTGCTCTATTAGCTTATAAAGTAGCCCTGCGTGCCACACTCTGTCGAAGGCCTTCTCCGTATCTAGGAGGACCCCCACACAGATGCGGCCGCGGTTGTATTCGGCCGCAAAATAGTGCAACACGCGGGCCAATTGTGAATAATACTTCTATTCGTATTGCTTAGCTGATTACTATGACTCTAAATTAGTCTAAAAACAAACTTTCATGAAATTAACGCTCGACCGGGGAATCGAACCCCGAACTTTCGTTCGACATTATACTGAATCTATCTGCTTTTAACATAGATTACTTCCTTATATGAAGTGCTTTAAACAATTTAATAGCAATGTTTCTGAACATAAGATTTTTTTTAAAGCAATGAAATAATAAACTATTTTTTAAGCGCGTCGCCAACAGAAGTTTACTTGCCTTTTTTATATAGTAGTAGAGTATTATATATTTATGTAAGGTTTGTGTTGAATGTCGCATTGTTGTATTGTGGTGAGAAAATAAACATTTATTATTTTTAATAATTCCAAATATACCTACATACTTACTGTTGCAATAATAATCGTATACATTGTATCGTAAATGCATGCAAAGCTCACTTATCATTAACATTTCTCGTAGTTAGTTGTTTTAAAAGTCAGTTTGGTAATAAATACTTGAACTATAAAATAAAGGCAAGACTGTAAATTAAAGTCAATGTGTCAACCTCATGGTATATATAACTTTATAAAGTAATTGTCTAGGCCACAACATTATTATAGTAACTATCAACTAATAACATAAATTTATTTATAAGAAATTCATTAAAAACGGAACATTTTTTTCCGCCACCGGTTTACAAAACAGATGTCTATGGCAAAATGATTTTTTCAATTCTTTTGTAGCCAAAGGCATGCTTTATTCGGCCTATATAAAAGACTGTTTTATTATTTTTTAAAAGGGTTCCGTGGGCGTATACTTCCGTTCTTGCGTTATTCACTAATGGTTTGAGGGTTCCACTCTCCTTTTAATTTTTTTATTAAAATGTGACACTTTATGGACAGAAGGCGTTGCAGTATTGCGCGCATATGGTAAAATTAAAAAAGCAGTGTTATCGAAAAAATCTAAAATTAGTTTCTTTAAAAGTGTAGTGTTCACTTAAATATAAGAAACCATTATCATTCAGTCATACTTTACAGCTTATTTTCGATAAGCTGTAAAGTATCCACTGCTGAACATAGACCATAGGGTTGATATTTGCCGTAGTTGCCACACTTGGAAGGTGGATCGGCTGCTACAGTTTTTTTTTATTATTTTGATTGTAATCAAGAAAGAAGATGTTGCTGCCGATTTCCTGTTTAAGTTGCCCTCTGTCGCCTCTTACGATATCCACGGTACGTGGACACTGTACGATCCGTGGATCAGAGGAATCAGACGATAATCTGAGCAAAATTGTGCAAATAGGTCTAAGATATTACTATAATTATGTTACCAATACTAGTCTTTTGGCGATGCTTTTGAGGAAACTGTATGGTTGACAAAAAAGGTTCCCTTATCGCTCATAGATTAATTAAATCTATTCAGCTAGAAAACACAGCCAGCGTTCTTGGTACTATAACCACGAGGTATAAAGGGGCTTCACGAAAATATTAGTTTATAGATTTTTATTTTTGTAAATATTTTATGAAATGTTTAGATGAAATAAAATCAGGAACTGAACAAAAAATAATGGTTATGACCGTGTATTGGCGGTGTAAGGATATCCACTACCCCATATCATCCCGTGGGATCATGTCGTAAGAGGCGACAGAGGGAAACAAATCAGGAGATGGGCAGCAGTGTCTTCCTAATACTAAAACTGTGGTTGCCAACCCGCTTGCGAAGCGTGGCAACTATAGCAAATATCCCTTCTATGAGGCAATCTATGCGGGAGGCCTATGTTCAGCGGTGGACTTTAATAGGCTGTGGCGGATGACAAAAACATTTTTTATTGATGCTATAAAATCTAATGGGTGACTATTTTATACGAAATATGATTGACGACTGTTTATTTTTAGGTTTGTTGTAAATAAAATGACATGAAATTAATGAAAAACAAACTAGAGCCTGTAATGATTATGAATCTAGTGAACTAGAGTAAGCACATATGAATGTAGTAACCCGAGATGAGATCGAACTCGAAACAAGTTCGTTCGTTTTCATGCCGGGACTAGTTGAAATAATGTGATTTTTATCAAAAAAAAAATTGTTACTGACTGATCCCCGCCGGCATCAATGAAATTATTAATTGCAATTTTAAGTGCCGATTTACCACGTGCCCACTGGTGAAGGAAACATCTTGAGGAAACTTGCATGTCTGAAGACTTAAATATTCATACTCAGGCAAGAGAGTATGTTTGTCATACGTGTTGTGACGCGTAATAGAATCCACTACGCGATATCAAATTGTAGGTTTCGTAAGAAGCGACATAGAGATATGAAACAGGAGATGGACAGCAGAATTTGCAACAACACAAAATAATAAAAACCTCGGGTGCCAATCCGCCTACCAAGCTTGTTAACTATGACAGATGTCCTTCCTGTGAACCAATTTAGGGGGGTTTTTGGGATCATTGCGCTCCGGTGCAAAATTGCTTAATGTAAATTCATATTACTTCTTAGCGTTAATATTGCTTACCAAGTCCTGTTTAAGGTTTTTTTTTATAGAATAAGGGTGATAAACGAACAACAACCTGATGGTAAGTGGATACTGTGGCATATAGATATCTTCATATATTCTCAGTTATGAATCATAATGCAGATCTGTTGTCACCTCTGAGGACTAAGATGGAAAGCCTCGTTTCCAGTGAAAATATTCTCCCGTTCTCTACACTCACTATACGAGACATAGCAGCTTAAAGCAAATGTTTAAAAAAAAAGTAACAACTTGTAATTAAAACGTTAAAAGCCTAAAATTAATGTACGCATAAACTCCAAAGAATTGCATGAGCATCTTGGGATTGTTCTATGTTACGGTTAGGATTCAACTCGTTTTCATCACTACTGCTGACACTATTTGTAGTGTCACTTCTTCTAATGGATTCTAAAAATAGCATCTTCCTTATCAGTTCACATTTCCCTGGATTAAAATATCTGATTCTTAATCTAGGATCCAGTAAAGTAGCCAAACAGTATTTGTCATCTTCTAACGCTTGAAAGCGGGTTCGAACGGAGTTTTGATAAATATTTCAATAAAGCATTGATGTGGGGTATCACTTCAACTTCAACTTCACTTCTGAAATTGATGAGACCGAACGGCTGATAATTTTCGTTATTTCTTCGAATGGTTTTAGTAACATTAAGCAGTCACTTACAATTTTTTACAAATTTACAAAGTCCAAAGCTGAATATAGCCGGGGAGCTATGTTCAGCTTTGGACTTTTGATAGACTCTCATCATCATCACAGCACTTCACAATTCCACAACTGAACATAGGCCTCCTCCAAAGAGTGCCACCATGCACGGTCCTGAGCCACCTGCATCCATCGACTTCCTGCATGTCTTACCAGGTCGTCACTCCATCTAGTGGGGGGCCGTCCCACACTTCGCCTACCAGTACGAGGCTGCCACTCGAGAACCTTGCTATCCCATCGGTTGTCGGTTCTTTGAGATATATGACTGGCCTATTCCTGGCTACGACAGACAGTAATGAAATGAAATGAATATTCGTCATGTACACCACAAGCTTCGCCTCGTCGTATTTTCTCCACTAAGACCGTTACCTAGGCATCTTCGAGGGGGTAGGCAGAGTCCAAAGAGCAGCGAGCTACTCTGACCACGTTCAGCCTGAAATATGGCTTTAGATTGGAAAATTGTGAAATATGTGATACGTTATAAGGGTAAGCTAGTTCAGCCATCCATTGGGTTTGTAATTGTGTAGCAATCGCATAATCAGTTGTGTTTAAAAATAAATATGTTTTTTTATTCCTAATGTATTATTGCTTTATTACAGATTTGAATATATGTTTATTTTAAAAGTAAACTAAAATACAACTGATAACAACGTGAGCGTGGTTATTATAGTTTCAGCATGGCTGTACAATGTTGAATTGCTCTACTACGTTGAGACAACTTTAAATAATAAAAAACAGACTTTTGATAGGGGCTTTATTGAATAAATAAATTTATTTTTATTGTCATAATTTATCAATTAAATATTTATTATTATTAGTTATGAACTGTACAAAAATAAAATGGAAATAACGTGTATACTGTCTGATAATCGTTATTGCTACATTTTGTTTAATACAATTTGTTTTTGTATAATTCAACTTGGATGTCATACATACACACATACATAGCGTCACGCCTGTAATCCCCGAGGCAGAGTTAACAGTGCAGCGAAACACTCGGACCACGTTTTGCCAAAAATGTGAGTTTAGATGAAAAATTGTGAAAGAAGTCATAAGTGGCTAGCCCACTGGCTATACAAACACTAATTCAACATCCCATTACTCGCCTTGTGCATATTTCTTGGTATAACCCGCATAAACATAAGACCGAGAAGTCCCAGATCAACATGAGACAACTTGGATTAAAATAAATATTTAATTTTTAGATTATAACTATTGTTATTCGCCGGCTTTATTGTTGACAAGAAAGTTATAAAAATTTAAACGTATTATTTAAATTAAAATTTTCTTGAACCTTTATTTAGAATAAATATAGGAGAAAAACTGATAAAAACGGCGGCGCCCTAGTAGCTCCCACAAATGGCTTTACAGAACATTATATTTCTGACAACTTATGTCGCAAATTCTATGCTTTTTGCAAAGGAAACCCTGAAATATCCGTAATATGTAAAAAATGCGTATCGCAGCAGCCCGGACGAGTTTAATTTCGTCGTCAATATGTCAATGTTTTTGCGGCAACTGTATCAAATGTATTGTTGGACAGCCTTTAGCGTAACCAAACGAGTTATCAACAATTGACTTCATGAGTTACGTTTGTGACAAGTGACCACTGTAATTATGGAGTTGGGACATTAGTGCAACTGAAATTTTAAACTTGAAGTCTGTAACTGTCAACTGTTGGACTTTGACCTCTTCTAAAATGGAAAAAAAAAATACCGTAATCGTCATGCTTGGATTAGAAATTACAATAAAAATACCTCGCATAGCGTCAGCTACGCTGCCTCTTGCTGATGTTTAAGCATTTACCATAGTTGAATTTTGTGACACCCATGTAAAGTTCAAATTATGTGTTCTTTTAATTCATAATTAATATAAATGTTTTTATTACTTGTATATGCAGTAGAAACAGAGTAACCGACAGCCCAACGGAACAGTAGTGGCAATGGACCGGCCATATAGCTCGAAGAACCGACAACCGATTTTACTCATGTGAACCGATGGAGAAGAAAGGTTCTCGAGTGGCAGCCTCGTACCGGTAAGCGAAGTGTAGGGTGGTCCCCCATTACATAAAGTGACCGTGCTTTGCCTCATTTCTTGGGGTGGGGTTGGGGTGTACAGCAGTGGACTTGTGAAAGGCTGTAATGATGACGATGAAGACTTGTTTTAGCCGATTCTAATTTACCATTTTCCAAGGATAAGTATTTGTGCAATACAGCAATATTTCACAAATATTAACTTTAAATCTTAATTAAGTACAGGACTACTGATTAGTGATTAGGGTGATCACTAATTCAAGGTTATAGTAGATACAGCCTAAGCTCCTCAATATCGCTTTTCGCCATTTTTAATACATGTTATAGTAAAAGGGTGTCTGCTCTACTCTAGTGTGTCTGGGGTTTATGATAGGGTGAGAAATTGTGTGATAAAAAAGCGTGGTTTAAAAGAAGATGCTGTGATCGGAATTAAGAAAGAAATGCAGCGGTGGTTAGGACACGTAGAAAGAATGATTGTGGAAAGTCTTATAAATCACTTTATACCTGGTAGAGCCATGCTGCAGCTATATCAGTAGTTATAGTTGTAGCTCGAATGGGTCGGCTCGACCGGTGAATGACCACGCTCTCAAAGAATACCAGCGTAAAATAGCAGCTTAACACTGCTGTGTTTGGTATGGTGAGTGTAAAGAACCGAAGACCCTTTTTACTGGAAAAGAAGCATTCCATCTTAGTCGTCACGGGTGACAACGCATCTGCATTTTGATTCTTTATTGAGGGTAGATGTATAATATGTCTATGGGTCACAGCAACCACTTACAGTCAGGTTAATTGTGTGCTCGTTTGTCACCGTATCCTATAAAACAACTACTACACCTATAAAAAAAGCAAATAACTGCAGAAATTAGAATGAAGTCCGTAGTCTCTGCCTACTCCTCTGGGTGACAGGCGTGAGAGTTTATGCATGAATGTTTTGAAGAATTTATAACAAAACAATCGTTTCTCGTTTATAAATACAACGATAACTTCGTTGTGTTTATTTTACCTGCCTAATTTAGACACTAGAATTATGAGATGAATTTTAATTTTCGATTTTCAAATTTCAAAATAACTATATCAGCATTTGTAAGCAAAATAGACCTAAGAGCAAAATAAATTTATATTCTTTCAAGTTTCTAGTACTTACTTTTATATCTAGTAACTAATTATTGTCAAGTTTCGCACTTTCAGCACACACACCGGGCATGCTTTGTGGTATACGCATAAGGAGTCAACAGTAAAAACGTAAAAATCCCTTTGCACTGATGCCGCGGAGTAAAAAAACAATGCAACTATGGGGCCATCTGCAGGGACGTTTCAATAAAGGCACATATAATTGGCTGCCGATCGTCATTTTAATTATAGTTGCAACGTTTTTCGCGGGACCCCAAAGGGGCAGACATGTTGCCCGCTCGAGGAACTGGCTTTATTCGAGTTAGGTCTTCGTTAATTTGATTGATTATCAATTAGACTCACTTACATCTTGCCGGTGCGATGTTCATGCTGCATCTTAATATGTATGATTTGCATTTAATCTTATATATGGAGTGAGGTAGCGATCGTGAACGAAATTTTTAATATAAATGAGGTGAGAGTGAGGCTATTTTATAGTGAGGTAAAGTGCTTTTTATTTTTAAATGAAATACTTATTTATTTCCATATTTTGCTTGTATTCTTCAAATATTAAAATTTAAATATTTTATTGCTAACTCAGTTTTAAATTTACTTAAAAACGACTATAGCCTCTCTGTCAGTGACCCTACATGATGACCTCTACATATCATTATTCCATTGTATCAAATCGATATATATAGGTATATATATTTCTTCATAACTTTACAGTGACAACCGAGCAAGCTACGTGATGGTAAATGGCTACTGCTACTCCTGGCCACTTGCAACAAATTCTAAACAAAGAGGACCGCAGATACCATTGTATGAAATCAATCTAAAATGATTATCAAAATCGAATCAAATCAATATAGAAATAAGGCTGTAGATACGTAGTCACCCCTGAGGACTAAGATGGGATGCTTCCAAAGCTATCCAAGACCACTATGACTTAAACTCGGCAGATTAGTCATGGGATTAGTGCGAGGGGTCGGCTCCATGCTTACTAACAAGCCTGCCCAACGTGGTGAGTGTTGGCGAATATTCAAAGAATTCTTCGTATTGTATAAATGTCAGTGTACTTCAAAAGCAATTGTATGTAATGTAAATTTTCCTCTATCTACCTGAAATTTACAGCATCTAGAATTCTAGATCATGTTTATTTTATAATTTATATATTTATTGCATAAGCCGGCCGTGTAGTGGCGATTTATATATTTATTGTGTAAAACGTGAAGCGTGGGAAATTCATGCACTTTCCTGTGATGCCCACATCTCAAGCTGTGGACTTTTTTAGACTGTTGGTGATGATGATGATGATGAAGCAGCCAGCAGCAGGAGCGCTTATTGATCGTACGCATTTATTATTTTATTAAAAATCAATGAAAAATATTGTTGTTGTTGAAATTTGAAATACAAGCAACTAATCGCTTGTAATCATCTCGCAGAATTCTAACCTCAACATTTTAATGATAGCGTGTACGGTGCGAATATGTAGGTGCTAATTGCTTATAATTTAATAGAATTTCTTATGAATTAATTATTCTATGAATTTAATAGAATTATATTTAGCCTGCCACTCTTACATTGCTGATAAATGTTCAATCACTTTATAGCGCCAATACAGGCATATCTTGTTTCGAGTAGTGAGTGATGAAAACAGAGATGCAGCAGTGGAAACATCTATCAAAGTACACGATACCATTGAGTACATTCTGATGAGTTGAAGATAAGTAATAAGTGAGTCTTGAGTCACTTATTACTTATGAAATATTCTATCAGGGTCCCAGGCCTAGCCAAATTACAAACGTTTCGTATCTGTTTTCAACCGACTTCAAAAAAGGAGTAGGTTCTCAATTCCACTGCATTTTTTTAATGTGTGTTACCTCAGAACTTTTTGTCTAGGTGAACCGATTTTGATGATTCTTTTATTATTTGAAAGCTGGTACTTTTCATGTGATCCCATCTAAAGATCAAGATCTGACCAGTCGTTTTTGAGTTATGCTTAATAATGCGTATTTAATTGACTTCGACTATACGAGGGGCGGCTGATATGTCCGCGGCCTAAGGAACTTAATGAAAAAAAAAATAGTTTCTATTTTTATTTTTCAATATAACCTCCCTCAAGTAAAATACATTTCTCACATCTCCCATACAATGTCTTTAACCCACCCAAAAAATATTCTGTATCTTTCTCTTCAAAATGACAATCAACCGCAGCTTTCATTTCGTTGTCATCTGCAAATCTCCAGCCCCGTAAGTCCTTTTTCAAATTGAAAAACAGGAAAAAATCGCTAGGTGCTAGGTCTGGGCTTTACAGAGGGTGGTCAATCTCTAAGAACCTCGTGTCTTTAAGGGCTTGCCTCGCAACATGTGCGGTGTGAACGGGCGCGTTGTCTTGCAGAAAGAGCACTCTGCGCGTCAGTTTCCCCACGTCGTTTCTGTACAATAGCCTCGCGAACCTGAGTCAATAAATTGGCGTAATATTGGGCATTTATCGTAATTCCCCTGGGTAGGTAGTCGATAAGCAAAATTCCCTCGCTATCCCAGAAAACAGTCGCCATTAGCTTGGATGCCGACTTTACCAGTTTGAGTTTCTTCGGCGGCCTTTCTCCTTTTTTTATCCATTGCATGGACTCTTGTTTGGACTCCGGATCATATTAACGAATTTATGTTTCATCTGCGGTGACTATCCGTTGCCAAATGTCTTCCTTGTTATCGCCGACTAGCTCTTAAAAAATCTTTGCAACTTGCGAGTCGACGTTGCTTGTTGAGCGGTGTGAGCATTTTCGGTACCCAGCGCGCGCTAATTTTTCTCATATTCAAATGTTCATGTAAAATTTCTCCAACTCGTTCTTTGCTAATCTGTAGTTCTTCAGCAATCTGCCACAATTTAATTCTTCTGTCGGCCAGAACGATTTTTTCGACTTTTCGGGCGTTTTCTTCGGTCAGTACCGTGACGGGGCTGCTCAGGCGAGGTTCGTGTTCACAGCTCTCTCGTCCTTGTTGAAATATGCGGGCCCATTTTTTCACCATCGTATATGAAGGCGCAGAATCCTGAAGAACAGATGACATCTCTTCAAAAATGTCGGTGTATTTCCCTTCTTTACGAGGAATTTTATCAAATTTTGTTCAAAATTCCGAGAATTTCCAGATTCGGCTGACATGGTGATGTTTGTTGTTCAATAAATAACTGAACTATGAGTGCAAACTTAATTAGTGATTGCTTTTATAATACTACTGATTGTTGAAACTAGTGACATGAGTAACAAGCTAATTACTCATCGTTAAGTACTCTAGATCAATGTACCAGGGTGGCTGAAAAGTTCGCGACTTTTCAGCCACCCTGGTACATTGATGATGTTCTTCTCATTTTATTTATATTGAAGTCGTTGGACATAATTTTTATTTTTACCACTTGTCTTTCTAATATTACTAACGCCTTAGCGCAGTGGATTGTTGAAAGATTTTTTTAAATGTAGAATATGATTTGCGTTCGTAAAGGTATATTTTGAAGCACGCAGAAGTTCAAAATAGATCGAAGTAGTTAATTAGAAATTCAAAAAAAAATTTCTAACAGTTATTGAGATTAGATATAAAATTACGAACTAGGGGTCAAAAACCTGCGATAACGCTTTTCACAACCGCATCTTGGTTCTATTCACATGGAACGTAACTCTTGACATTGTATTTCATTATGCTGGCATTTCGGACGAATAACTAAGTTGCATTGTTGTCTACATTTTTTTATTCGATTGATCTAACCAAGTGACTTAACGTATTTAAATAAAACTAGCTATAACGGATTTTATCGCGTATATTAACTTATTTTATGTTCCCGACGTTTCGAACACTTAACAGCACCCATCGCCACGGGAGGGACTGTGTTTTTTTATTTAAATGTGTAGTGTTCGCGTAAACATAATAAACATAAGTAAACATAATTTTTCACTACGTTAAGTCATAACAATCATTATAACTTAATGTAGTGAAAATGGCATTCCTATTTATTTCAAGTTAAAAAGTAGTTAAAGTTACAGCCTATATAATATACGTCCCACTGCTGGACACAGGGCTCCTCTCATTTCTGAGAGGATTTTAGGGCAAGGAAGTGTCCGCCGCGCTGCCCCAACGCGTGTTGGCGAACTTCACATGTCTTCGAAATATGATTTCTTCTCAAACATGCAGGTTTCCTCACGATGTTTTCCTTCACCGCCGAGCACGTGGTAAATCAACCTTAAAATTGCAATTAACAATTTCATTGGTGCCGGCGGGGTTTGAACCCGGGTTGCTCGCGTACTGTGAAATTTAGAGCGAGCGCTAACCATCTGAGCTACCACGATTTATTTATTTATTGTTTTCTATTAGCGTTTAATGACTATAGAAAGTGAACTTGCCTAAGAATACTGCACTCGTTTAGTATCTTTATTCATATTGATATATATTTTACAGTCAAAACTTAATAACTAGTCATAACCACTTTTGACTGTAAAAAATCAGGCAAAAGTAGTTTTGACTAAGGACGTTAGTCAAAACCATTTTTAACTGCAAAAATGTTGGATAATAGTAATTTTGACCAAATTACATCGGCTAAAGATGGTTTCGACCAAGAATGTTAGTCAAAACTACTTTTGACTTATACTTTTTGAATTTCTGAAATTAAAAAGTTAAATTTCTTCAATATTATATTTTATATCATTATAATGTATGCACCTTAACCTACTGTCACTGATATTGCGAGTTTTGAACGATAGTCTGAACTTTAAATGAGGCAAAATTACTTTTGACCAACGTCCTTAGTCAAAACTACTTTTGCCTGATTTCTGCAGGCAAAAGTGGTTTTGACCGGTTATGAGTTTTAACTGTGACATATACAAATAAGTTAAGACTTTTTTTAAACTTTTAATAAAGAAGTAAAAACCGACTTCAAAGAATTAAAAAGAAATAAAATAATTTCACATTTAGAAGGCGGTGCTAAGACATAGTCTATAGAAGAATGAAGCATGACTTCAGAATGTGAAATTATTTAATTTCTTTTTAGTACTTTAAAGACGGCTTTTACTTTAAATAAGAGGTTACACATTTGACCCTTTTACAAGGACTCTGCTTCAAGCTCAATTTAACAACTAGGATGACGTCTAAATAGTTACACTTAAAACTTCATGTTTACTAAAATTTCACCCTTTGGGGTAGAATATTTTTTTTTATAGAAGAAGGGGCAAACAAGCATGCGGCTCACCTCACGGTAAGTGTCGACCGCCGCCCACGAAAAACTGCATCACCAGGACTGCAAGAAGTTTCTTGGAATAGAGCGTCGATCTCCTGGGGAACGGTGTGTTACTTAGCAGTGGGTGCACACATCGTGTCGGTACGACACGCTCTGCCACATACGCCGTGATTCGTCTCCGTTAGGAATCGAGGTCGCCGACCCCCCCAGGCAGATCTTTCCCTAAACCGTGAATTACGCAACATTCTCAACCCAGCAACATAAGCTACAACCCAGGAAGTAATCTCCTAGGTGAATGGTATCTCACTTACCAGTGACACTGCCATACGTCAAGATTCGTCTCCGTAAGGCGTCGAGGTCACCGACCCCTAGGCAGATCCTTCCCTGGGCGTGAAATACGCCCCATACCTACAATGCCGAGGCCGGCTCCCACGACCAGTACATAGTCATGTACCGCGAGTAGATTCCGGGTAATGAGGGATACCCCGAGGCCCGAAACCTGATGTGCAAAGATGTACATGCAGAGGACAAGGATAACCAGAAGAATGGCAGGTGCGTAGCCGGCCTTTTAAAAAGGAGTAACCTCGTTTCTTGAAGGTCCCTAAGTGGTATCGGTCCTGAAAAATCGCCGGTGGGAAACGATTCCACAAAGTAGTAGTACGAGGAAGAAAATTCCTGGTAAATTGTACGGTAGTGGACCGCCAAGCGTCCAAATTATGTGGATGGTAACGTGGGATTTGTCGCGATGTGCGTTGGTGAAATTTGGCGGCTCGAATCAATCCGAACAATTCCTCAGAGTAAATGCAATTTTAGAACCATTAAAATAGGTTTGCAATTGACGAAGATGTTTGTCCTTGTGCAATTTATGTTTGTAAACTGCCTCCACAGTACAGGAGAAAATTCTAGTTTGGGGGTAACGTTAAAAAAAAAGAAGATATCGCGTTACATACATATGTACATACATACAAAAAAAACATATTGCATATAGGTAGTGTATACATATGTACATACAAACAAAAAAAACATATTGCATATAGGTAGTGTACACATATGTACATACAAACAAAAAAAACATATTGCATATAGGTAGTGTATTCCCTTTCGCCGCCACTACGTGGAATACACTACCTTATAAGATCATCCAGTTGGTGTCGTAAGATGCGACAGAGGTAAAATGAAACAGATGGGCAGCAGCACCTTTCTGATAACAAATCGATAAAAATAAGGTGGTCTATGGGGGATACCTATATTTAGTAGTGCACTTTTGATGAACTGTAATAAATGTTAAATTGAAATTCTTTATTGGTGTCACTTTTGCCCGTAATAGGTTTCTACTGTAATGGCCATTTAAAACCGTATCGTAACCAGCAGGGATACCAGTATTAAGCATTTGCTTTTATTTAATACTAATTTTAGACTGCCTCGTTGGTCTAGTGGTTGTAGTAGTGCGACTGCTGATCATGAGGTTCGAATCCCGGGTCGGGCAAAAAAAAATCAGTTATTGAGTTTTTCCATCAAGAAATTCTCAGTAGCTGCCCGGAGTCAGGAAGTTGGCGGTGTCTCACCCCCGTGCCTCGGAAAGCACGTAAAGTTGTTGGTCCTGCGCCTGATCTCTCTCCGGTCGTGTCGGTTTACCGTCGCATCGGACTATGAGAGTGAGGGAATAGAGAGTGCACCTGTGCTTGCGCATACACTTGGGCACTATAATCCTGTCCTGCGCCGATGGCTAGTCTCCATTGTGGCTGGCCGCCGTGACCGAAATTCGGTCTGGAAGACATTATGGAGGACATTATTATTAAACATTTGCTTATTGTTTAAATAAATAAGATAGAAATGACCTTTTAATTCATTTTTAAAGTGACCCCAACACTAGGATTTTCTAGCCTAACTTAACTTTCTAAGTAACTCATTGCTAAGCCACTGCGCCGCTGAGACGTCGTATCACATCCTCGCATCGTCCGTCATTCTCTACATGTCAAATAATATAGTTGTAATAGAAAATGTCATCAATAATCATAATTACCATAAAGCATTACATTAAAGTGAGTTTTAAAAAGTCATTAAAATATTTATAAGTTAGTTTTTCTTTTGTGCGATATGCTATAACACATTATATTATAACAGATTTAGAATAAGAGTGACAAACGAACGCACAGTCCACCTGATGGTAAGAGAATGCTGTGGCCCATAAAAACCTACATCCATCCTCAATTAAGAATCAAAATGTACATGCGTTGTCATCCCTGAGGACTAAGATGGAATGCCTCATGAGCATATCACATTTCACTTTATTGCAGCCACATTAAGCTGCTATTTCACGCTGGTGTTCTTTGAGAGCGTGGTCCTTCTTCAGTCGGGACGACCCATTCGTGCTACAACCATAATATAGCTGCAGCGTGGCTCTACCACGTATTAAATCCGTTGCTGCATTTTTTGTTAGTTTATGACTGCATTGTGTTCGTTTACTGAAGCGTACACTAGATGCACTATAATATGTCACGCGCAGTTGGCTTCTGTCGAGAGTAATGATTCGAAGTTGTCACCGTGGCTAAACTCGACCAAGGGAACATCATTATTATCGTGATCATTCTTATCATCATATAAAATGTTTAGTTCCTAGTAGTAGTCTCGAGTTTATTTTCTACTTGCTGTTCCCCGCGACTCCGCCCGCGTGTAATTTAGGGTTTTAATTTTGTTGCATGGAACCCTAATTATTTTTCTAAAATATAAGTAGCCTATGTTACTCCTCATAACATGAGTTACCTACCAGTGAAGTCCCGTCAAAATCAATCCAGCCGTTTCGGAGATTAGCCGGAACAAACAGACAGACAAACATTTTAAAAATTGTGTTTTTGTTATAAGTACCGTATATACTTTCGTATGCAATTAGTAAAAAGCTGTTATTTTGACATTACAAACAGACAATTCAATTTTATTTATTGGTATAGAATATAGATAATAAGCCATCGCTGGACTGCTATATCCCTATGTGGGCTGTTGAAAAATGGTGAACGGTAATGAGGCATAAGATGATCAAGTGCACTGGCTAAGTTTAACAAAAGCCTAAATTCACTTGCCTTGAAGACTCTCCAGGTACCATCGGGTATCCTATGAAAAAGAGTTTAAAATATGCCCTAGCCTTTAATTAAATCTATTGAATTTATTGAAAAGCCTCATTCTTTTCTTCATTTTGACTCTGAAAAAGTTTTCTGTAAATTAATGCTATGATCGTTCGACCATAAATACTATAGAATTTTTACTGCAAAAAAACTTCAAAACGTTACCTAGATTATTGTTCTACAACGAGCGTTTGATGTACATAATTTTTTTTTTTTTTTTTTTATTTATTCAAACAAAATCTACAGCTTGTACATTTACCAATATATATATAAACAAGTTTTGAACATATTATGCAATATAAAAGCCTTTATAGATTTACATTTTTTTTGCGAAACATTTAAATATATTTTTGTCGTCTTCAGCAATGTTAACACATAATTTACAGTGTTTGTCGTAAGATATCTTTATCTGCGTCATATTGTAAGTACTGTATATTTGTATACCGTATGTTGAGTATCAGAGTGATGAGAATGAGAGGAAGTGTTTGTGTGTGTGTGTGTGTGTGTGTGTGTGTGTGTGTGCGCGTGCGTGTGCATGTGTATGATTGAGAGGCTAAAAACGTGTGTTAGTTTATGATATAATAATAAAATGTATGTGTGTCGCAACTTCAACCTATCTTAAAGTTAATAAACAATGCCATCTGCCAAAACCTTTGAGACAGCTTTTTTGAATTTTGTCTTGGACAAACAAAAAGGGTCAATGCTAGAAAAGTATTTATTATATGTTCTTAATATTCTATTTGTAACAGAGTTTTTTGCATAGTTTGTGTAAGTTAGTGGTACATAAAATAATTCCGTAACTCTAGTGCGTTTCTTGGGGGTACGAAAACTCATAATCTGTTGAGTCAATTTTGGACAGTCTAGAGCGCCAGTACAAACCTCGTATAGCAGCATCATATCAGTTACACATCTACGATCTTGTAATGTTAATAAGTTGTGATGCAGACAAGAGCTATGGTATTCTTCGCTCATGTATCTGCCCCGGTAATTGAGATACCGCAGAAATCTACTCTGTATACCCTCTATGGCAGCTACATATTTTTGTATTGAGGATTCCAACTAATGAGCAATATTCCAACACGCTGCGGACATATGAAAAATAAAGTGCTTTAATGCAACTTTCATTGAAAGGTTTGGTGACACGCATGATAAATCCAAGATTTTGTAGGCTTTCATGGTTATTAATGTAATGTGTTCTGAAAAGGTTAGTTTGCTATCTAAAGTTACTCCCAAGTCTTTAACGCTGTTTGCTTTTGTTATGGGATGACTGTCAATGTGGTAAGAATACTGTATAGGTTTTATTTTACGGGTAAACGTGATTGATATACATTTTCAATATTAGCTGTTATGCGGTTATTTTATAGTATAGAGCAAGTCTATTTAAGTCGTCTTGGAGGAGCTGACAGTCCCTTTCTGAGTTTATATTCATATATATTTTCTTGTCGTCTGCATATAGGAGAAAATTACCGTGTTGTAAACATGTTCCTATATCATACAGGTAGGCTATATACAGGAGAGGACCTAGCAGAGATCCCTGTGGAACACCTGAAGGGACGTTTATGTAATCAGATCTGAAACCACCAATAATTACAGCTTGGCTGCGGTTAAAAATATAAGCTTGGAACCATCTTAGTAAATCACCACAAATCCCAAGCGCTTGTAGTTTTTGGAGCAGGATGACATGATCCACACGGTCGAATGCTTTTTCGAAGTCCGTATAGATCACATCAACCTGCAAACCTCCATCCATCCCACGTAGGACGTCATTCATAAATAGACATAGATTGGTAGTTGTCGAGCGACCTTTAACGAAGCCGTGTTGTTCAGGTGGAATGGAAGGTATCAATAGTGGATACACGTTATTATATACTATTTTCTCTAAAACTTTACTAAAGGTATTTAATATTGAGATTGGTCTATAGTTTTCGATTTTGTTTTTCTGTCCTTTTTTGTGTATAGGTATTATATGTGCTTGCTTCCATAGTATTGGGAGGCTTCCTTCTTTTAAAGATCTGTTATATAACATACATAGAGGTACACAGAGAGCCGCTGCGCAGTTAACTATAAATACTGGCGGTATGTTGTCTGAGCCAGGTCCTTTAGTAACGTCCAAACTTTTAAGGTGTTTGTGTACTAACTCATCTGTTACTTGAATGTCACTTATAGTATTGGTGGATGATGGAAGTTTTGGTGAGATATTAGAGTACGTTTGGGCAGGCTCATTGAACATTTTTTTAAAGAAATCAGCGAACGCCATGCTTATGTCTTGGCCGCACTGCAGATTTTTGTTGTCATTGCATATATTTAGGATAGCCCGAATTTCTGTGACGTTTATTTTTAATATAAGACCAAACAGCTTTTGGATTGGATTTAATATTGTTTTCAGATTTTTTTATGTATGCCTTATGAAGTTCCTTCGCTAGTTTTTTTGCTCTGGCACGCAGAAGTGCAAAAGCGTCATAGTCAATTGGATTATGATAAAGCTTCCAAAAGTGTGAAGTTTATTTTTCCTTTATGATGTTGATGAGAGCTTTATTATACCAAACAGGATACTGCCGCTTTGGTCTTTGGAAGACACATGGGACGTATTTATTAATAAGGTCATATATTACTCTGTAGAAACACGATACAGCATCCTCAAGTGACCCTACATTAAGTGTATCCTGCCAGTTTGTCTCCTCTAGATGCTTACAGATTTTCGCATAATCTGCCTTATTATATAAGTATTTAAAATGTCCTTGATATGGCATGCGAGGTGTCACGATGTCTGTGGCGTCAATTGTGAGAGTGATGAAAACATCTTCGTGTACAAGTGGCGTAATTGATTTAGTAACTTCTACATTAAAGTTGGTAAATATGAGATCAAGAATATTATTGTGAGTATTTACATGTAAGTTATGTTGATGAAGACCAAGGATATTAATCTGATATAGTAAGTTTTCTGCAGAGTTCTGTAAATCGGTATTGCCCTTTTTTATTAGTGTATAACCATTAGGTGTCCATTGAACACAAGGAAGATTGAAATCGCCACATATCAAAACCAATCTTCTGAATTTGAGGACATAACGAAAGACAGTAAATCAGTGAAACTTTGTAATCTTTGGGGCAACATATTATCTGGAGGAAGGTAAATTGCGCAAATATGTAAATTATGACTAGTACCGAGGTCTCTTGCACCTATCGTAATCCAAACACATTCAAGATTTTCATGTGACCAGTCGGGCCGAGACTTTGCAGAAAACCGTTCCGCAGTCAGAACCATGATGCCGCCACCACGTCTATTCCCGCCGCGATCCCGGCGAAAGATATTGTACCTACTGTCGGAAAGTTCGGCGTCAAGAATACCGTCGTGCAACCACGATTCTGTAATTATTATTATGTCACTATTACAGTTCAAGATGTTAGTGTAGAACTCCTGTGTTTTTGTTCTTAGACCCCTTACATTTTGGTATAGCAGGTTCAAAGTATTTCGTTTAATTTTATTAAATGTTAATTTTTAAACTTAAGACATTTAAGTAGTATATACTGTTTTCTTATAAAATTATAGTAAATAAGCATATATAAAGTGTGCTTATTAGAGTTGCAACTAGTGAAAAATTGTGTTTGTTAGTGATGCATATAATAATATGTTTTGACATGATTTAATGAACAAAGTGTGTGTATTGTTTATGTGTATGTGTGTGTTTAAACGCAGATAAAGTTTCGAAAATAATTCTTTGAGTTTTAATTTTAGTTTTAATTTTAATTCATTACAAGAATATAAAATAATAAATTAATTTCGCTAAAAGTAAGTGGGATTCTTATTATTTATTTACATAATATAATATACAATATTTTATTATATACAATATTAAAACAAAATATACTAGAACAATGAACCTAAAACTAAAACCTTAAAAAATATTATAATAACTAAAATATATTATTAAAAGGAGGCCCTTTAGGCAAGGTTCCCCTTTGAATAGTGTCCGAGATAGCTGCCAGCTCTTCGGTCTCCTGTGACGTCGACTAACCTTTTGCTATTTCCTTAAAAGCCTTATAGCGCTAGGACCCCACGGACCAAGGGTCTCGACACCGAATGGGACAAAACATATTCGGAGCCTAGACCCTGTATTTGCATGCTTTAGCTTTTTCAGCCGCTTCACAAGCCGCACCAGCTCTGTTGTTGGTTCCAGTGGCAAGGGACCGGCGTATGATATCGTTAAGTGCTGTGTCTCGAGAAGCGGCCTGCAATTTTTGACATGATAGTCCGTGATGTCCTAGCTAGTCGACGTCACTGCCACACGGACATTTATGAGGCGCAGACCGGAATCCCAAGCCGTAGACAGGTTGCGATTCGGAGCGTGTCAGGCTCAAGAAATGTTCCTGTATTTGACGAAGGGTACGCGTGAAGCCAGTAGCCGGCCTCATGCGTACTCACGGCCAAAAGCCTAGCACGTGCCGAACCAGTTCTAAAGCTCAAAAGATTTTCATAACTCAATCTGCAGTTTATGTCGTCCCAGCTCCTCTGTGAATTTGGAGAAACTGGAAAATTTTGACCAGGGCATGCAATTAAGAAAGCGTTTCTAGCTTCTTCCGGGCCAGAAATCTCAAAGTTTGAAGGGATGCCCTTAAAATTTTACTTATGAGATTTGCTGAACTATGGACAGAAGATAGGAAGGCTGGTAAAGAGACACTGAAATTTTGCGAATCCTAAACCACCATAACGGATGGGTAGGGATGCTTGGATCCAAGATTGCTCGTTCAGGTGCATATTAAGAATCGATTCTAAATTAATTTTGATTATGTTGTCTACTTGTGTCAAGAAGTCTGGGTGATTCCAGAAGGAGCAGCAACGGAGCACATACGTAAATTTTGGGACGAAAAGACAGAATTTTAAGATGCAAAGTGCATAATGTGGACTAATTTCAAGGAGACGGTCAGCGGAATTTTGAAATTTAGTAATTGAATTCTTAATATATTCAGAAATAATTCATTAAAAATTGGAGAACCTAAAAGGTAAAGGGAATTACTTGTAACTATTTTAATATTTGGAGCCAAAATATAAAATTTTGTTCTACGTCATTTAAATTTAAGTTGCAGTTATTTATAAAATGTTCGCATTTGCTAAAATTAAGCTCCAAACCAATGGCTTCAAATTTATTTTTGATTAAAAAAGGTCCGAAAACACAGTATCCATATCACCTCCTAGGGTTCCGTCGTCCAAATACCAAACGTTGAATTTAGAATTTAAATTTTTGATTATCGGATTTATAGCCAAACTAAAAATTGCTGGCCCAAGAGGATAACCTTGTTAACAACCTACTTTCGAGGACAGTTCATTAGAACGATATAACAATTTTGTTGGGTCAGCGTAACTAAGAAAAAGATAATTGTATATTTCCGGTATATGTTGTTTTATTTCCGTCAGCAGGGTATCCCTATTTACCGAATTGAAAGCATTTTTGACATCAATTTTGAGCAACACGTCAGGATGTCCGTAAGTTAGGAAAGAGCGTAGGGCATGGACGGCTGCCTCACACCCTCCTTTTACACCGAAGCCGAACTGTACGGGTTAATTTTGGTAAAATATGTCGAACAGCAATTTTGAAGGCCAGGCGTCGTAGTGTTGATCCAACAGCAATTGGTCTCCACCCCTCCGTCCTTTTTGGTGAGGGCAATGAGGTTCGCGCCGAAAAGAATGGGAACAATTTCTGGATTGACATTACCGGAATACATAAAGTTGATTAATTTAGTGATGGAATTTACCAGTTGCTCACCTGCATCACCCACAGAATGCGATGTTAAGTCTTTCAAATGTTGGGGTGAGATTCCATCCAAACCTGCAGCCGAACCTGGTTTAAAAGATAAAATGGCATCCGTAACATCTTTGTTTTGAATTATATAAATTATTATTAATTATTATCAAATCAACTGAATAATATTAAATAATTTGACACTGTAGCATAATAAATTAATTATCAAATCAACTGAATAATATTAAATAATTTATGTTATTAGATAAGTATTGTTGTTTAGGTTACTTGACCATTAACCTAAACAACACACCACTAAGGTAGAATATGTAGAACGAATTATACTCAAACACCATTGTACAACCATATGCTTGCAAATAAAGATTATTATATATTATTATTATTATGCGCAAAAGGCAAATAAGAAAAAAACGGGAATATAAAATCATATTAATATCATTTATTTACGTAGTGGAGCCAAGCTGCAGCTATATTATGGTTGCAGCAAGAATGGGTCGGCTCGACCGGGGTAGGACCACGCTCTCACAGATTACCGGCGTAAAATTGCTAAATAATACTGCTGTGTATGATGAGTGTAGAGAACCGGAGACTCTTTTTACTGGTAACGAGTCATTCCATCTGAGTTCTCAACTAGTGTGACAACACATCTGAATTTTGATTCTTGATCGAGGATAGATGTAGATGTTTAGGGGCCTAAACATCTACATTTATATAGATAAATGTAGATCATCCTCTTACAATTAGGTGGACTATTTATATCACTTATTCTATCAAAAATATTCTATTATGAAATAATGGATTAAGAGAATATGTATTCATTGTGGATATATCCTCTGCTAACCCCTCAACAGTCAAAACATCCATCCCGGCTATGTGTCAAATATCTATTGTCAGTAACTGTCATCCATTGCGGCGATTCGATTCCCGCCATTTTCCGACATTTTTTTTAATTACTTTTATACTTCGCTTTTTTAGTATATTTTTTATGTCTCGTCGAGTGAAAGCTTCATTCAAAGACGCAAACGAGTTTGTAGTGCAACCGTTCGAGCTATATCTGATTTATTGTGAGTGAAACAGTAATGTTTAAGTTTTAAACTTAACTATTTCACTTTGCTATAAAAATATCGTTTAGTTTGTAGTAAGTTACATGAGATTTCTTCATTGTATACTATAATTGCTATAATTACAGGCTGTGAGGCATTCTATCTTAGTCCTGGAAGTAACAACATATCTGTAGTCTCCTTTGTTTGAAATTGTCTGCAGGTATCTATGTACTGTAGTAGCAACTTACCATCAGGTGAGTTGTTAAAAAATGTATCTCATAATTGGAATATAGTGCATGTGGTTATCACTATACATATATTGTTATAGAGTAAGTGGTTACATTATATGTGTTTACATTATATGTATTATTGTCTTGCCAGTTAATAACATAGGTTATGTTCAGCAACGTTTTTTATTTTAGCGCATGCAATTTAATTTATTAATTGCCGCGCTTGATTGAAAAAAGCAAATAACATCAAAAATTTTAATTGTTGTTTGTTTCTTTTTTTTTTTTCTATTTTTTTGTTTATAAATATAAACCTTCTTCATTGAAAAATACATATATATTACCAATTGTCATGGTGATCGATCAAATAGATTTTGAGTTAAACGATTTCATGTATACAAACATCCTCTTTTATATCTATAGATATACTATATTAACATTATATGTGTGGTCGCTGGTCGTCAATAGTGTCACGATAGTGTGGTCTTGACAACACACTGATATCTGTCGCGTGAGGAACTACATCTCCCCTTTGTCTGTATATCATGCAAGTGAATTTTTCGGAGAACTTAGAGACAGGCAATTGAAACTTATTTGTTGCCCAGTAAAAGTGTGTCAGGTAAAAGAAGTATCCACTTTAATACTGTGGTAAGGTTTTTGACAAACATTTTATATAAGTTATCATTAATAAAACACATGAAATCTCTTACAATTTTTTTTATTTGACAAAAGAAATTAATTCATTTTTTCTTATTTCCGCTTTCCTTATAATACAATGTAGTTATAAAGTAATTATTATACTATCTATTTATATTTATATGTATACTATATATTCTCTATATGTTACAAAAAATATTTACAAATTGTAATTCATCCCGTAAAGACCCATTCTAGAAAGAATACCATAATCACTTAGAGCATGAACAGAATAGTGTGATTTAAAATTATAAAAAAACTGACCAGCAGTTGCTTATATTATCGTGGAGCTATTTTAGGTATTATTATGAAATCACTCAAAAATATTATAACTCCCGCCTATCTAAAAGTGCAATATTAAACCAGATAGTTGAAGGAATAAATCAAAATTATTATGTAAATAACACCACAATATCCTGCTCACGCTTTCCATTAGATCATAGTTTAATGTACGATGAAATAGACAATCATCAAATTGCAGTAGAATTAAAATAAAATAAAAAATACTCGCAGCTTAAATACATTTTGCAGAACACATTGGCTTGCACAAAAACAATAATTCAATAAATACAATTCCATTTCTTTAGTTAAAAAAAACTTAAAATTATTTATCACAACAACATGGTTTGTGTTCCCGTCTGTTTTGATTGGATCAATTAAATTAAATAAAAAATTATTTAAAGCTTGCGTGTTTAAATATTTAATAGTATCATTTCAAATAATTTTTATTTTAGTGCATTAAAAACAAATTTGTTTTAGCAATGAGCTTATAAATTACGCGTCCCTTTTTTGCTAATTGTGCTAAAAATGTATGTAAATAAAATAAGCTATCAAAATGCTCATAAAAATTCAACTTGTTCCCAAAACATGTAGAATTTATTAATTAACATTGAGGTTGGGTATTAGGAATAAAACAAGCGCAGGAAAAGTAATGCCGAATTAAAAATAAAAATACTTTTTTATATTTCTATTTATCCATCTCTTGATTATCAAGAACCAGTTACATCAACATATTTTTGATTAACGTTGAGAAATGATGAAAAAGAACGACATTACAATGATGACCAAATGATGACAAAATAACATGATGGCCAAACGAGCCCAATAATCCAGTGCATGTATTGGCTAGATGTAACGCTAAATGCGCTATACTGACCAAAACATATTTGTTACTTAATGGCTATGAGTTGTCTTCAAGTTCAATTTCTAATGTTGGCAACAAGGTTAACAAAAACTTAAATTTCACAGTTATAAATACAGTATAAAGATGCATAAAAATTAAATTAAATTTTAAATTTACATAATTATTTATTACGTTACGAAAAAGTTATACATGATTTTCAATCCACATTTCTCATCCAACAAAGGGAAAGATGTTGCAA
Organism: Parnassius orleans; assembly: GCA_029286625.1. Classification (NCBI taxonomy): domain Eukaryota; kingdom Metazoa; phylum Arthropoda; class Insecta; order Lepidoptera; family Papilionidae; genus Parnassius; species Parnassius orleans. Next base: position 2,840,837 of record JAGSMP010000083.1, read on the forward strand.
ATTATTGAAGACATAATGGCATGCACAAATGTTAATTTTATTATTGATAAATATTAAAAGGTAAAAAATTATCACTTTGATACATTTCAGTGAAATTAAGAAAATATTTTTCGACCTTGGGCAACCAGTTCGTAGGTACTTATTCAAAGTCGTATTTACTAGCTTTAATACAATAGGTTATAACATGTACAGTAACCACTTTAAACAATCACGCTCTATGATTAATAATATAGAATGTACAATTTTAATTCTATTAAATAAATTCCTTAATTTTAAAGTTGGTTGTGCCGATACAAAATTTGCTTATTTCTCGATAGTAAAAATGACGCCTTTTGTGCGATCTTTTTCCCACCATATTGAATATGAACTATACTTGCATTTAAATTTATGATTTTCTGTGTTTGTTCGAAGGCTGTTACACTGCGGGCCAAACCCTGTTGACAAACAATTTTTCTTCATTAATAAAATGAATTTAGAAGGCCAAGAAAGGGCGTAATTGTTACAAACATACACGTTTAAAAACCGCAAAGAATGTGTCTAAATATTTTAATACTGTCCGTGTTCTTTGTCATTTAATTAACCACAGATAATAAACTGTTTTAAGCTCCATAATTACGTCCTTTCTTGTAAGCTATAAATAACCAATATGACGCTATCAGTGAGATCAAAATTTGCTTGCAAGTATATTGTGTGAATTTACTTCGAGACATTGTAATATTTATGCATGCCATTATAACTTTTCACATTTCATTCAATGTTTCGTAACTTTGCTGAAAACCTATAAGCTACAATTAACTAACTCCGGAAATTCCTCAGCTATCGTAGTTGTTCTGATCGTGTGGTCCCAAATATTGTGGTCTTAAGCCCATGCGATGGAATAGTGCTAGCCCGTTTTCACTGCAAGCGATTAACAAAATAAATAAGGATGTTTTATAAATTAAGGTATCTGAAGAAAATTTTTAGAACAAAATATATCTGAAAAGCACTCTGTGTGAAAGTTTAGCGTAATTTGTTATGTGGTAGAGCCACGCTGCAGCTATATATCGGGGTCGGCTCGACCGGGGAAGAACCATGTTCTCACAGAATACCAGCGTAAAATAGCAGGTTAATGCATTTATGTTTCGTATGGCGAGCGTAGAGAACCGGTGACACTTTTTACTGGTAATGGAGTATTCCATCTTAGTACTCAGAGGTGAAAACACGTTTGCATTTTGGTTCTGCATCGAGGATTGATGTAGATGTCTATGGAAATCTATGAAGCTGCAGTGATATAATTCTGGTGCTGATTCACCTAGTAGTCGTGATGAAGGAATACATCGTTAGGAAACCTGTATATCTAAGAATATGTGAAATTCGCAAACACAGGAGCAGCACTGTAGATTTTTTCTGTCCATATTTTCACAAGAGGAGAGGCCTATCCCGAAGTATGACGTATGCTGGTCCTAATTTTGCTTTTTTTATAAATACTCACGTCAACAGTCCAGGGTTGGCGTCGGCTTGGTACCAGGAGTACTGCGGCACGTAGGGCGGGTGCGGTTGCGGCGCACCCTGGTGGTGCAGAGCGTGGGCGTGCGCGCCCTTCATATCCCAAGGGCCAGGTGGCGCGCCCTACGACCAATTAAAATATTATTAGGTTATTTGAAATAAAATTTCCACGATTATGAAGAGAGGTTATTTTAAGAGGCAATCCATGGAAAAGTCCCATCAGAACTTGTAGGCCCCAATAGATGGTGATAAAACCATCTCCATATTTATCTTTTATCTGAACAACTTGACCGATTGCGGTCATATTCTCATAATATTTCTGTTTTGTCAAGACGATGCTATGCTAAGATCCAACAGGTAGCGCTGTAGTCAAGTTATTACAAAATCTATATTTATGAACCAAAATGACTCATATTCACAATATTTTGGTTTAGTACCAAAAAATCACAAATCTGGACCCGATAGATATAACAGTAGACTTTTTACAATTTAAATAAATTTTATATTTACACAGTAAAAAGGCTGGAGTGAATTCGGAATGAAACTCATCGCCTACTGTAAAGGGAATAACAATATCTTCCGGGCCAGTTTGTAAAAAATATAAAATCTTTACAACGGTATTGAGAAACGGTGCCAAAGTGTGCAAACTCTACTACGTACGACAATATAAAAGCTCCCTGAATGGTGAAACCCAAACCCAGCATTGGGCTGTTAATACTGATAAGGAGAAGTAGAAGGATCTGGAAGCATTCCTATGAAACGTTTACTTTTTTATTTAATAACTCAAGTAGATAATTTTATAAACTCCCAAACAAAAAAATGAGGATCTTCAAACGACTGAAAAGATTTTCTTGTATCTTAGCTAAGAACACTCTCGATGAAGTCACCTTCAAATAAAATAAATTAAATCTAAATCGGTTCATCCGTTTAGGAGCTACGATGCCACAGATAGACACACAGATACACAGATACACCCTCTGTTTTCGTCGGGGGACTAGAGAAAACTACAGAAACTGAAATTATATAATAAATTTTATGGCACAAAACCAATTTCTTTATCGAAGGCAAATTTGTTCAAAATTGAATCGTTGTTGTAAGGCTTCGACTCTATGAATGTTCTGTTTAAGTAGAAAGGGCATAATACTGCTTTGTTTCATATGGTGAAGATACGAGAACCGGAGATCCATTTTGGGTGACAACGCGTATGCATATATGCAATCCATAAATCGACGATAAATGTAGGTATCTATGGGCCACAGCGTTCACTTGACTTACTTATTACTTTAGCCTTTGTGGTTGTTTGTTTTTCTTACTACAAAAAATAATTGTATTTAGAATTATTTGAGTTATTATTTTTAGTACAAATAAGTAACATGAACCAAGTAAGGACAGGGTTATTAACACGTTTACGTAACGTAAGCAAAATATTGAATAGCTATAGCTGACACATTTTTCTATTATTATTTATGCAACGAACAATTTTTTCATATTAACCTACTCTACTTTGGAAAATAAAACAATTGCGCTTTCACGAAAGAATAACTACATTTAAACATAGTTAAAATATAGACTCCATAAAACAGACGTACAACATAAAGATCGCATTAAACGCAGTATTAATGTAAACTTTAAGAGCTTTTAGTTGATTTTCATTAACACAATACACATTGACCTTTAAACGAAGTGCTCAATAATATCATAAGGGCTGAAGTTTATGAACGCTCTACCGTTACCTAACATAATGGACTCGCATGAAACTAATCCAGTTAAATGCTAGGCGCGGCCAGTCACGCCTTTCTTACTGCGCTACTAGCAGTGAAGATAACACGCAACAGGTTGACTTTTTGTTCAAATAATATTATATTAATACATTATTTTTTATTATTTTATGGCGTACAGAATAGCCATTAGCCAGTTATAAAAAAAGTAAAATTTCATCATGATTTAAGAGACGTGATAAAACTCGCCAAATAACTTGATAAGAAATATTAAATAAATTCAAATTATATTAGTTAAAGTAGATAATTATAATGAGTTTATCTGTAAAACTTTTTACATCGTGTGCGATAAAACTGGATTTTTGTTACGAAATATACATATTAAAAAAAAACACTCTGTTGCATTTTAATATATGGAGACTAGCCATCTTCCCAGGACAGGATTATAGTGCACGAGTATGTGGGCAAGCACAGGTGCCCTCTCTATACCCTTACTTTCATAGTCCGATGGAAATGCAATCTGACATGACCATGCAGTGCAGGACCAGGACAGCTTTATGTGCTTTCAAGGGAACTCAGGTGAAACACCGCCAACATTCTGACTCCGGGTTATTACTGAGAATTTCTTGACAGAAAAACCTAAAATCCTAACTGATCCTGGTCCAACTCGGGATTCCAACCCGAGACCCTATGGTCATCATTCGCGATTACCACCACCAGACCCTCAGAGGCGGTCGAACAGAAACCAGAAACAAGTACCGGTTATTAGAAAACTAGTACCGAATAAATTGTATCTAATTTCGCAACGCTAACAAGCCGTAGGTAGGAATTATTGTACTTCCACCGTTTAAAACGTATGATTAAAATGTATTGATTACGGACGCTGTCGGACGTTGCTAAATATCCCCATTTTTTACTGACATTAAAAATGATCGACCACCGGAACCGTGTATGCAGGATGAATCAAAGTACGTCCGTAATGCCTACGTTTCTACAATCTATGTCTGTTTTTTATAAATACATCAGATAACAGCGAACCGTCAGTTTTGGGATAGGAAATCGTTCATCCAAAATCGCGAATGTGATTAGGACCTACCTTACAGGTTACCTAAATTAACTTATTCTGTTCCGTTACATATTATAAAGTTTTTAAAATATATGTAATGCAACGTATAAATCAATCATCGTGTAATGCAATAATATAATAATATATTATATTATCCCGGCGCGTCGCTGCCGCAGAAGAATTAGTTGTGGAAATAGGTATCGTTTTAAATTTGAAAGAGTTATATTGTTTAAATAGGAATGATAATATATTCATTGACATTAAATGATATTTAACTTTCAAATAAAGTCAGTACTATACGCGCGCCACCTTCTGTAAGTTATTTGTACTATGCCAATAATGAAGTTGACAAAGTTTTAGCGCAATCTGATGAACGATATAGCAGCGCATAAAATACGAACAAACAAACATAAATTTTTATATATTAGAAAATTATTTCAAACAGGTGCGGTGGCCGTGTTGCTATAGGTGTCAATAAAGCCAGAATATTTTTTTACAAAATTTCAAGTTTGTGAATTTTTATAAAAAAATAGAAAAAAAATACAAGTGCCGTGTGACCCATTAAGTCCATTTCATTGAAGTTAATGAAAACGCCAAGAAAATATCGGTGATATAGGGTAAATAATGGTATTATTAAAAGACAACATAATACATATTTGAAATGCTAAACCATTTGGAAGAGAATAGATCATCGAGGGTAAGGAGCCTAGATATATGTACTCTCAGTATAGTCTGTGGTCGGCCATATTAGGTTTTAAACTTGGCAAATTCTGAAAATTATACGATTTAAATTTCGATTGGTAAATTTAAAACTATAATTCTAACATGGCATCGCCATTAAAAGATTAATAGTGTTTCGGTTAAAAATTCTGATCAAAGATTAAAGTAAACTTACGTATCCGACCCTAGGGTCCCACGACTGCTGATGTGGAGGCTTCACATCGCATGAGGCGTCTGGTGAGCGACCAGCATTTGGCTACGAAGAAAAAAAAATTAGATATTTTTGTTACAATCTTCAGTCTCTTGAAGACGCCTTTTAATGTGAATTGTTCTTTATATTAAAAGTAAATCAGCACGTAATTCTTTTTTTTCTTTCAATTCATTGGACCCAGCGGAGATCGAATTGTGATTGCTCCTGAGTTACCACTATTGACTACCGACGTACTTGTTATTGAAGATAGAAATTATGAGAAAACCTGCATACATAGAAACTACAAGAATTTCTCTAATATGCTCATTCCAAATAGCATCTTTACCGCTCCAAAATCATATCAGAAACAAGAAAAGGCCTGTGTTCAGCACTGAGTTGTATGAAGCTTTACTATATTAAAAAGTGAAAATTATATTTTATCATCAATGCTTATTAAATACATATTGCGTACCATGTAGCTTCACTCTAAAAGTATTACATTTCATACTGTGGGTGTCGTTAAAATGGACAAGACCAAAAATATCTTATGGCTTCCGACAGATGGCGGTATAACTATCCATAACACCAAGCGTAAATACTCAAACTTACGACGATAAGCAACGTCAAAAGTGCGAGCATTCTATGTATATCTTGGTGCCCCATTATACATATATACATATGTCACGGCCTTTACGAGCCGTGAGCCTTGAGTCCGATGAAGCTGTAAAAGCCAACCGGCAAACAGCACTAACATCTCATAAAATAGAGAGCGTACTCCGAACATAAATTTGCCTGCCAAACGGTACGATTAAGGTAAATCCAGAGAGGACAACGGAAATGGCCTATGTCCTGCATTGGACATTCATGGACTGGTGATGTAGAGGAAGACATATTAATATATTAATTGAAATCCTTAACAATAATATTCGAATTAAAATGTATATAATTTTTCTTACATATCCAACCTTTACATCCCAAGAGGGTTGTGGAGGTTGTTTCACGTCCCACGGCGTCCCCGTGGGAGACAGCCCCGGGGACAGCTCGGAGACCGGCGTGGAGCTAGGGGTGGGTGAGTGGGCTTGTGTAGGACCCCCGCTCTGGTACGCTGAGGGCGAATGCTGGGATCCACTTGAACTGCCACCGCCACCTAGGATCAATTAAATTAAATTATACATAAATCAAATTAAATACATAAACTATAATTAAAAAATGTTGGTTGCCAACCCGCTTGCCAAACGTGGCAACTATGGCAAATATCCCCCCTATGAAACAATCTATGGGGGAGGCCTATGTTCAGCAGTGTACTTTAATAGGCTGTAACGGTAACGGTAACGGTGCCGTTTAAAAACTTATTCAGAATTTAAAAATTATAAAAAGGAAAGATTGTATTACTTTTAATAGTTATAATAAAAAATCTTATTATAATTTTTATAAAAAATATCTGAATGTAAATTGTTTATATAAACAACTGAAATAATCTTCTAACGTTGGGTTTAAGATAAGTGTGAGTGAATTAAGATGAGGAATTAAGGGGGCGGGCGGGAGTAAGGTACGTGAGGGTAATATGGTCACCTTAAGTTTTGCCGCCCTATAAAACGAGAACTATGAGGAGGACAGAGAGAAAATACAAAGTCGTATACTATAACAATATATTAAGAAAAAAATAGCAAACAAGCTTTGGCAATAATTAAGAACACTTCGAAAAATACGTAAATAAAAACCAAGTACACTACCCAATACTAAAATCGACTAAAATTTGCAACAATATCAACTGTCATAATGACGTCGATAAGGCAGGGCCCTTTTGACCCTTTATTATTTGATTGACTGATGAAGAGCTATCGTATCACAGAGCGATCTTACAAACAAGGCTGTAGTTTTTGAGTTACAATAAAGTGACCATATTAACCGGATGACCATATTACCCTCACGTACTATAGGGGTATATACTTTTCATATTATGCAGGTACAAACAAGTTATGAGTCCACCTTAAATTATCTATCGCAGTTCATAACCTAGAGACGGGAACTAGAAAACTAGAAGTAGACTAGCAACAAAATGATATGTGGAGCAACATCTTCTTGGTAACAAATCAAAATAATAATGGAGTAAGACTGCGGTTGCGAACCCGCCTGACAAGTGTGTTCATTATGGCAAATATGCCCAATATGAGGGGATCTATGTAGAGGCCATGTTCAGCAGTAGGCCTTGATAGGTTTTAATGCTGCTGTTGATTTGGAAACCACTACTGGGCATAAACCAATCTAAAAATGTACTGACCGACATACATTTCCCGAATAGCTAACCTAACCTAACCTATCGCCGCCGTATAACGTTAGGCACGCAACCCGTATGGGAAGGTAGAACCGATACCACGTACTTGTAATGATAACCCCAATTACCAGTCTGTGACATTTTTAAATCGCTCTCTAGAGCAGGGTTTCCCAACCTTTTTTTGACCAGGGACCACTTTGATTTTTTTTAAGTTAGCAGGGACCACAAGGTGAAAGAAAAAACTTTGTTAATCTAACAATAAATTAACAACACAACTTTTAACATAATTATATAATAAACCGAAAAGAAGCTTTCATTAACAGTAGCATTTGTGTATTTATTCTAAAACCTAACCTTCTAACGTGACGCGCGGTGTTGCACTGCATGCGTGATGACCAAATAATAATTGTGTTATTTAAAACGATTAGGTAGGTAAAATATTTAAATCTTTCGGGACCGTATTTAAGCTCTGGTGGTCCGCGGACCACTAGTTGGGAATCACTGCTCTAGAGTATCAACTCTCAATCAGCAGTGGGAACACTGTAAGCATAATGTAGTATATTATATAAAAATAATTGTCCGGACAGACTTTGTTCTACCCGATAGGCACGATAAGTTTCAATCTGAATTCTTTTCGGAATTTTTACAGTGTAAATATAAAATGTATTAATAACTCAACTACAGCTATTTATAAATCATACAAATCCACCTATCAAGACCAAATTTTGTCATTTCCGTCCGTGTCTGGAGTTCGTCTGTGTTGTTACCAAGCAGCAATTATGCCACCGCTGTATTCCAGTTTAGAGAGAGCAGGAGCTAGTGTAATTACAGGATGAAAAGTATTGCAGCTTAGTCCTTAGGGGGTAATGCATTAGCGGCCTTCTTTGTTGGTTGCAGATGTCCATGGGCTGTAGAAGCCACTAACCATCCGGTGGACTAAAACTGTAAGTTCGTTTGTCACTTTAATTTTGTAAAGAAAATATCGATGGTCTAGAAGACAAATGTATTAATTACAGAGATTGTAATTTTTCAGGAGAGCAGTTTATATAAATTTTAAAGTTTCACCCGTTAATGTGTAAAGCTGAGTAGAGTAACGTATCTTATACTTCTGCTATTAGTTAGGTATTTATCTATTATACAATTAATTTCAAAGAATTGTTCTCAACTATAAAAAGTACTGGGAAATTCTTAGTAACATGAAAAATTACATGCACTTCATACTTTTGATCATTATTTTGTTATTCAGTTGTTCACTTAGTGCATTTGTGTATAGCATATGATTTTCAATTATTAATTAATTATTACAAAGTTAAGGTAAATAACAAAAACATTAATATATTTATTTTTATAACATTCCACCTAAGTTTCCATGTAAATTAGGTACCAATTTTAGGTTTTTGGTGTCAATTGCCTATCATAAAACATTTAAAGGTTTTGTGAATTTCAATACTCATAGATAAAGTGGTTTAAAGCTACTTAATACATTTTGTAATTTGTAGTTAAGCGACATTGATTCTTTTGTCTCGTGCCTCATGTTTCTTATTACAAATATGTACAGCTTCGGTTTGGACCGAAAGTGATGGAATTATGGTTTTCTGATAAGTGCAGAAGATGCGGCCTATTCATTTAGAATGTTTGGCATTAAAAAGTGTAAATCACAAAATTTTGTATTTAGCACGTTTGCCTTCTCGACCATCGATATTTTCAACTTTTTTTTACTTATATAGCAGTTCTGTGCTGCAGTTTTATATTTTTAAATGTTAGCACAATAATTGGGATATAGTAAAATTACCATGTAATAACTGGTTATTGCTAGGCGGGCTGCCAGGAGGTAGACCGAGGCTTGGAGGTGGCGCTCCGACTTGCGCCGCCTTCATCATTTTCTTGTATTTGCTGCGTCGGTTCTGGAACCAAATCTTCACCTGGGAAAAAATAAAGTCAGTTATATTCACGTCCTATAGAATCTAATGTATAAAAGTATGCTTTATGAAAACACAGAACCTCGGCTCTTAGAGCTAAATAACCGGCCCAATGATACTTCGCCTTACTGATCCGTTGGGCTATGTCGGTTACTCTGGTCCTATTCCGGATTTCATTGTTACGGATTCTATTACGTAAAATATAAAATGTGTTCAATATATGCAACAGCTTTCTGACTGCTTTTTGTTGTCTTAGGCTGTTTGTCTATAACGTCGTATTGAAGTGGTATTAAACGCTCATATTAAATTATGCGACTTTGTTTAATAATAAACAATAATTCAATTCCTTTTCGGTCAAGGCTCGAACGAGAAAAAAATATTCTAAAATAAATGCTTAATTAACATAGCATTCCCGGCGTTATCGTCAGAAACGCATAATTATCACGACCAGCAAAAACCTTTCCTGTACTAATGAAGGCATTCATCATTTCTTATTGTATTTATTTTATAATAATAAGTAATAATGAATATGAAGCAAGTTAGCAGACAATTGAATTAGAAAAAGTCTTCACTGACTTTTACGACCCTTGCAGTGGTCCTGTAAAACTTCATTGGTGCTTTTATAGTTAATGGATTGCAATTTTTGAAATAGTTTATATTTCATTGACGTTGAAAAGGTAAGTAATCTCATTCATACCTGCTTTATTTTTCGAATTATAAAACTTATACAATACCATCATTTAATTTCATTTTGTAAAAAGTGCAGAAAACATTGTCGTCCATTCACATGATTATCATGGAGAAGCAGTGGCATGGAACCTTTATGTACAAAAACAAATAAGTTGCAGGGTACGCCATTTTAACTATCGGATTACTAGAGAACGAAGATTACGGAGAATTAAGAGATTATGAGAGGTATGAGTCAAAACAATACGATAAATTCAAAATTACTTTTGACCGGCGAAAACAGTCAGAAAGTATTTTTGACTAAAGTTGTTTTGTCTGAAAAATATAGGTTAATAGAGTTTTTGACAAAAATTTTGGTTGAAAGTATTTTCGTCAAGGCTGGTGGTTAAAATAAAATAAAATCTTTATATTTTACAAAAAGTTTTTTGCCAATTGTTTTTAGACAAGCTAGTTTTTTCTGGACTAAAATAGCTTTTCATAAGCTCGACGGGATCAACTAGATGTCCGCGGCTTTGGGCCAGCAGCCACACCTCGCTTACTGTCACTGATAATATTATGTGAAAAAATAAAATATCAGCAATAACCAAAAGCAAAATCAGTAACAAAGTGCTTTTGATAGGTTTCATCGGTCAAAAGTAGTTTCGACTGGGAAACAGTCCTATTGTAACATAACATATATCATTATTGATAGATAACTTGTTTCTTTACAATATTACGAAACAAGCGACGGCTTTTCTCACCTGGTGTGTTGCTGTTGGTCGTTGGTACATTTGTTTAAATGTCTAAGTCTCGATAGTAGTTCATGGAGCACAAATTAGACAAAAAAGTTGAATTATATTTTTTTATAGGATAAATGTCACAAGCGAGTACACAATCTACCTGATGGTAAGTTTTTGCTGTGGCCCATAGACATCTACATCTATCCTCGTTTGCGTATCAAAATGCATTTCCGTTTCTCTACACTCACCATACGAAACACAGCAGCATTAAGCTGCTATTTTACGCTGGTATTCTGTGAGAGCGTGTTCCTTCCCCGGTCGAGCCGACCCATTCGTGCTACAACTATACTATAATATAGCTGCAGCATGGCTCTGCCACGTTAAAAATATAAAATGTTTATGTGTTTTTAAATTTACATAAAGTGACTTAATGCAATTAAACAGTATTCTTAATCATCGTTATTACCCTCTCCCACAGATAGGAATTTATTTTATTGACGCCATGCTAGTTAGCGACCGCAGTATGACATTTCATTAAAAATTTCGCTATAAATAAGACTGGTCCTATTCAGCTTCGGATCTGAATCGGGTAAGTGTTACATTGTATTATAATTGTTTTACGATGTTTATCTATGCGTAGTTTTGTTAATAGGCTCTCTAACTATAGCTTTAATCTCCCGAGCAGCAGGCTCCGCTAGATATCGCTGTCATCAAAATCGGTCTGGAGGATATAATCTAAAACACTATTTATTTATTGTATTTTTGAGATATTTAATTACAAATGGTGTCGTATTAGGTTAAGTGTCACAATCATTATTTAACCTCGATTTCACGCGTCCCAGTAATTTGTCAATTAGTTCAATACAACATGCGCTTAGCATGTTTCTATGTAAAGTATTAATGCAATTTATCAGTTTCCAAGGTTTCACTTGTATATCTAATGAGCTTATATAGCTAATTAGATATAAAATATATGTGCGGGTTTGTTGAAATCTTCAAATTAATATTGACAACAAGTAGATAGCATAATTCTATACGAGGAAAATTAGTATGTTGTGTATCAGGGGATGTAGTAGGTACTCGTAATTAAAGATACTGGTTTTTTATCTGTATATTGAAAGACATCAAATTTTTTAATAAAAGTATTATTCTTGGCGTGGATTTTGCTGCTCCTTTATCATGTTTCTAATTTTAAAAATAAAATTAACCATTTTATAAAATTTTCTACGAGTTCTGTTAGCGTAAAATAATGAAATGAGTGTTATAATTATGACATTATACAATTATTTTAATAGCTGCTAATTATATAAAACCAGAACAATTAAATGTTTTTTTTTTAAATACAGTAAAAAAGATATAGTATTAATAAAATAAATGACACGTCAACAAGTTCAGGTAATTTTACGTTTATGTAAGTAAATTATTTAAGTAAATGACGGATATTGTTTTTTTTAATGATATATCAGTATAATGTAATAAGTTAATGAATGTGATTTAAGTGAATAAGACAATAACAGGTTTATAGTAATTTAAAGTTTCATTCATATTTACCGATTGCCGTACAATTGATCGCACTATGAATTTTATTAAACAGTTCATTAAATTAAAGTATAATGTTGCGTGGAATGTGATATTACACCTACAAAATTTTATTTAATATGGTATTGTTTTCAATCTTAAATATTATTATGTATTAAATCCTTATTATAAGTCAGTATTTCGATATCGATAAATTCATATCCCTTGTAATTCACGTTACTAGACCCCTCCTCCAATTTCACCCCACCTCGATTAGTCGGGTCGCAGGCCACGATATAACTTAACCCCGTCGTACCTAACTTGCTCCATTGGCATTCAATTCACTTGACTTAACCCGCTTGTGAGAGGTTAGGTCTTGTTGAATTATTTATCTTTACACTGCTGATGCTGTTTAGTTTTCATCTTTTACTCGCATAATATAGTATATTTTTAGTACATTTTCGTTTTTGAAATAAATAGACTTTAGGGTAGACATATGCTTCTAGAAATTAGCTTAGAGTACAAATAGTTAGGAATAAGCTTTTTGATATTAATGAACAGATATTAAAATAAGAATTGCTTATTTAATAAAATAACAACAACATGTCATAAACGTTTTCACAATCACTTGCAACGGTTATCTGCATACCGGCTACAAGCATAGGAGGCAACAGTAGCGTTGTCGCCTCTGAAAACTAAGATGGAATGCTCCAAAGCCTCCAAAAGCTCTCCAGATCCTCCAGACTAGAGCAGTGTTTGCATTGCTGCACTAAGATGGAACTCCCCAAGCCCGTTGTACTACCTCTCCAGATCTTCCAGACTGGAACACATCAATGTTTGCATTACTGCTTGGTGACCAGTCAAGGGTGAGAGCATGACACCTACCTTAACGGATCATCTCAATAAGTACTAAGATAGAGTTAACAATCGCCATCTTCATTAGCCAGTCAAAATCCTCTACTCGACATGGGCTTCTCCCGTAAAAGTTAACGATATGATTTTTTATCTATCTCGTTGTTTTAATCAAAATAAATAGCTAGATACGATATTTGGAATTGACTATCTAACTCTTCTAGGGACTTTACACTTTGCTTACCGCTATGAGGCTGCCACTCGAAAGCTTTTCTTTTTCCCATTGGTCATCAGATCAGTCCATAGAGCTATATGAGCGGTCATTGCCTGTGTGTCAATATATATACCGGTAATGATGATGATGTATCTCTGTTTCCATGTTTTAAAACATTATGCGCGACTGAAATCTGATAATAAAACGGAAAGCCGTCGCCGTAGTAGAAGTCGGTTCATCATCTCTTCTTAATCAGTCCGTAAAAGTCAACACCTGGACATTTTTTTTCTAAAACTGAAGTGACAAACGATCTTACATTTTTGGGTTCTCAATCAGACTTTATGTTCCATTTGTGGATGTATGTTACACGATATCTTCGTCATTTGTGGACCGATCTTACTGATTTTTGATTAAATAGGTTATACTTCAGGGATGGTCCCATACAAATTTTTAGAACTCTATGGGTAGAAAAATTAATTAAAAAAAGGGGGATGAACTATTTTGATGACATTCTGGATGTTCCACTCAAAGGAGTCTAAATATAAAACTTTTAATAAACAGTAAGAGCCGTCTTCTAAGAACTAAAAAGAATAGTCGGTGCCAAGACAAGGTGTATAGAAGAGTTAGAGCCACATGTGAAGCTGTTATGTGGAAATTATTTATTCCTTTTAGTTGTTTGAAGTCGGCTTTTACTTTTATTAAAAGTTTAATTTTATATCTGGCGTAAACATTTCTTTCTTGTATTTCCAATATCGTCCCCAAGGTATCCCATTAAGATACTTTCAGGACGTTATGGGAATAGATTTTCTCACACCTTCAACACATAGCACGTCAGAAGTGGGTTAGGAGGACATAATCTTCATTACAATTATCGCAAACCTCCAAAAATATTTATTTACTTTTGTAACCGATTCAATGTAACAAGGTTTACTATTGCACCCAAGTGTTGAAATAAAATTATATACTGGCTTATACAGAAACTTCTTAATTCTATGCCAGTCTGTAACAGATTTCAAAAGTACCAAAACTCAAGAATTCGATTCAGCAAAAATACATGAATTAGCGTAATTTGTTAACTTGAAAGTATTAATAAAATACTATATTATAAATAAAATTACAAAAAGGAGTATTATTGTCATAATAAATCAATGGTTATTAAAAGGTAACTAAATGCTTGGCAATTGTCCGTATTTAAAAAAAAAATGTAAGTGCATCTGCTATCTGGCATGACAAAAGCTACTGTGCTACAAAAAAGTATGAAAACAAAATGGCCGCCAGCAGCACCATATGCGAGCGACAACCGCAATGAAATTATATTCCCGTACAGAACATTATTTTCTGGTCGTACATTCGTCGGTCACGCTACTTCCAGTTGTTTCCTTTGTTTTGTGGTATTTACTTACCTACAGAATACGTGAATTCGTATTAAATTTTAATACAGAATATAAAATGGTCCTAAATAAAATTTTAATAATTTTGTTTCGAAACTGCTATAGGAAATAATTGATAAAAAGCGATGTTGCTTTCTTCACCGATTCTGTCAGAAGCTTAAGTTTAGAAAGATGTTAAATAATTTTCAAATCAGAGACATGACGATTTGAGATCAATTTGAATTCAGGACATTTTTCTTAACGCTTTTCTTAGTTAAATTTAAAGATACCTACGGGACATGATCGATTTTCCGCAGTAGAACCAGAGTAACTGATATAGCCCAACGGATTAGTAAGTTGAAGTGGCAATGGGCTGGCCATATAGTTCGAAGAACCGACAATCGATGGGAAAGAAAGATTCTCGAGTGGCAACCTCGTACCGGTAGGCGAAGTGTGGGGTGGTCTCCCACTAGACGGAGTGACGACCTGGTAAGTTATGCAAGAAGTCGATGGATGCAGATGGTTTTGGTCCGTGCTTTGTGATATTCCTTAGGGATTCCTATGGTCAGCAGTGGATTTATGAAGGGCTGTAATGATGATAATGAAGAAGTACTACGCCATCACCATTGAACTTTAATATACTTACGTACACACCAAATCTCATTGGCCATCACAGAGTTTTTGTCAGTTATTGTTCTATATTAATTTCTTTTTTAAAGTCGTAAAGGTTCAAAAGGCAAACAAGGTACTATGAATTCAAATACCAAAAATATGGTGGTAAAGCTTAACACGTTTATACATACTGTGTCAGTTTTCAGCTTGGTGAAGATAACAAATTATTTTTATGTCCTCTTTACCAATTTAAATTACGGTAACATTGTTGCCTGCGTGTGATATTATAGTGGCTATCTGCTAGGAGATTCCTTTTCTG
Organism: Parnassius orleans; assembly: GCA_029286625.1. Lineage (NCBI taxonomy): Eukaryota > Metazoa > Arthropoda > Insecta > Lepidoptera > Papilionidae > Parnassius > Parnassius orleans. The sequence continues at coordinate 2,856,501 of JAGSMP010000083.1, forward strand.
AATAAGAGGCCGTTTAGATTAAAACCACCTATTTTGCAGTGTACAATGTTTGAAACGTAAGATAGCTAGTAGAATATCAGGTTAGGAGGCATTTCTGTTTCTGTTTCTGTTTCATTTTGGTACTCAGGGGTGATAATCCACCTGTGAACAACTTTTTTTTTGTTTTTAATAGTGGCCGACATATATATGGGCTGCAGTGACCACATAATATGAGGTACACTACTAGCTAGTTTGTCACTCAAAATTGCGTAAAATTATGTTTAGTATTAATCTATATAAATGAACTTTTAGGGATTAATTCGTAAATTACCTTTTTTAATATTTAATAATTCTATCAGATAGTCTATACATTAAAAAAAAGTAAAGAGAGTTCTTATCAGACAGTCATACAACCGAAAACAAATGTCTTACCTATTTAAGGGCCGTAATGAAATAAATTGACCGTAAGCTTAGTCCCAGATTAAATAATGTTACTGCGGCTTAGGGCTCAAAGACTAGTAAGAATGGCTGACTGCTGATTCACACCCTAAACAAATCCTGATAGTGGAAATTGTAAGTTGTAATCGAGATAATCAGAAACAGGGACAGGTCGAGATAAACTAAAGTGACTTTAGTGAATAAAAATCGAAAAACTTTCCATTTTTGAAAGAAGTAAGTTTTTTATAGGATAGGCTGACAAACGAGCACACAGTCCACCTGATAAGTGGTTGCTGTGACCCATAGACACTACATCTATCCTCAATAAAGAATCAAAATGCAGATGCGTTGTCACCTGGGAGGACTAAGATGGAATGCCTCTTTTCCAGTAAAAAGGGTCTCCGGTTCTCTACACTCACCATACGAAACACAGCAGTGTTATTTGCTATTTTACGCTGGTATTCTGTGAGAGCGTGGTCCTTCCCCGGTCGAGCCGACCCATTCGTGCTACAACTATACTACTAATATAGCTGCAGCATGGCTCTACCACGTATAAAATTTTTAATGGTAATTCGTATTTCGTCTTAAAATAACACCTCAAAACAATACTCCTTTCACTGTTTCATAAATAGCAGGGCGACCATTATCTTTGCTTAACCTGGCATTGAACTTTATTAAAGCAAGCTAAAAGGACAATAATGATATTTCGCGGTTTTTACACTAAATTCATTTACTCAGTTTTCCCACCAGCATCGCTTCAAGCATTTCGTCACTGTACGAAGCCGGGCGGCGGTGGTATGCGGGATACCTGTATAGGACGATGGTATTCAACATATATAGTGGCGGCGAGTACAAAGAAATATCGAACATAAGCCGCATAGCACCAAGAAACTTGGTGCCCTCGCGCATACAACTATTCCGCCACTTCCATGGACTGGTTTATGCGGTAGGTGCTTGGGCCAATTATGCGACAGGCAGACGTGCGCAAAAGGCGCACTATTTAAAAAAAATATAATAATAGAAGTAAAATAATAAAAAAAATATTGAAAAGCCAAAAAATATATAAAATAATATTTATTGCTGTTGCAATAGGAATTTAAGGATATTGTCCCAATTAGATAACAGTACTAATGTCAACTAAAACCTCGATCACGGTTATTTCAACAACTCAATTTGTGAATGGCTCAGAGAACCTATAAATAATTAATTAAAAACATATAAATATTAATGTTGGCCGATAGCGCATGACGCGGTTCTTTGCGTTAAAAAAAAACGGTAGCTCGTACAAAACTGCATGCCGAGGCCGGACACTGAATGATGTGGAGACGCGTTCCTTTTTTGAAACTATCCTTCTTTTCTCAAGTGACATACATAAAGGGAACTAGTGTAAAAGTTAACGCAAGTAGCCTATATCGTGCCTTCTTGTTTCACGTAAACAAATTGGTTATTGTCACACTTAGTGAAACGGTTATAATATATTTTATTGTAATAGATTTATTAAAATAATTTTACAAAAATATTAACGTTGATGTGACAAAAAATCTCAAAATGGTACAACTAATTTAGTTCTAGTTATTATTAATTAATTATGGTCAACATTTTTCACACTTTTTTCTTTATGTAATTAAGGGAATATGTTAAATACTTTTAAAATTAACCATAATATTAATAATAATGTAGGATAAGAAATTTTCTCTAAAGAAATCATTCACATATCTATCACATCAATGTTATATTGACAGTATAAGGCAAAATATGCTGTCATTAATAAATTTTAACGAGAAATGAAAGGCAGTAAAATTACACAGGTATAAATAATAAGTAGTTTCCAAACGTTATTCATAAACATGTTCTAAGTTAAAACACAATGCGTATATACAAAGTATACAGTACATATATACATAGACTATATCTAGTATAATCTCATAGTTAGTGATGCATATATGCGCGTTGCATATTACCATATCGATGAAACGAGTCGGAGCGACGCTACGTTATGACAAGTGAACTAGAAAACAGCTCGTCAAGTACATTATTAACGGCGAGTTATATGCAAAACGATTGATAAGATATTAAAATGAAAGTCTTAAAATATTAAAAAGAAGGGCAGTTTTAACAACGTTCACATGAATGTTTATTATACAATATTAAGTATGTCATAAATTGACTAAAGCTAAGTTAAAAGTGTTTTTTTCACGTTTATGTTTATGAATAATTTTTCAGCTCAATTTACTCGTACATAGCCGCTTAGACCCATGTCTGTTTTCCATTTCCCACTCTTAGTTATTATTATGGTCACAATAATATAATATTCTAGAAATTAAAAAAAAGGGTATAGAAGGTATGAAAAAAGCTATTTACATGCAAATTGTAAAGTAAAGTAGAAAAAACTGGATAAATTAATTTTTTATCTTGCAACTTATAACCATTTTTTGTCTTTCCTTGAATACACTAAGTAGTATTCAAATGGGCTAATGTTGATAGCATCATTACAAAAAAGCCTGAAAACTTACACATAATCTGTACTATTAACGCAATATTCCTGATCAACAGGTGTACAGGAAAATATAGATATTTTATCTTCCATCAATCTCCACAGCTGCCAGTAGTCGTTTGGCACACATACGTCAACTGGTCATCGCGAGCCTTGTGCCGCGGTCACATTGCTTACTTGGAACCACTGGATTTGACATTTAAGTTTAAATATGTGACACACCGTGGTATAATTGCGTGTGTTTTTGTCTATTTTTTTCCTCATAAATTTACACTTTTTCATACCACTATAAAGATACATTAGTATCGTAGTTAGATTACTAGAAAGAGAAAGATATAAATTATCTTTAATTGCACTCTTGAAGTTACGATATAGGTCAAACAGGAAAGTAAAATATTTCGCCATATTTCTTCTTCTTCCTTAATAACCCGTAAAAGTTTATGCTGGACAGGGACTTGTCCTGTTGTAGGGAGGATATGTCTTAATCGCCACGTTTGGTGGGCGAATCAGCCATCTCGCACCTTTGATGTTTCTGCCCATCGCTGTTCTGGGAATTTCACGTCTAGCGTAAACGAGATAATATACCACCATCTATCGATAGCCAAAAGATTTTCTAACCTTTCACATAGTCTTCTCTTACGAGACCCACGAGGTAATAGATTCTTTTCCACCAAGGCACGGCTAATTTCGCATATTTACGGAAGCCGTGATTGCTCAGGGGCTAAGCGCTCGCTGTAAATTACATAGTACGCGATTCTATCCCCGCCAGCAGCAATGAAATTGTTAACTGCTATTTTAAGTGCTGATTTACCACGTGCTTGGAGGTGAAAGAACATGTCTATATCTCAAGCACATGTGAAGTTCGCCAACGTTCCTTGCCCTAAAACCCTCTCAGAAATGAGAGGAGGCCTGTGCACAGCAGTGGGACGTATATAAGCTCTGACTGAACTTTAAACTTTGACAAAACGAAATTCATTGACAGCAACATTAATGATTAGCGTTGTTTGTAACGTGTCAAAGTGAATCAAATATCTAAATTTCATTTGATATGTTTTAAGTTCATTAAAATATTATGCAACATTGCGACCTATTTGACATTTGAAAATAACCAATAGATTATATTCTAATGTCAGTGACAGCCGTGAATTATTTTAAGAATAATAAGATTGATTAAAAAATTGCAAAAAACTTAATAATGTTTGCTCTAATAATGAATCTCAACCAGAAATAAGGCCTGAAACATAATAGACATACTGAAAAGCCATATTAAATCCACAACCGCAAATACTTACTTCAGAAAAGCTAGCTTACAATTATGCTAATTCATGTTGGCCTAACTATATTATTTATTGGCATATCAGGCCAGTGCTTGACCACAATCTCGCCTGGTGATAAGTGGTAAGTAACTTTGCAAGGTTTTGATTTTTCTTACATTGTGGGTGGCTTAAGAGACGACAAAAGGAAACAAACCAGGAGATGGGCAGCAGCGTCTCCTTAATAACGATTAAAAACAAAAAACTGCTGTTGCCAACCCGTTTGCCAAGCGTAGCAACTATGGAAAATATTTCCTCTATATATTCATCGATTTTCTTTAAAAATGTTAAAGTTATTAATAATGATAATAATTGAAAATTATTTTTATTCAATGTGCAGTATTCACATGAACAAATGAAATCATTATGTGGACCTCTCACAATGATGTATAAGAACATACTGATAAAATGAAAGCTTATGACATTAAATGTTCCACTTTATGTCTATCTGAATAATAACGGAGGTATTAAAAGGGCTTAAATAAGCATATGACTGTAGCGGATGATAAATTGTTAGTAGCACTATGACAAATCGATATCGACTGTAACTTTTTTTTGTATATTCACGTCACTAACAGCTTACGTAATGAGAGTTTTATGGCGTAGCTTTGTAATAAATTATGGATACTGTGTTTAGTCTCTACAGAATCACAAGAAATGCTATTACCCATATACATCTAACAAATTTATAGCATATAAAGCCAAAACCATCTTATCTTTACATTTGCGAAATGAATAAAACAAGAAATAACTACAAAAGATATTAGCTCCGTATTTCAAAATCAGTGAAAACCAAAAATATAAACTTATTGAAACGTAGTCCTAATTGTTTTAATCGTAGTGTTAAACAAGTGAGCGTCCCTAATATCATTAACACGTGAAAAATACACGTGTTAAGGATATCTGGGTTAGTGTATGTTTGCAATAGATCAAACTTTAGGCATCACTGTTTATGGTCCCTTAAAAATTAATCACACTCTCTTATTAAGTTACCTATTTTTCTATCAAAGATCTTATGTTTAAGAGACAGTGAAACATATTATGTTATAGTGCCGGAATTTTATATATTATATTCAAGTGGCAGCAAAACAAAAAGTTACCAACTTGACAAGGATAAACAATGAAGAATGAATGCAGGACACAGCGTGAATGGGGCTCTTTATTCTATTGTGGGAAGTCAGAATGTGTCTAGGAAGACAGGTATTGCAATTCAAGATTCTGTGTTAGTCCTCACCTTAATGTATGATAATGAAAGTTGGGCGTGGCAGAAGTAGCATGAGAGTAAAATTAATGATGTAGAAATGCGGTCATTAAGAAATATGTTAGGGGTGACTCTGAATGATAAATTGTGTGTTAAAAGAAAGGCGTGGTTTACAAGAAGGTGTTTTATCAGTGTTAAGAAAGGAATGCTTCGACGAATTTGAATGGTCACGTAGAAAGAATATATGAGGAAAAATTGATAGTAGTTTCTAAAAGCCAAGGCCTGTAATTGGCGATATATATTAAAGATGGGCCAAATTCCTTATCCTTTACCGACGAACATGTAAGCGTAAAAAGCAAGAGAGGTACGTCACGATCATGCCTGATACTGATAGTCTCTGCCGACCCCTCTGGTATGTATGTAAGTTAGTTGATAGATAAGTTTAATTGGAGATATATGTATGTATGGGGCCAGTATTGCACTTACCATCATACTGTGTGCTTGTTTGTCGCATGTAACAATATATTGAGACTCGAAAATAAATAAAATCTTCTTGAGTAAATTATTGGATTTAATTAGCATTCCATACAGAACACGAGACCTACTAGATGTCAGAAATGCTATTACATAACATGCGAGCTTGTTTTATTAAAATGAATAAATAATAAAAAGGGAGGTAAAAAAGTAAGTGCTATGTTTTTAATATAAACATTTACTTTGGTTTAAAGTAAAATAAAATTGCGAGAGATTACTGGCAGGTTATATAGTTTTTCTAATTGATTTTCCATTTTTCAAATCCGCAACGTGTCTTACAAAAGACGTGTTTCGAACGTATATTTTATATCACAGAAAAACTTTACTCGATGCCGATGTTTTTGCAAGTGTCGGTGAAAGCCCGCGCAGCTCCCGCGAAATGTCTTTATACCTGTGCCGACACAGTTTTATTGCGACTGACACGCGGGCACGTGAACTTCTTGCTGGGCCTGCCATACCTATATACGAATTTGTATCGATATTTAAAACCGGTGAAGTTACTAAATTATTAAGGAAACTCTTTTGATGTAAACTATAATAGAAATATTAAATAGCTATATCACGGTTATTATACCTACCATACTTCCAGAAGTCAATTTACATAGGTAACTGCATAAACACAACAAAAATATAAAAATTTGTTTTAATAATATGTATACAAATCTCATCAAATATATCTTTTTACTGGAACCGGATACCTTCATTACTGGAAACGAGGCATTCCAACTTAGTCCTCAGGAATGAATATGCATTCTGCATTTAGATTCTTAATCTAGGATAGATGTAGATGTTGACACCTTCGAGTTGACTATGTACGTTTGTCACCCTATTCTATAAAAACATTTTGGTTTTTGTAAAACATTGGCATCTGTTTTTGTAAAACAAACATTGTAACGAACCAACGAGACTGACAGCAGTGGTGTTTGAGCTCTTCATTAATTATAAATTAAAAAGTAATCATGCGTTGTTTTTTCTTTTGTTGTGCCTTCTACCTACAATCAATAGGTATAGTCACGCTAAACGTATTGACTGCTCTTCGAGTCGCGCCGTACTGTAAACGTGGCCGGTACGAAATGTGCAGTTTTTACAGCAATCCCGTGTTGACACGCTTGTTCTACCAAAAACATGGCCGCTATGAATTATTCAGGAGATGTGGTCAGTCCTTGACAGAATTTCTTGTTTTGTACTCGTTTCATGCTTTATCACTTGCAGTTTATAGGGTTACTGTTCGTTTCTGTTTTACGGGATTGCTAGAAATATGTGACATCTAGTGATCTATATCCCAAAGTGAAAATTGAATTTGTATCAATTTGCATAAATTAAAACATGGGGTTGATATGATCTCCTCACTCTAATGACTTAAATAGGATCGCCTTTCGTAATACGTACAGCACAGGAGTGGAATAATTTGCCGACGTCTGTCTTTTCGTCCGATTACAATCTGGGTGTCTTAACAACATAAACACTCACGCCTGTCAATTAGAGGGGTAGGCAGAGACTATGGACTTCATTCTGGCACGATCCTGACACACCTCTCTTGCCCCCTCCACATCCATATACCTACGCATACACGCTCGTCGGTTAAGGGTACTCTTAATTTGGCCCATTTTCAATATATCGCCTATTTGGTCGATAAACTTTCGCCTGGGGCGTCCCTTCCCGACTCTGCTGTTCACCTCTGCAACATAAATTTGCTTTGTCACTCTTTCCTTATTCATTTTTTCTACATGACCAAACCACTGAAGCATTCCTTTCTTAATCCTGGTCACAACATCATCTTGCAAACCACACTATTCTCTTATCACACTATTTCTCACCCTGTCATTCAGATTCAGCCCTAACATACTCCTTAATGACCGCATTTCTACAGTATTTATTCTACTCTTAAAGGCAAGGATGAAAAGGCTTTTGTTACGCTAAGACCTAAGACCGAGCGATTTACCATCTAGGGTTTCATCACCACTTACCGCCAAGCGAGATTGTAGCGAAGCACTGTATTGAATAAAAAAAAATGATATGATCAAGTTGAACGGTCGGGTAATTTTCAATCACAATTACAGATGAGATTTTTTAAATGGACCGGGATGAATAATTTTATTTGTTACGTTTGTATACGTATGTCTAATATTGGAGTAATTATCTCTGTGGTGTTTCTATTTTTATGTATTATTAACTTAATAAACTCATAGATGCCAACGCCATAACAGGCCGAAGCGTGGCTCTGCCGCCTATAATAGTCTACTTTCAGAGATAGTCGATATTTACGGTATTAATGAATCGATGGGCTGACAGATTCTCCTATGCTGATATTGTATAAAAATTCGTAATCAATATTCTAGGTATATTTTATTTGTGTTTTCCATCGTTTTAGTTAACTAGCGGATACTGTTTCTGCTTAGATCAATTAAAAACTACATGTTTGACCTGTTATTTAGTTTTCATTTATTCCTCCCCCATAGATAGCTTCATAGAATACATATTTAGCATAGTTGCCATGCTTGGCAACTATGCCAAAAATGGGTTGGCAAGCGCAGTTTTTTATTATTTTCAGCATTTATCAGAAAGATGCTGCTGCCCATCTCCTGTTGCAGTTGCCTTCTTTCGACCATCGCGAGCCTCGGGATAATATGGGATTCGCTTACACCGCCATTACACGGCGAGTTATTTTATAAATTTAAAAAAAAATCTGTCCCAGATTACTGGCAGTGTGCAGTCACTGTTTCGATTTTCATAAATTTGTCATGCATTTTCTTATGAGGCGCTGCGTGTTCAATTAAAAATGATAATTAGTTTCAAACCGTTTGAATGCCAAGGCGAATAAAAAAGTTTACGAGTAAAGCGGGGTCGAATAAACGTTAATACTACGAGTATATGTTGATTCTCAACATTCCGCAATCCCCCGCTGTTGCCAAGAATAGTTATTTTTCTTCTTCTTTACCAGTACTTAATATACTGCTTTTACGTTTTCGTCCATTGTCTCTTACGTTTGAAGAGTAGATTAGCGATCATTCCAGACGTCTCGAATCTTTGACGTTATCCTGCTTCACTGGTCAAGGTGTTTTAGGTTGGGAGTGAACGGTGTGATTATACCAACACCTGCCAAAACCCATTAAAATTATTTGGCATTTCCATTACCACCTCTTACGACATCCACGAAATGAAGTAGGATGACGATGATAAGTTATTTTACACCGTAACCACACGGCATCTTTCACACTTACAAACTTATTTTTTTTATTGAAACAATATCTACAGCTTGTACATTTACCAATATATATAAACAAGTTTCGGACATATTATGTAATTAAGAAGCCTTTATAGATTACCATATATTTTTTTTGCAAAAAAATATAATATTTTTTTTGTCTTCAGCAATGTTTACACATAATTTACTGATATAGCATAAGATACCTTTACCTACGTTGATATTGTAAGCAATGTATGTATTTACAATATCGACGCACTTTACACTGTGTATTTTTCACAATATACATTAGAAATGAAACAATTACTTACTGGAATCGTATAAATTTTTCGCATATTCGTTTGTATTGTCTTTAAAGTTTATTTTTGTGTATATCTTTATGATCATAACCTTTTAATTAAAAAAAAGTAAAATATTTTTCAGATCAGACAACAAGCTAATAACTTTGTCCCATACATGAGCCTCTACAAAGATAGGAAGGAATTGTCTTAGTCACACACTTGAACGATTGACAAGTGATCATAGTGCCAGACGATCCACATCTTTGATACTGCTTTCTTATCCACCTAAAGTTAAGTGGATCTTGTGACCCATAAACACCGAAATCTGTTTTGAATAAGGAAATAATAGAATAGAATAGAAAAAAAGAAAAGAATAGAATGGAATAGAATTGAATAGAAAGAATAGAATAGAATATTCGATTTAGATTATTACATTTTACTTAGTCATTTTTTTAATTACTACTGGTTTGGAAATCAAAATGCAGATAAGTTATCTATACCCCTGAGGACTAATATAAAATACCTCCCTCAAATTGAAAATGGTTTCCAGGTCCCTTCGCTTAACAATCGAAACAGCACTATTCTGATTTACTCCGATATTACTAATAAGTATGGCCCCATTTGTACTGCAGCCATGTTACAGTTCGGGCATAACTCTACCACGGCCTTAGCACCGGATTGGCTATTTTGATCGAACGTATACGAGAAGATTATTCAGCAATAGGAGGCCACTAGATTATTATAAGAATTTTCCTTCGTCGATGGTTACGATACTCACGGGTCAAGGCACGAGCACCACACTAAGATAAACCATCTTTGAAATAAGAAAGGTACTTTTTTCTTGTTTTTAATTGAAATTATAAATCTGTAATAAACAATGTACGTAATATGTTAGATGAAAAGACGACCCTCGTAACACAGTAATAATAGGGAAGTCCCAAACATAATACGTACTAATTGTAATTGGCGAATTAACTGAGATTTCGTCAACCCTACTCATAGGGGTGTTGACAGGGCAACCAACAAGTTGTAAGTTAATTTAACCAAATGCTTTTTATTTTTGTTTATGAAAAATGGTAACCCTCAGAGTAGGATTTTATTCTGTATGGTGGAGAAATTAACATACATATGTAGCGCATGCACATTCAGACGAAAGTCCGGCGCAATTTTTATGTCCTTAGCAAAATTAATTGTGTTTTATTGTTATGTTTTAAATTCACATTTACTTGTTTGATAACTACGAGTACATAAAATATAGCTTAAATATACCCTGCTTTTGGGCAAAGACCTATTCAGATGCCTAAAAGTCGTATGGATCAGTTAATCCGACGCGTTACTCCAGTGCGTACTAAATAAAGAAAAGTAAAATATTTTGTTCTTTATTAAGACTATTTTAGTTTACAATTCATCAAAGTCATTGAAACTTTAAATGATAATTCACAATATCATACTGTATAAAATAGCTCACGCTATAAATTAGTCCGTACGGCTATAACAACCCTCTAAATAGCTATTATAGTGGACCGGGAATCCCATTGCAAAATAATGAGGTGAAATATAACGCTTTTCGATCGGTCGACACAAGCCGACTCCATCAGATATTCAGTTATGATGCTAAAATGATATATAAATTTTTAAAAAGTTATTTGCGAAACAAAAGTCATATTTTGAATCTATCGAAATATCCACCTTCTTCCGTAAAGTATTAAGTATACCGTTTCGAATTTGATCTACCAAAATGATGTTAACTTAGTTTTTAAAATTATTAATTTGAAAAGTTTTTAATAATTCAAACTGTGCGTAGGTAATTTAACTTTTAAAACGATTGTGCTTAATGTAAAAAGTAAAATGCATTCTTTCATTATTGGTAAGATTTTTAAACACGGAGTTATCCGCCATGCTACCCTAATACCATTTATAACTTTAACCTTTAGAACTTTACATGGCCTTTTTTAATTTCTTTGACGTACTGGATTCCTCACGATATTTTCCTTTACCTCCGAGCACGTGGTAAGTCAGCATTTAAATATGCCGTTGACATACATTAATTCCGGCAGGAACGGAACTCGGGTTGCTCGCGTACTGTGAAGTTTTAGTCGATAACTTATCTCCTCAGCTTCCACGGCTACTTAGTGTAATATTTTATAAATATAAATTACCTATTCTAATGTTAGTCACTTTTATAAATAATTACAAATAACACTACTTTCCTCTTTAAAACTTTGAAATTATTTTTATTAGTTCCTAAATCTTATTGCGAATATTAAAATTTATGAGGTTGCCAGTGTTACAGATTGATAATATGATTATTAATATAATAATACTAGCTAAAATATTGAGGGTCACTTATCGGAATAAAAACTATCCTATCTCTCAAGTTGGACCAAACTGCACACAGTGAGCGAAATTTCATTGAAATCCGTTCAGTAGTTTAGGAGTTCACCGCGGACAAACAATGTGACACGTAATTTTTATAAATAAAGATAACTTGAAGATGTATAAACTGTTAACACTTTGGTACTTAGAATTATGTTATAACGCAATGAACTATAAAATGTATGTTGTAATAAACGTAAAACTAGTGCACCAATTAGTATATAAATATTCATAACTTGCGAATGTACATAGTATATTTCAAAATTATCCAGACTTGTTTCTAGATTAGCTTAAAACGTAACAACCATATTAAAATGACACAACCGAAGACTTGCTAAATAATTTATACGTCTTTCAAGTAGTGCATTTTGTAACAATAAATAAAGACAAACCGTGCTATGTTTACGCATATTAGAACATGATTAGATTTGAATTCTACGATGAAGGAATAAGAAGCAACATAGGAATAAACGCAGATAGCGTGTGAAAAATTTGCGTCGCTTCTTCGCTAGTACCCGTAGTGTATTTTTATTGTATTTTTTCCGTAGCATTGTTTCTAGTGGGCACGCAACTAAGCAATTGTGGTTTTTCTTGCCAGAAGGAAGTAGTCGGCCATAATTATTTTCAAATTACTCACAATCCGTAAGATTTCGGAGGCGTCCGATTTTGACTGGGCCGTGAGAAAAATGTAAAAACATTTCGGTGACAAAATTTTCCTCTAAATAATGGGTTCTTTAATGAAAGGTTTGTTGTACTTTTCAAGATTGTCTTTTTACAACAATGGTGTGATTTTAAAAATGACAACAGGTTTTACTTGTTTTTGTTCCTTTGTTTGCTAGCTTTATTTATACTTACTATAGAGTAGTAATAAAAACAAACCGATGGATGCTGGTGGATTTTTTGGAGAGGGTCTATGTTCAGCGATGCGGCTATGTATGTATGGCTTGTGAAAGACTGTTAATGATGATGGTAATGATGACAAGCTGAATATTTTTTTTACTTCGCATTTTGTAGAAGAATTTCGTTGCAAAAAATAATACATTTTTAATTATCAAACGCTTAAAATATTACGAATTGAATATTATACGCACAATATAATATTATACTTGTTAGCCTTTTAATTATACATTATAACGATAAAAGTACAAGATATCGAAATTATATAACTCCCCATCAGACAAAAGACAAAAGCCCTTTTCAACCGACTTCAAAAGAAGGAGGAGATTCTCAATTCGAGTTTGTTACCTCACTTTTTTTTTCTAGGAAAACTGATTTTGATGATTCTTATTTATTTGAAAGCTGGTGCTTTTCATGTGGTTCCATATAAATATGATCAAGATCTGACTAATAGTTTTAGAGTTATCCTTAATATTGCGTATTTAATTAACTTCGACTACATTGATGACGTTCTCATTTTATTTATATTGAAGTTGGTTGTAAAAAAAAATTACACCACTTGTTGTTTTACTTAATTTTTGTATTATGGTGAAACATTTTAAATCTGATTATACATAAACAAATGACAAAATACTATCTTGGTATAGTTGAGGAATGGATTTTATGTAATAATTCTATATTATTAAATAAGTCCACACTATGACACTGGCATTTTATTGTAAAACGTGAGAAAACGCAGCAGTGCACGATCTAATGGGCTCCATTGGAAATCCTTGAAAAGTCAAGTTATGCATTTTACACCCGGTCGTAGCGTGAAGCGTGAGACGGGAGTCGTGCTGCGTTGAATTTTCCTACAAATCATTTAAACGGACAGCGTACAATGCCGCGATAAACTAGCCCAAGTAATACACGAGTTATATAAAACCATCATTATCTACTTTGTATCATGAAGTATGTATTTTACGTTTCTAGAGCGCTTACTATTAACTAAAACTATCTAAACTAAAGTATCATTTTTACAAGTACTATATTTCCTTAGATTACATTTAATTAGACAAAGACACTAACTTTATGCGTTGTACTAATTTTCTTTATTTTTTTTATATACTTACGTTTTAAGTCAGTGAACATTTTTGAATAATATTATATACATATAAATTTATTATGTTCGAAGGAGCGTAAAAATGTGACGTAGGTACGTTCTCCCCAACGGTACGAGTACAACGCTATACTTGTATTGATTATACGATTGGCGATGAATCATGCGCAAGGCCACGGAAAATGATTGTATCTTACAGCCTGCTTTATTATGCTGACCTGGTATACTTGCTGTGTGATGTAAACTAAATGAGATACAATTTTAAACCGTTAAAGTAATCGAAGGGTTTGATGACAGATTTAAACTAAAAGAAAGCATAAATGTATTATAATTTACGGCAGGTATATTTTGAGATAAATTTAATACTGTATTTTTTTTTTGGAACAAGAGTGACAAGCGAGCACACAGATCACCTGATGGTAAGTGAAAACTGTGGCCCATAATCATCTACATCTGCTCCTCAATTAAGAAGAAGAACGTAAATGCGTTGTTACCCCTGAGGACTAAGGTGGAATTTCTCGTAACCAGTAAAAAGGGTATCCGCTTCTCTACTCTCACCATATGAAGCACAGCATTATTCTGCTATTTGACGCTGGTATTTTGTGAGAGCGTGGTCCTATCTTGGTCGAGTTGATCCATTCGTGGATTTACCACGACAGTAAATTTGTTATACGTTACGATATACTGTTGAGATAAATTTAATGTTATACCATCATTATCAGATTGACGTACTAAAAAAGTTAACTGTTAATAGAATACACCACCATTCACTCGCTTCAAAAGTATAGAATGAAGGATACAAATAGGATTATATCTATGTAAAAATAATTAATGAATTGGTTCAAGAAATCAGAATAAAAAACGATCCAATATATATCTCATATGAAAAAGAATGTTTGAATTCCCATGAAGGTCTAGCTTCAATAGTTTCATTCAAAGCAGCTCGCAACCTGTATCTAAAAGCAAATAAAACGCTGTGAGCGAATGCGTAGGATTTTTGTTATGTGAGGACGAAATTCTCGCGTTTATCTCGTTAACGGAGCGGAGTTTATACGTGGTAGAGCCACGCTGCAGCTATATTATGGATGTGGCACGGATGGTTCGGCTCGTTGGGTAAGTACGACGCACTTACAGAATACCTGCGTAAAATAGCAGCTCAAGGCTGCTGTGTTTCATATGGTGAGTGTAGAGAACCGGAGACCCTTTTACTGGAAACGAGACATTCCACCTTAGTCCTCAGGGGTAACAACGCATTTATATATATATTAATGCATCAGCATTTTGATTCTTAATCGAGGATAGATGTTCATGTTTATGGGCCACAATATCCATTTACCATTAGGTGGACTGTGTGCTCGTTTGTCACCCTTATTCTATAGAAACAAAGATATCAAAACAGACATTGTAACTAACAAAAAAGTTATTTTATAAGAATAAAAAATAGGAGTGTCTTTGTACATTATTCATATTTTTCATATTTCTTTATTGCAATCAAAATGAAATTATGAATATCGTAAAAAATAGCGTGTAGTGGCCGTGTAAGAATATCGATTATCCCATAGCGTCTCGTGGGTGTAGTATGAGGCGACAATAGAAGGCAAGCCAGTAAATGAGCGGGAGCGTCTATATAATAACAACTAAAATAAAATAAAAACTGCCTGCTAAGCGTGGCAACTATGGCAAATATATCCCCTATGAGGTAGTCTATGGGGGAGGCCTGCATTCAACAGGCATTCGAAGGGCTGTAACGGTAATCAAAATGAAATTAATTAACACTAAAACTTTAGCAATTTGGAATAATAATGGTAGTTTAAGCTGCAACTGAAACTTTTAAATACTGATTAATATTAATTGTAGGTAGGTTTGTCCTTGTGTAATTTATGTTTGTAAACTGCCCCTACGATACAGGAGAAAATGTTAGTGTGAAGGTTACGTTTAAAAAAAAAGATAACAATGACCATGGGTGTTGCAAAGCGCTTGAAACGTCGGGAGTTGAATTAAAAGCGATAAGATTCGTAAAAGTTTTTTGTATTTGAAACTAGCTGTGCCCGCGACTTCGTTCGCATAAAATAATATTTAGCAATATATTATTATACTTTCCTATTTGTGTCTGATTTTGTCCACAATTTCTAAATTAAAAGTAGCCTTTGTTACTCCTTATAACATCAGCTATCTGTCAGTAAAAGTCCCGTCAAAATCGGTCCAGCCATTTTGGAGATTACCCGGAACAAACAGACAAAAACTTTAAAAATGTTTTTGTGTTAAAGTGCCGTATATATTTTCATATGCATTTAGTAAAAAACTGTTATTTTGACATGACATATACAAATAGACACTTCAATTTTATTTATTTGTATATATTGTTATCTATGTGTATATATAACAATACTAGCTCTTCCCGGCGACTTCGCCCGCGTGTAATTTATTACGATTGGATTTTATGGGTTTTAATTTTTTTGCGCCGAACCCTAATTTCTTTTCTAAAATAGCCTTAGTTACTCCTTATAACATTAGCTATTTGCCAGTGAAAGTCCCGTCAAAATCGGTCCAGCTGTTTTGGAGATTAGCCGGAACAAACAGACAAACAAAAATTTAAAAAATGTGTTTTTGTTATAAGTACCGTATATACTTTCATATTATGCATGTAGTTAAAAGCTGTTATTTTGACAGTACAAACAGACACTTCAATTTTATTTATGTGTATAGATTGTTATCTATGTGTATATATAACAATACTGGCTCTTTCACCCGCGTGTAATTTATTACGATTGGATTTTATAGGTTTTAATTTTTTTTGCGCCGAACCCTAATTTCTTTTCTAAACTAGCCTTAGTTACTCCTTATAACATTAGCTATTTGCCAGTGAAAGTCCCGTCAAAATCGGTCCAGCTGTTTTGGAGATTAGCCGGAACAAACAGACAGACAAACAAAAATTAAAAAAAATTGTGTTTTTGTTATAAGTACCGTATATACTTTCATATTATGCATGTAGTTGAAAGCTGTTATTTTGACATTACAAACAGACACTTCAATTTTATTTATTTGTATAGATTACATAGCAGAATATACAAATATAAAGTATATATTATAATAGTATGTATATACAACATGTAACAAAAACCCTGTGGTTCCCATTAAGTGCGTTACCAGAATCAGTATCCTAACGTATAGAAATATTTTTTTTTCAAAAAACTCGACCATTAAAAAAAATTATTTTAGCAAAAAAATTTTTTTTGCAAATTGTATGTGGTTTTATTATCTCTAATTGACACGAGCACCGGTAAAGCGGAGTCTTTGACAATCCTCTTACTCCCCGGACAATGTAGAGGTAATAAAACTAAATACAATTTTTTTTATTATTTTTTTATTAAAATAAATTTTTTTAATGGTCCAGTTTTTAAAAAAAAACTATTTCTATACATTTGAATACTGATTCTGATAACGCACTTAACGGGAACCACAGGGTTTTTGTTACATGTTGTATAGGTAGTATATAAAGTAAGATATACAAATTTTACCTTGTTGCACATTTTTTGTCTAGGAGGCCGTTTGTGTAGGTTTTACACCCGCTGTTGCGTTCCGGTTTGAAGGGTAAGAGGGACAGTATGATTATACGTTTTGAGGCATTCTATCTTAGTTTTCGCGTGTGACAACGCATCTGTAGCCTTTGTTTAGAGTTGGCTGCAGCCATGGAGGTTAGATACATGTTACAATCAACTGGACCGCAGGTTCGATGGTCACACTTAGGCCCGTATTAATAAACGTTACTCAACGACGAACTCAAGTGCGTAATCATTTGATACGCCCTCATTACGAAATCAGCATCTCAAGATCGTTGCTAATTAATAAACACATAAAAACAGTATCTTAAAACGCTGTATTAAGGAATACTGTTCTGTGACTTGCACTCAAGTATACCCACTTGAGAGTCGAGTTTCGTTTATTAATCAGTGTGGCACTCAGCTGATATCGTAAACCTAAGCCGCATCTTGAGATATGTTTATTAATAAGATCATGACCTCAAGATTGTACTCAAGTGCGTGTACTTGAGCTGAGTAACGTTTATTAATACGGGCCTTAATGTTTACAAAAATATATTAATACTAGCTGCTCCCTGTGATTTCACCCGCAGACTAAAATTAATATAAATATAATACACATTTAGTAAAAAGCTGTTATTTTGACATTAAAAGAGCCACTTCAATTTTCTTTATTTGTAGAGATATTGGAGTGAATTAAAATTACAGCTAATCCCAAGAGCTTGTTTAAAAACCTTTGAGTCATTAAATAGTTATGGTTGCCGTGATCCCTCGCCTAAACAGAATTTTACGTTATATTTTAACGGATACAAGGTACATAATCGCGTGTTAGAAATTGTCATTGTAATTTAAGGTATGGTATTTACTTGCGGTATTTTTGCCTCACGTAGCTTGGTCTCGGCCCGACTTAAGATCTGTCATTATTCTGATAACACTGTGTCTACGTGCCAGTGAAACGTCCAGCTTAAAAATAGAGATGCATAACGGCATTGTGGTTATCGATAACTTAGTTTATTATTGATGTTAAGGCAGACGTGACAAAGTTGTAGTTCTAAATTTGTTTTGTATTTTATAAGAGGCAGCTTAGTTACGCAAAATTATATTTATTACTTCATACTATGTCTTTCTAGATTATCTCAAACAGTTTAAATACTTACACGTATGACTAAGTCAAAGCTTAAAATGATTTAAGTGTTGTTTCGTTATCAGGTGCTAATGAAATAAAGTTAATTTATTCTTTTTTTATCATGATAACAAAAATGTGAGATATATAATTAAGAAAAAAAATTAAATCAAAAACTCGACATGACAATCGATATGCCTCCATCACTACTTAATGTATACCTTCCTACAACTAAAGATATAGCAGCAGTGTTTGTAAACATATAATTACTTGGTAGGTCGATGCATATCAGCTGTCTGCTGGTGTGCACGTCAGCACACAATCTCGAATGTATCTGTGTATGTATGTGTTAAGAAGTCTTGCATGTTTTTGCATGTGTACACACTGGATGTGTGTGCGTTGGAAACTAGTTTTGCGGGAATATGAGTGATTGTAACGCGCTTTAATTTTGCGACCACACAAGGAATGATGTTGATTCAATTAATTTATATATAGTTTTGAAAATTAAGGATGCTGTTACATAAGTTTACCGTGTTGTAGCGGTGTATAGATTCAAATCAGGAGATGGACAGCAGCGTCTTCCTAATAATGACTAAAAATAAAATACTGCGGTTAACAACCCGCTTGCCAAGCGTGGCAACTATGGCAAGTTCCTCCCTATGAGACAATCTATGGGGGAAGCCTTTGTTCATTAAGTAGGCTGTAACGGTAACGGTTATATACTCGTAAGTACTCTTTACCTAGAATTTAACCACTATATACCGATACAACTTGTTTATTTTTTTCTAATTTAACGCTTTGACTTTCATAGTTTTAAGATTCTGAAAAATCCTTTAACTATTGAATCTTTTTTTAATATATTAATATGTTAATTATGACATGCAGTGGGGGCGGAAGAAAATTCAATATCCCATATCATGTGGTAGTGAATCCGTGGGTGGAGTAACAGGCGACAGAGGGAAATGAAACAGGAGATAATCATCCTGCTCAGCAACTCAAAAATAATAAAAAAATTGCGATTGACATGCCAACCCACCTGCCAAGTGTGGCAACTATGGCAAATATCCCCTATGAGCCAATCTATGTGGGAGGCTTACTTTCAGCAGTAAAATTTTAATAGGCTTTAATGAAATTAATGTATGAATAAATATATACGAGCTTTGAATATATTAATAGTTTCTACACGAATATAAATTATTTTTACGAGCTAATTAGGAGTTTTTGCAAAATTTGTTTTATTACAACATTTTATATGTTTGGTAAATCTACTTACTACATTTTCGACTATAAAAATAAAAAAAACGACCATTAATTCTTTCTTATCAAGTAAAACACGACTAAAAACGCGAGCGCAAAAACATTTTGTTAAAATTACCATGACTTAATTATTGCCATTAATTAGAACGCACTGATAGAAATAATATCAAAGATAAAAACCGGCCAAGTGCGAGTCGGACTCGCGCATGAAGGGTTCCGTACCATCGTAAAACAGGTTTCTAGTAGGGCAGCCCCTTTTAATTTTTAATTTATTTTAATTTTTATTATTTGTTGTTATAGCGGCAACAGAAATACCATATTCTGTGAAAATTTCAACTGTCTACCTATTACGAATCATGAGATACAGACGCCCGCTGATAGACAGACGGACGGATGGACTCACGGACGGACGGAGGCTTAGTAATAAGGTCCCGTTGGTTACCCTTCGGGTACGGAACCCTAAATAGATAGCACTGGAGACGAATTGGTGAAAATATTTTTAATAGTTTAATTAGTGTGATTGTTGTGTATCCGATTTTATCACCTTTTAAGCCTAATTGTGATAATGTCAGTGTTAAACGCGTTTAGTACAAAATTTTGCATAGTCAACGAGCCATGCAATAATAGACTTTTGTTTAATCATCTTTTTATTGCAAATTTTCATAAAAAATTATTATAATCTTTATCGCATTATTTCGCGGTTCATTGATATTATGCTCATTTATGTAATTGAGCAATATACTATTGTTTCTGCTTCTTTTTGTTTTATGAATGATTATAAATTTAAATTAAATTTTATCGCGTTGACTTTGCAAACATATTTAATTATATAATTAATTAAATTTATGTTTACCTACAGTCTTACGCATATGTAGAAAATATGAACAGAGCAGTACGTCTGTAGCAATTATTATTAAACATTAAATAAGTTCTGCCGTAAGCTATCTTCTTGTTTATCTCATGTAAAAGGTATTGAATTCTTAATACCTGGAAATTGTAATAAAAGTAATTAATTATCTCAGCCGATCTGTACTTGGTTTATTAGGTAATAAAACCCTGAATAAATTTAAATAAAGTTGACTAACTATGGCAGCGACTCTGTTCGGCTTAATAACGAGAAGTGAAACGATTTGGTTTCTACGAGTACACCTACTGCATTTCTTGTATATTTTGTATGATTCCAAATTTTATATTCCAAGATTTAAGTATTCCAAAACAGAGAACCAAAAAAAAAAGTAAAATATGAACTTTTTTTTTATAGAATAAGGGTGACAAACGAGCACACAGTCCACCTGATGGTAAGTGGTTGCTGTGGCCCATAAACATCTATATCTATCTTCTTTTGCGAATTAAAATGCAGATGCGTTGTCAGCCGTGAGGACTAAGATATAATGCCTCTTTTCCAGTAAAAGGGTCTCCGGTTCTCTACACTCACCATACGAAACACAGCAGCATTAAGCTGCTATTTTACGCTGGTATTCTGTGAGAGCGTGGTCCTTCCCCGGTCGAGCCGACTCATTCGCAGCTATATTAATAGTATCCAATACTTACCCCGAATGTTTGCTCTACCACGTAAAAGTCGGCTTTTTATACTACTTGAATTTATGTGTAATGGGATACTATTACAAAATGGTAGTAAAATAGACTAAGTTAACTTTGTGGCGTATTTTTTTGACTAGGAGGCCGTTTGTTTTGCGTTTACAAGCAGCAATAATTACATAATCTATGCAGACAAACATTATTTATTTACAGTATCGATTTATTACCGTTATATTACTACCATAATTACGTGCTAAGAGCGAGTAATGTCATTCAGTAGTGTAATTAAGGACGCTTCGTATGTTCAATCAAGTTTATTTCACCTGACACTTTTTAGTTGGCCCAAGATCGGGGTTACCGGTCCTTATCGATTGCTGTTCAGATTGTTACGGTATATTGCTTTATTTAAAAGTGAAACGGAAACTTTTGTGGATATCAAGTGGTGCCGATATTTTTAATGTTTACACGAATTTTTATGTTTTCGTTTACGATCCATCGATCGTTTATGTTTTTTTTTTGTTAGTAAGAAATTTTAATAAGAATTATTTATGGTTTTAGGAGGTATGATTTAGTACCAACAACATTCTCCCAATTTTTCGTTTATATGTTGAACCAAATACTGGAATAAAAGGTAATACCTTCTTACTCCTCAGGAGAAGAACGGCATCAAAAGCTGTGAGGCTCAGGGGTGTTAACTGACAATCAAATCAAAGGCATCTGTGGCCTTCTTTATCTTAAGCTGGTTGTATGTATCCATCTACTGAATTGACCACTTACTAACAAATGGAATGAAGCACACAGTCCAATCAACGGTGACGAATAGGTCACAGATAGACTATTACAACTCGATTAAAAACGAAAATATAAATAAGTTGTCACTCTTAAGACTAAGTTGGAATGCCTCGTTTCTAGTAAAAAGGATCTTCAGTTCTCACCACTAACCCTGCGAAATTACGTGGCTATTTTAAGCTGGCTTTGGCTTTGGCTTTGGCAGCGTGGTTCTATAAAATTGTATTATATATGATCTATAGTGACCACTAATCATCAGGTGAGTATTGCTTGTTATTTTCGCATGACATTTAAAAAGTTTCTTACGACATTCTTACACAGCTAAAGCGGGACGAGGTCTATCTTATTGCAATCTTAGTACCACCGCTGCGAGTAATTTTGAAAGCCGTGATTTTTGTTCGGTTAAATAAAACTTTTAACTGTATCCTCGTTAGTGAGTGCACGTAAGACATATGACCTCCGAATGTTCGGCGAGGCGCCCTCGGCGGACGGACGCGGTTCCGCGCGGTGCCTTTATAATTGATGTGCATAAACACGCCGTCGTATATATAGGATGTTAACATTTTCAATTCTACTGCTACTATGTTATATCAGTAACTTTATGTTGTTAGCCAAAAACGTGTTCAAATTATTTTCTTAAAAAATGTAATTACATATTTATTTATTAATAGTTGGGTTTTAAAAATTTCGTGTAGTGGTGAATAGGAAATACTAGAAAATTATTACGGCTTTCAACAGATGGCGTTATAAAATCTTGTTTGTTTCAAAGTAATATACCTAGCCCGGGATGGTTTTCAGCCTCAAATTTGCGAGACGGCTAGTACTGTGTACCGTTTTTCTAGTGTGTACATACATATAAAACGTGATATATAAGGAAAATTCTCTCTACAAAAGGAATCGTCTTTACAAAGGCCCACGCCTAGCAGTGTACTTTTACGGGCTGATGATAAAGTCACTTGCATTCATCGACTTCTTGCATGTCTTACCAGGTCGTCACTGTATCTAGTGGGGGGACGCCCACTAGATGGCGTGACGAGATCACACAACCTAATAAATTAAAATTTAGTTTTTAAACCTCATTTTGAACTCTATGTGAGTTCTGAGGTTTCTCTGACCGAAATAAAAACGGCGAAAGAAACTCTATTCTATCTAGTATCTTACAATGTTCTTTGTCAAAAATGAAACATGGGGCTATTATGTTAAGTCCTCGGATCGTAGGAGGCTCATTTTTCAGTTATGTATTGTTACAGGCTGATGACGAAATAGCTATTGTATAAATTTCTATTGATTTCCAAATTTAATTTAGTACGCCCTGTATGAACTTAAAAAATAGAAAGTAATTCGAAATTTATGTGTATTCAATCTATCAAAACCACGTTCACGAACATCCTATATCAGAATACAGTCATAAACGTATACATATACATCTCAGTTCACACACACATATAGAAGCGTCGGATAGCGCCCAGCAGTGCGTAAATATATTTTGTACGGACAAAACTGTTATTTTAAAATAATAATTGATGTGCATTCACATTGTGCCCGTTTGTCCGCATCTAACAATTGTCAATGGTTGGTTGTTTTTTTTTTCTTTTGTGGCAAACCGCACTATTATTTTCCAGCTAGTACCTATATAAAATGTAAATGGTGGGAAATATGTATAAAAAAATAATTTGAATTCAACAGTTCCAATAATTCAAAATCCTAATTGTAATCTTTTCGACACAAGTATTCGTAACGTTTAAAACATTGTAATGGTGGCAGATGCAAAATTCTTACATTGACGGAAGCATGGAACTGATCCATAGAAAAAATAAGTCAGCGCAATTAATATGTATATAGCATTTTTATTTAACTACTATTTAACCTTTAACGTTGTTTTATAAAGTCGTCTCTGAGCGCTATATTGATGCTTATCTGTTAAATTTTTAATGTTAATTTATATTAACATGTAACTAAAATGTATTGGATTAAGTTAATTTTCACGCTGAATTCAAACAGGATCATGATTCTCATGTGATAGAATAAAAAACTTAGTACTATTACAGTACAACGTAATATTTTCACAATTATTGTTAAGAAAGCGATCTTGACCATTCGTTTAGAAATTATACTCGCTATCACTTAATGTCATATCCAGACCGAATTTAGGTCACGGCAGACCAGTCCCAAAGGAGACTAGCCTTCGGCGCAGGACAGGATTATAGTGCCCAAATGTATGCGCAAGCACAGTTGCACTTTCTACTCCCTCACTCTCATAGTCCGATGGGACGGTAAACCGACACGACTTGAGAGATACCGGGCGCAGGCCCGACTGCTTTACGTGCTTTCCAAGCCACGGGGGTGAGACACCGCAAACTTCCTGGCTCCGGGCAGCTATTGAGAATTTCTTGATGGAAAAGCTCAATAACTGATTTTTTTTGGCCCGATCCGGAATTCGTACCCGGGAATTCATGATCAGCAGTCGCACTACTACAACAACTAGACCAACGAGGCAGTCATGTCATAGGTACTGAAAGCACAGTCGTTACACAAGAAATTATTATTAATAAAACAATTTAAAAGTGCATAATTTAATTCAATACACCTCGTGTGTCTGTCAATATGGCTGTATTGCTTCAGTATAAAAGCTACCGGTGATCGCAGTCATTAAAAACCCATAAATAAAGTTGAGAGTCGCCCGTCCTGACCGCTCGACATCTGTTGCAGGCTTCGACAGGCGGCCCTTGTAAAAATAAATACGCGACATATTCGAACGACTTTCGAAACTTTAGAACTGACGCAATTTTCACCTTGTTCCCACCATTTTTGGATACTCTGACATTTTAACAATTAAAGAGTTTTGTTTCGGAAGTAAAAGCGTAATCGATCTTAACCGTTCTTCAAAGTTTACTTTCGTACAATATTTCAAGATGTAAAAGTAAATAATAATAGGTATATTTTGTATGTATTTATTTTGTTAAACAATGGAACGAAATATATAAACAGCGTATAAGTAACTTAAAAGTTATATTTGTCAAAATTTTATGATTTATTTAACCCAAGGTACCTTATAGCTTATAGGTACCTATAAAAGCGCGATACACGAAAATCTGAACTCAAGATTATTTCTTTTATGGCTCTTTATCTCATTTTCCAAACAAAATTGTTTCCAGGAATTTATTAATCCAAACGACCTTATCAGTCGCAAACAGTTTTTGCAACTATTGTTCTTTGTATTTCATTCAAAAAGAAAATCATGATCAAAGCGAGAAACTAAAAAATAATATTCACGCAAATGGCTTATTAATCGTTACGAAGTGCAGCAAATTTCTTTTATCATTTACATTACATAACAATTAAAGTTTTTCTATGAATAATGGTGGGTTTATAAAACAAAATTACACCTAAATTTGAAATTAAAAGTACAATTCCAGTTGAAAACGTTATTGTTCATAAATTACAATTTCTAATAGATCATTCGCGTTTAAAAAACAATTTATTATGGCTACATTAAATCAAAAATATGTCTAACACATTCTTAATCCATTTTAGCCTGTTAATTGGAACTGTTATTAGTACGCAAGGTGTGAAACAGCAAGTAGGTTGTGAATGGAAGAGAATAACATTCGTGAATAAAAAAATAACAAAACGATTTTTCAAACTTAAAAAGTTGCCAGAAAACGAATTTTTATTTTTTCCATAGCCCAATTACAGCTAATAAAATAACAGATATTGCTACAGAAGAGACAAGTTTAATTGCTTGTTTTTTTTTGTAGAGTCTAATTCTGGGTGCATTTTAATTTTTGCATTTTGGATAAAGCATTTCCTTAAATATGTACATATATATTATAGAAAAAAAACAAAACGTTTATTTTAACTTTTTAAGGCATAGGTACGTGTTTGTTGTGATTACACACCCTTCGCCTATACCTCACTATTAGCCTTCTTAATTTCACAACTGGACATCCTGGGCTTTTCCAAAAATGCACCACCTATCATTTAGAAATTATACACTGGGATGACGGGTTGGTGAGTACAGAGCCGATACTCTCGCACTGATAAAGCTGTTCTCTCCACCATCAGTATCTAAAGTTCCAGAGTTTTTAAATGGATTGACAGACATGGCTCTGATAATAGACATTATCAGGGCCATGTCTCTCATTCAGCGGTGCAGTGAGGTTGGGATTGGGAAAATGGCATCTTTTCCTAATCATCATCATCACCATCATTAGAGCCCCTCACAAGTCCACTGCTAAACATATGCCTCCCCCAAGGAATGCCACAAAGTACGTTTCTGAGCCACCTGCATCCATCGACTTCCTGCATGTCTTACCAGGTAGTCACTCCATCCAGTGAGGGGCAGCCCCACACTTCGCCTACTAATACTAATCCAACTAATCATCTTCCTTAAGTCCTCCCTTTACCCGTATAAATCATAGAACGTTATCGTCTTAAACTTTGAATATTGTTAGCATCACAACAATGTAAAGGGCATGTAATGAAAGTCAATGAATTATTGTATTTAATGTGATATCCTCAGTATTGAATTATTAGGACCGTGTTTTGTGGCATTCCTAAGGGGAGGCCTATGTTCAGCACTGGACTTGTGAGGGGCTGTAATGACGATAATGATTTCATCTTCGCTAGTACTGCTGAGAATTCCAAGAAGTTCTTAATGTTTTTTAGCATTAACAAATACACGCTTACACAGAAACTACAAAAATTGTCTAAATTGCTTTAAAATAATTTAAAGTAGGGGTAATTGCTTGTATAGTAGGTGCCATAGTCATTTCTGTTTATTCATGTAAGATCTTAAACAATGCAGAGGTTATGCTAGTTTTCAATACAAAAGCTAAGGCCAAGTTCGCGGTAAGCGCGGATGCGCGTAAGGCCGATGCCACACTTAAGATAAAACTTCCATTATTGTGTGTGTCGCCCGTGACGACGCCATTTTGTCTATTAACTACGGCATAGCAGTGTAATAGTGGGAAAACTACGGTGTATGGTGAAACAGCAAATTGGTTTTACATTTATAGAACTCTACTTTTTATTGTTACGCAACATGCTGCCAAGGACAAATATTTTCAATTATTTTACACAGATATATATCGTGTATAATACCTAAACTAAACTACGAACCTTTATTGTTCTTTATTAATTTCATATCAGCTTTGTTTCATACCTGGAACAAACATAATATATTAATAAATAAAATGTTAAAACAAGTCTAAAACAAATACTATCTAAGATAATTAAGTTACCACACTGACATTTGGCGGCAAAACAAATGCTGGCAGTCATAAATTCTAGTCCAATAAAAAAGCAATTTAAAAACATTCAAATTTGAAAACAGACCTACTCGAAATCATCATTTCTAGACAAATTAAGTAAGGTCTCGCATCAGTTCAAATTCCACTTCTATCTTCTTTACAAAAAGGTGTATTTAGTTGGGGGAGTAAGTCTTTTTGGACTTGTCGCGTATTCAAGAGTCACGCAACCGTGACGTCACTGTTCGGTAACCACGCTCGATGCACAAGCGTTATAACTTCTCTATCATGAGGTTATCGGTGAACTGTTATTTTTTGCGTATTTTTACTGTCTAATGTTAATTCTTCCATAAAATATGTAACTCCCTAGTTTATTCATTAGTTAATGATGTAAGTTCTTCCGTCGCATTCAAAAATCACTGATAAAAATTATACAAATGTAAAAATATTTTAAATCGGTTTTAAATTGATTCTTATTTATTTAATATGTTGATGCAAGGTCTCCGATGATTTTTTGTTATGACAGAAATTTGATAATGAAATCAAAGAATCCAGATTTTAATTCTTCAAATCCTTCTATTAGATGTAAAATATTTTATTTATTTCTAATACATTCAATAAAAGTGGTACGTAATTTAAAAAAAAACAACTCAACATCAACAGTCAGGTTGTCTGCGTCTCTGACGCACAACACGCGGTCTCAAAAATTACGACGTTTTGACATTTCCGGTTCCTAAAAAGCCGACAGGCCGGCGGAATTGCTACAATGACTTGACCCGTTGAAGGTTTGTATAACCTTTAATTCATTATCTATAAAAATATAATATTTTGTACTTTAAAGTTAAATATGAGAGACTGCTATCGCCAAGTCCTCTGCAATCGTGGCGATTACGGTTAAAGCTAGTATTTGTTGAGCTTTGGATTATTTATGGGCTGTTGAAGATAAGGAGAGTAACATTTCTGAGCATGATTTTCCTCTTAATTCTGAGAGAAGATACTTTTATACTGCTCCACTGCAAATAATCTAACACAAGTAGAATTAAACACAAGCGCCTAACCCCTCAGCTACCCTACCACGGTTCTTATAAAATATTATATCAGAGCAGTTGTGCTGCGAAAACGAATGCGAAACGTTTCGAAGTTTTTTATTCAACATTAAATTTGATGGACAAAGGTGAAATGATTTGTGATTTGATCACCTCACTCGGTAAGCAAAATGCAGTCTTTTGAATGCTATACTTGTTACCGGAATTGACCTATTTAGTAGCTACTGTACACCTGCAACAAACTTTATATAAAGAAGGTTACATATGCGTTGTCCCCTCTAAGAACTAAGATGGAATGCCTCATCCTGTGATTGGTGCCGGCGTCTTATACACTTCCAAATGGAATACAACAGTGAAAGTGCTGATTTTTGGCGGCAGAGATAGATAAGAAAAAAGGAAGAAAGAAAGTCAAAAAAGGAGTCCTACCACCGTTCAAAAACATACATATGAACATTCAGTACAACATATAGTGGGCACTAAGCATCCTTCAATTTCGCAAAGTAAAAGAGGGGAGAATACGGAGGTTTCATCATTATATTTTAGACTCTTGAGCTCGTGTTAGTATTTGAAATTGTTACTAACCATTTGGGTTATATTCAAAGTCTTCTTATTTATAACAGAGTTATACAAACAGAAAGCAAAATCGAAATGAATTCAATAGCTTTGTAGAAAAAAGTGCGTGACTCTACAGACGAAATATATTCAAATTTCTGATTATGAATGGTCAGCCATTTCGGGTGAGCCGTTCATTTTTGTTCTTTTAACAATTCTTTTATGAAATAGTGAATGATTGATAGGTAGGTTGATGTCTTTTTTGTTCGTTATATCATTAGTAGTTAATTACTTGTGAACTCGATCATTTGTAGCCTTGGCGTGGGTTTGTTAACGTAGGCTAGGAAAAAGTGATACGCTTCAGGTGGCACATTTTTACTGTTTATTTTATCGGTATAATAATAAAGCAATAAATAAATATGCTACAATGTTTCACACAGACCTTTGTAGTGTTTTTCCTTTCGACATACAATATTTGTTGTGGAAAAAAAAATGGCACATAAAAAGTAGATAATGTAGATTGAGCACAAATTGTGATTATTCTATTTTCCGAAATTAAAAGTATAAAGTTTTTTTTTAATTTTCTTAATTATGCCATATCCATTTTAAAACGCATGCTATCAAGTTTTACCTTGTAAAATCTTTTTGACTCTGCAAGTACTTGACTATGATTTATGACTGTTCAAACAGGTTGAAACAACTTATTGCTTAAATTCGATACTTACTTAAAGTTATTGCATTATATAAGATTGAATGTATCCCATAATTTTGAGATTATAAAGTTGAAAGTAGCTTCAGAAAATATTCATGTGGAATGGCCTATAAGTCTAAAACTATTAAGATATTTTTTTTTATAGAATAAGGGTACTCATAGTTTAGAAGGTATATGCGTATGATTTATATCTATTCGACCTAATTTTTTGCGTTAATCTTTTGCAATATATCTATTGCTGATCATATTAAATGCGTGTTACCAAGGGCAACTTTTTTTTTCAAATCAGTGCAAGCCATTGTTACAGGATATTTTTTTTCTTTTTTATTTTAATAATGCGATACATAAAATATTTAAGTGATTTGTATTTTTAAATTTGGTAGGTTCCTTTTAAATCAAGGAGTCAATCTAACCTACCAATGTTCATTTATAACAATGGCCTTTTTAATAAAGTATATTTAATATAATAAATTATAACCCTATCAACATCATTCGAGTGTAAGCAAAGTGTAGGGCAGCCACCAGACGAAGTGACGACCTGGTAAGAGATGCAGGAAGTCGATGGATGCAGGTGGCTCAATACCGCGCTTTGTGGCAATTCTTGGAGGGAAAATGTTCAGCAGTGGACTTTTGATATAATGATGATGATGATGATGATGATGATCAACTTTATTTAAAATTTCGATATAAAAGGATAAAGGAAAAATAAGATAAATAACAGTCTTATTTGAAAGGTATGGCGGCGTTATATTTTATTCGTTACAAAGATTTTGCGCAACACCATGTTTTTGTGCTTACAATAGAAGTTTATCGAGCCCGGCATTAAAATGATTAATCCGCGGAAGCGAGCCACAGCAACATCACAGTGACGTAAAGTTGCGACAACCGACAAAAACTCTATGAGCACTAACCTACAAACACTAGAGGCAACACGGCAACCGTCTTGAGTAAGCATCCGGCCGGCCAATCGAGCCAATATATCCACCAGATTACAGAGACTCCTGGGCCTGCACCCATAACCCCCTTTGTCGTCTGTTGAAGTAGGATGCGGGGAGGGGATGCGGGTCAGATTGTACCGGTGGTAGTTTAACAACAAGCAAACGTCACTTGAGCACATTACGGGTTTAATCGGGACTTCCTACTTATGGACCTGGTAGCGCGCCGCACTGAGATTTGTTCCAATTTTGAACGTTTGATTTTTCTGGTAGCTTAAAAAAGGAACACTGGCACAAACGATCTTGACAAAATGAAGTCTAAAATATTAGAAAAAAAAAAACAATGTTCTTCGTGTACTCAGTAACTAAACAAAAAACATCTCTAAAAATAGGAGGTTATTAGATACTAGAGGAGGTTTTATAAAAATCATTTATTACTAATTACAAGATCGCATTTATGTTTTTTTTTTTTATAGAATAAGGGTGACACAGTCCACCTGATGGTAAGTAGTTGCTGTGGCCCATAGACATCTACATCTATCTTCGTTTGCGAATCAAAATGCAGATGTGCTGTCAGCCGTGAGGACCAAAATAGAATGCCTCTTTTCCAGTAAAAAGGGTCTCCGGTTCTCTACACTCACCACACGAAACACAGCAGCATTAAGCTGCTATTTTGCGCTGGTATTCTGTGAGAGCGTGGTCCTTCCCCGGTCGAGCCGACCCATTCGTGCTACAACTATACTATTAATATAGCTGCAACATGGCTCTACCACGTGTAAAATTTATTATTTGGTTGTATTTTTATTTTATTGGAAAGGAACATGCGAGGAAAAAACGTAAAATAAAAAAATATCATCATATTATAGCGTATTATTCATACTCGTAAGCTTGTGTAATATTATGGCATTGGAAACGCGGGTTTGTTAATAGGGGTTGCATATTTCATTTCATTATACGTGTGGAGACATTTTATTATTCTAAGGATGTGAGCACATGAATTCAATATGTAAAAAGACTCAGTGAGGAAACGCATTGGCTGCGTTCTTAGCACTGTATCGCAGTGAGTAAGACTGTTTGATATATTATGTAGTTTTTAGTTTCCTTTACTGTAATGAACATTTTTTTTTATAGTATAGGGTGACAAACGAGCACGTAGTCCACCTGAAGGTAAGTGGATACTGTGGCCCATAGACATCTACATTTATCCTCAATTAGGAATCAAAATGCAGATGCGTTGTCACCCGTGAGTACTAAGATGGAATGCCTCGTTTCCAGTAAAAAGGGTCTCCAGTTCTCTACACTCACCATAAGAAACACAGCAGCATTACGCTGCTATTTTACGCTGGTTTTCTGTGAGAGCGTGTTCCTACCCGGTCGAGCCGACCCATTCGCCCTACAACTATACTATTAATATAGCTGCAGCATGGCTCTACCACGTATAAAATTTATTATTTGGTTGTATTTTTATTTTATTGGAAAGGAACATGCGAGGAAGAAAACGTAAAATAAAAAAATATCATCATATTATAGCGTATTATTCATACTCGTAAGCTTGTGTAATATTATGGCATTGAAACGCGGGTTTGTTAATAGGGTTGCATATTTCATTTCATTATACGTGTGGTGACATTTTATCATTCTAAGGATGTGAGCACATGAATTCAATATGTAAAAAGACTCAGTGAGGAAACGCATTGGCTGCGTTCTTAGCACTGTATCGCAGTGAGTAAGACTGTTTGATATATTATGTAGTTTTAGTTTCCTTTACTGTAATGAACATTTTTTTTTATAGTATAGGGTGACAAACGAGCACGTAGTCCACCTGAAGGTAAGTGGATACTGTGGCCCATAGACATCTACATTTATCCTCAATTAGGAATCAAAATGCAGATGCGTTGTCACCCGTGAGTACTAAGATGGAATGCCTCGTTTCCAGTAAAAAGGGTCTCCAGTTCTCTACACTCACCATAAGAAACACAGCAGCATTACGCTGCTATTTTACGCTGGTTTTCTGTGAGAGCGTGTTCCTACCCCGGTCGAGCCGACCCATTCGCCCTACAACCATAATATAGTTGCAGCGTGGCTCTACCACGTAAAAAAACACATTGTATATTAATCATACAATCGAACATATTATCAATATTATTTAAATAATTTTTGTAAAAAGAAGACTACTTAAAGACCCTTTATCTTAGTAAATTAGGATAGGTAATCGGTTTCTTTAAAAAACATCATTTTTATACGTGGTAGAGCCACGCTGCAGTTATATTATGGTTGTAGCACGAATGGGTCGGCTTGATCGAGGTGGGACCACGCTCTCACAGAATACCAGCGTAAAATAGCAGCTTAATGCACCTGTGTTTCGTATGGTGAGTGTAGAGAGTGTAGAGAAACATAGTAAAATAACTGTAAGAACGACCCATCGACACAATATAACAGAGATAACCTTCGTTAGCCTTTTAAGTCCACAGCTGGACTTAGGTATTTTCAAGAATGCGGATGCATTACTTAAAATATTTTTTCACGTACGCCGGATTGCGCAGATGGATTGGTAGGCACAGAACTGAGACTCTCGTTGGTACTAGTAATTATGCTGCTCCTAAATATTATCCGCTCGTCGTTGATCAGAGGAAATGAAACAGGAGTGAAACAGCATATAAAAAAACTGCGCTTGCCAATAATGGCAACTATGGCAAAAATGCCCTCATTATGCAATCTATGGAGGAGGTCTATGTTCAGCAGTAGACTTTTGATAAGGAATGAATGAATTTATGAATGTAACTATTAACTTACGAAAATTTGGATATTTTCTTTTAAATTAAAAATGGGCTCACTCTTGACCTCCATCTGGCTCGAGGGAAAAGATGAGGTCTACGATTGAGCGAGTTTGCCCAGGAGAAGCCTGTTCACATGCACCTTGAAGAGGTTTATAAATCTATATAATATGTATATTATTTATAAGCCATTACAGCCTATTGAAGTGCACTGCTTTACATAGATTGCCTCATAAGGAGAAAGCCCCCATAGATTGCCTCATAAGGAGAATATTAATTTGCCATAGTTGATATGCTTGATAGGCGGGTTGGCGGGTTTTTATTTTCTAGTTGTTAAGAAGACGCTGCCCATCACTTGGTTTGTTTACCTGTCGCTTCTTATGACACCCACAGTACGATATGGAGTAGTGGTTATTCTAACGCCGCTACTACACGGTGATTATATTTATGTAATAAATAAATATAACATATTTATTACATAAATATAATCACGATGCATGAACATCTTAAATCTTCGAACGGGTTATTTATTTGTAAATGGAATGTGTGTGCATTGCATATCTATTGCACAGTACCTTTTAATAATTAAACTTATATCATACACAAGGTACTGTGAAATAGATATGCACAAAAACTTGATTAAATAGATGTGAACAAAACAAATTAAAAAAAAAATTGTTGTATGTTTGGTCAATTTCGATCACCAGCGGTATTAATATTGACTAGGAATTGTTCGCTTTTTCTGACTTGGAGTCACTCATTCGTTCCAATCTCACCAGCAATTCCTTTGGTGTAGCAGTTCTTCATCTCCCTCCGATTTTCAGATGCGAATTGGCATACTTCACATGACCTCGAAATGTTTTTTTATTTTCCGAAGCTTCTAGTTTCCTTCCGTTCTTCAAATTGTCATTAAGAAGTACCTGTGGGAGTCGAACTCAAATTGCTCGCCTAAAATGAAATGCTATGGAAAAAGGAAGCCCAGGGCTGCTGTAAATCAATAATATAGCAATATTTTGCAATATGCACCTCTTGCAATAACTCAGATATGACCACAGCCTAAGCGGCCCTAAAAACTCGTAAAGGTCGGTTACCGGCGCAAAAAACTTGACTGTTTATGTTGCAACTGACAGGAGCACAATTATAATTTAAAGCCCCCACATTGAGTTGATTAAGAGGCAATAATGTCATTATATCTGGTTATAAAAAAGTCATTACGCTTCGACATACTGTGTGAATATAGAAGGACGTAAGTGATAGCTTCTTGTTGTGATACTTTAGCGTAAAGTAGGTTGTAAAGATAATTAAAATGTGGAGAGATATCAACTGTGTAAATGTATTATCTGTTATAATAAAATCTTTAACAATAAATTGTATTGTTTTAGTACAACGAAAAACGTTTAAAAAATTATTTTACTGCAATGAAAGACGTATGCTAATTCATCGCAAGCGCTAATATTAACTTAGATTATTATATACTTAAATATGAGAAAACATCCCACACTCCATGATAACAATATTTTCTAATTTATAGTGAAAGTAAAGCGTTACAAAAGCGACATGTAATAAAATAGCCATCGACATAATATTATATAAATCGCATATTACAAAGGTGACGTGGTTGCGGCACCCTGCAGTTGAATGATATCATCGATATGACGCCTCGACTGACGTCTAGAACCACTTTCTTTAGGATGACAGCGTAAAAGGCAGCATAATGCTGCTAAGTTTTTTTCTTTTTTTTTATATAGAATCAGGGTGACAAAAGAGCACCCAGTCCACCTGATGGTAAGTGAATACTGTGGCCCAAAGAAATCTACATTTATTCTCGATTAAGAATTAAAATGCAGATGCGTTGTCACTCCTGAGTACTAAGATGGAATGCCTCTTTTCCATTAAAAAATGTCTCCGGTTCTCTACACTCACCATACGAAACACAGCAGCATTAAGCTGCTATTTTACGCTGGTATTCTGTGAGAGCGTGGTCCTACCCCGGTCGAGCCGGATCATTCGTGCTACAACCATAATATAGATGCAGCTTGGCTCTACCACGTAAAAGTTTCAAGGGCCGAGAGACAGGTGCAATTCTCTGCAGACCTTTTAAAGTAGCAACAAGGTATTCCATCAATCCCACTCTTCTTATTTTGATTCTTAATGGAGGTATGATGTAGGGAACTATGGGCATACAGCATTCACTTACCATCAGGTGGACCGAGTGATCATATGTGTAAAGCTTTATAAAATTTTCCATAGATTGTTAGTTCCAACCTGCTATTTTATATATAATAACCTTGGAAAATCTCTAACGTTTGACCTTTAAAAACATTGAATGTAGGAAAAAACGTTGTATCTGCTGAACTGGTTGTGGCACAAAACTATTTTTATCTGCTGTATAAAATTCAGGGTAACTCAAGAAGGATAAAAATGTAAAAATATAAACAGAACTTATTTCAGAATCTTCTGATTAAGGGTCTATTACGTCAATATGGGACTCTTAAAAGCAAAAGTGAATTAGTTTACCGTTCATCATCGAATTAATTCATGTAAGGTTTAACATTACATTATTAAATGATTTTTGAATAATATGCATTGGTATGCAGTTTTTCCTTTAAGATACTCTAGTAGTTTATAACCGTTTTCTAATGTTCAATAGTATTTTGGACTCGTTTTATTTGAAGGAACAAAAACTTTTCCGTATTGACATGACACTACCGCACGATACGTTCGTTTTATTTCAAAC
Organism: Parnassius orleans; assembly: GCA_029286625.1. Lineage (NCBI taxonomy): Eukaryota > Metazoa > Arthropoda > Insecta > Lepidoptera > Papilionidae > Parnassius > Parnassius orleans. The sequence continues at coordinate 2,892,570 of JAGSMP010000083.1, forward strand.
GTAATAAATCCTGCTTGCGTTGTTTGTACGTGATGCACTGCATTATTTAATGCATAAAAAAATATATACGTAAACACTTACTATAAAACCAAAATATGATGACCTCTTACACAGGCTTAACGCTATAAAACCGCAAGTACCGGAGAAAATTCTATCGATATTCAAGTGCCATATTACATTGGATATTTTACGGAGGTAAACAGCGACAAAACTTTTTACAGTGTAACAAGGTATACCAGTATATCAAAATGAACTTTACTATAATAGCTTACAGTTTATAATTGTATGAAGCTAATGGATATTTAGCGACAAAACTGTGTTCATCTAAGGTTTTCACAACACGTCAGTGTCCATTGAATGATTGATAGCGATAGATTTACGACTTCGCTAAGTCGTAAATAAATTTTCCTGCGACTGATCGCACATTGGTTTACGTTTTTTTGTCAGTTTTCTAATATATAAACACACTGCGTACACAGTTGCTCTCGCATGATTTCTATCCCTTTATACAATAACATAATACGAGTGAAAGTATTAGTAATTTTACACGTTGAGAGTACAATATCACTGGATTAGAGATAAAGGTTTGAAATAATGAGACGTTTTAGTATTTTCTTAATTTAAATGTTTACTTATAGTAGAGCCACGCTACATTATGGCTTGAGGACTCAGACAGAAAGGGAAAGAAAATCAAAGCGCTTTATAGTTACGCTAAAACTAACCAACAACATAGTTTTAAGAGTATATGAGTATATGTATATAAGTTAAGCATGGTATCGGCATCACTTGAAATGTACATAGTCTTTTTTGTCTATTTATTATCCTTTGCCTGAGGTCTTGAGGGTCGCCTCGACCGGGGAAGAACCTCCATCGCACAGAATACTAGCATGAAACAGAATCATAATGTTGTATTTGGTATGGTGAGTGACGAAAACCGGAGACCCATTTTAGTTGTATGGAGGCGTTTCATCTTAGTCTTCAGTCAACGTATCTGTATTTTGATTCTTAATTGAGGATAAATTTAGTTTTCTATGGGCACTAGCATCCACTTACTTATAGAAAGGCAGTATAATTACAGGCTGTGAGGTATTCCAACTTAAACCTCAGAGATGACAACGCATCTATAGACTTCTTTGCTTGAAGTTAGTGGCAGGTGTGAATAGGTTTCAGTAGCCACTTACCATCAGGTGGTCTGTAAGGTCGTTTGTTACTTCATTTTTATTAAAAAAGAAATAAAAGTTCGAAGTTCAAATTTTATTACTTTATATCGTATCGTAGGGTAAAGTGGACAATAGTTGGCACAGAACGAGCCACGTGCAACGTTCAATGCGGGTTTCCTAGTACCCATTGCCATTTATGTGTATATTGTGTATTTTACAATAAAAACTAGTTCAAGTTACATTTTTATGTGCATTACTTTATTGAGTACATTAAAATATGTGGAGGAAAATATGCTGTTTGCATACATTAGACGACTCACTCAGCTTTGTCTGATAGCATTCGTGAAGTATTTTTAAACGACTCCTAAACGATCGTGTTTACATAATAGCACGTGTGAGATTTCTTTCTGGTATGTTGTACCTAGTATACTAATATCCATATATGAGAGTGAGGGAACAGAGAGTGCACCTGTGCTTGCGTATACACTTGGGCACTATAATCCTGTCCTGCGCCGATGGCTAGTCTCCGTTGAGGTTGGCCGCCGTGACCGAAATTCGGTCTGGAGGACATTATTATAGAGACACTAGAGCGAGACCTTTGGTACTGTAGTTAACGAAGTATTCGCTTATTATAATAACTTGAGAATAATTAAATCCAGCAGTGAGCTTCAGAATAATATTTTTTTAAATGATCGACCACTCAATTAATTTGAAACAAATCTAATGATAGGTATTAATATGTTTTCGAAAATAGCCGAACCTTTTAGAAATATATAAAGGACATAATACGTTTAAAGATTTTATATCACAAATAAAACAAATTTCCTTCGAAACACCACATTGGGACGAGAAAAAAAACCCACGAATTTCGTAATAAGCACGACATTTTTAACGTGTTACTCGTCAATTCTGTATAATACCTTTAATTTCGTATATCGCGCTGAGTTGTATAACCGACGCACCCGTTCCGTTCCTCGGGTTTTTTTGTCGTATATCAGCACAATCGTAAGTTTTTACCGCTACCCGCTGGCAACGCAACACCGCAGCCCGCGGACCGTGGCGAAATCCTTTTTTTTTTCACCCGGGCGGAATTTTTATTAATTACTCTATTTCGATTAACTTCGCCAGCTAATTAAGGTTACGGACACATCGATTTATAAATCGAAACTCTTTATCGATGTGTTTATTGCACAAGGTTACAAGAAATGCCACTACGAGAAAGTGGTGCGCATGTAGGGTAAACTGACCTGTCGCTGACACTGACTTTTAAATCGACATTGATAAAAGCTGGTGAATACGGAACGGTTAAAGGTAAAGGTTTAATATTATACTGCTTATTTGGTGTTTACTTACAATACTTAAAGTTTCAACCAAACCAAAATTTAAAGTAATCCTCTTACAGCATATAGAAAATATTAAGGATATTTAAAAAAAATGTGTTTTAGAGGAACCTCCTGCAACGAGTATGGAAAAGATATACATATATAATATAAAATTGACTAGTTGGCCTGGCAGACGTATGGAGCAACACGGGCCACCGGTCTCTGGTCTATGGGCAGACGTATCTGCCGTTTCCTTTGGTGGCGTTAGAGTAATTTAATATAAACTGTATTAATAACTCTACTCAATAATACTCTGCTAAATAATAGCACAAAAGTTAATTATACAGATATTTAAAAAAAAACGTGTGTGTGTACTTATGTGCGCACGTAGGAAGTTGTACTTCTTTAGCGTAACAAAACAAAAATAACTAAAAATCACTACCTTAAATATAGTTATGAGTTCCCACGAAAACTTGAGAGACAGTTACCCAATGAAGTTGTCGCTTTGAGGTGTCAGTGTGCGCGCGCATCGTAACAACTTCATTGTGTCATTTTTAGCTGTCGGTGTGCGCGCGCATCGTTAAAAATTCACTCCCATAATTTTTCCCAAACGCCCCAAAAGAAGTATAACTTCAAAAATCAAAAAGTCATATTACTTATCAATTTCAAATAAAGGTTTTGCTTCGGCTATCCGGCAGATTATTTTTCATTTGAATACATTCAAAGTATCACGTGAAGCTACGCAGATACTTTACAACCCGGATTTGTGTTCTTGGCAGTACCGATGTATTGGGGCCATAAGACCCGCCCGTTTCATTCAATGCATTATAACAAACTATTACTACTTAACATAGACTACAGACCCTTTACATTCAACGTACATTCTTAAATTCTGTTAACCAACGGTAACAACGATCCACAATTATTATTTTGCCTCTTTTAGACCATTATATATAAAATCCAAACCTTAATATGTTTAACATAACGTCTGCATTTCAATAACCGCATTTATAGCTGTGCTTATATTCCGTCATCTACGTGCAACACTCGTAAAAAAACTTATATGACAGCATATACCAAGATGAGAACTGTTTTATTCCCGCATTAGTAAAGGCACGAAATTAAAAGTAAAACAATTTTTAATATCCAAATTAAAGTTCATAATATCTTTGCAACGTGAAGAGCCAGAGGTAAGAAAGCATAAGTTTTTCGTCTTGAATGAAGAGATGTTAATAAATATATGCGGCCACACCCAACAGAATGAAAGACATGCTATCACACAACAGCGTATCGGTTACATGAATTGAAAAATTATTGTGATTAATTTGATCACTTTGTATTTAATATTTAAGAATTAAGTTAATAAATTTATTAGAAACTAGCTGTTCCCCGCGACTTCGCCCGCGTGTAATTTATTACGATTGGATTTCATGGGGTTTAATTTTTTTGCGCGGAACCCTAATTCTTTTTCTAAAATAAAATTAGCCTAAATTACTTCTTATAACATCAGCTATCTGCCAGTGAAAGTCCGGTCAAAATCGGTCCAGCCGTTTCGGGGATTAGACAACAACACAGTCAACACAACAAGTCAAACAGACAGACAGACAGAAAGACAGACAGACAAAAATTTAAAAAATCGTGTTTTAAAAGTTTAAGTTCCGTATATACGTTCATATGCATTTAATAAAAAGCTGTTATTTCGACATTACAAACAGACACTTCAATTTTATTTATTTGTATAGATTATATCTCATTAGGTTTATACATTGTTATCAACTTCTCAAAATAATTTTTAACTAGATTCACTGTGTGACATGTGTTGCTAAAGTTTTTTTTAATTTTACCCCCACACTAGATTTTTCTCCTGTACCGTGGAGGCAGTTTACAAACATAAATTGCCCTAGGACAAACATCCAGACCCGGAAAAATTATTTGTATGTAATACAAATACTTGTTCCGTGCCGGATGTTTCACAAAGTGAGGTCAGGTATAGACAGGTAAACAATTATATTATGTTAAAGACATATTAACTTTTAGATTTAAGTTTATTAAAAACCGATTAGCCAATCCTTAGTTAAAATGTATTTATAAGATAAAATTATAGTTGTGCGAATATAACAGTTGTTTAACTTTTATATTCAGTCAGGTTATTATAATTTATTTGATGAAAAACTTTTAATTGACGATTGGAAAATCGCCCTAAATCTAAAAACACTGGCTGACTAGATTCTATTAATAAATATTTGTGAGATTCTTTTTTATATTATAAATAACATTCTATATGTTTATTACTAAAGATTTATTTTTGTTTTTGTTTTGTTCTGGCGGTAACACAAGTTTATTACAATCATATTTAATTGATTTATTCGTTTCGGTGTAAGCTAATAACGTTATGGGTGTGAACGCATCTGTAATATAATTTGAAGATATGCTAAAATTAATAAATAAAATTGGATGCCCGCCCATATTCAATACTGTAGTTCTGCTGCATTCTACACTATACAATTTGTTTATTGCATTTAAAACCACCCCTACATCAATTCTTCGCTCTTATCTTCTGTTTCATTTGTTACTGAAGATAAGAAATATTGAATTTACCTCACTCATTTAATCATTAAATCAATAACATAACATAAAATCAATAAAAGAATACTTAAACTATGTGTATATTTATGTTACATAGTTAAATTAGTTTGTAATAATGAAATTGGTGTGTCCTTAAAAACTTGCGTGTTTTGTGTGCGCATTTTGTTTCTGCATGCATAATATCTACCTATTATTTCGACAAAGTCCGATTCTCATAAATTGTATTATTAAATTATTCGAGCAGAAATTCAAGTCGACATTGTGGAAAACAAAAATTCCCTTACTGACCACGGCTTCACCAATACATAACTTAAAGCCATCAACCTGCCCACCTAGCGTGACGGCTGTATAGATTTTCATTCAAAATATATAAATGGTAACCAGGAGATATTTAACCCAATAATATTCTTACAAAACATAACGAATTCCGGCCAAGAAGATTAGCCATACATAATAGTAAACGAGTAGGTATGTGTGCATGGGCACCTACGGCTTAACGTGATTTCCGAGGCATGTGGTTGTGGTACCGCCAACTTCCTGACACTAAGCTACTACTGAGAATTTTAAAAACCTAATAAATGATTTTGGTCCGACTGGGATTCGAACCTGCGTCTTTATTATGACCTCGAGACAGACAAGGCAGTCATATACGTGGTAGAGCCATATTGCAGCTATATTATAGTTGCAGCACGAATGGGGGCTCCACCGGGGAAGGACCACACTATCACAGCATACCAGCATAAAATAGCAGCTCAAAAAAACTTATACGAAATTGAAGGAATTTAAAATAACTTATGGAATTCCTCCTGTTTCAAAGCGATACAGAAACAAAACCTTTAAATTTTTTTTTTGCTTTTTCCCTTCATCTTAATAGATCCAGTGTTTTACTTCCGGTATGACGGTTGTCTAAGAAACACTTACTCGTCTAATGGGTATCCATTTTATGTCCTACGGAAGATAAGTATGTCAATGCCTGACCTAAAATAATTACATCAGTAAAAGGGGAAGTGTCTAAATTGATACGACGTTTGGCATTCAACAATCTAACTGGCAAGCTGTGAAGCGTGCTGATTACCCTAAACGTTCCAACTAGGCATCACCAATAATCCAACATTGGACTGTGTACACGCTGGCAATGAAGTGGAATTTAAGACTTAAAAATGCACATGGCTTTAATACATTTTTTAAACTACACTGGCCTCCAAAAAAATCGACCCACCCGTTAATTTTAAGTAACAAAGTTTTTATCTTAAGTATGCGTTGACATATTTGTATGTTTTTGCTTATGCGTTATAAATTAACATCTGAGTACCCACTTGACATTGTTTTGTGTATTTTTTAGCGGAATACAAGTGCTATTGTGGATATTTGTAACAGTTTAAGCATACTGATAAAAATTGTCGACTCGTGCATAGAGTGCAAGTTTATTTCGGATTTTTGACGCGTAATATTTTTGGTTCTGTGCATCGCAGTGACTTGTAGCCAAATACTCAAACGCTACTCAGTTTTAAGATGTCGTTAAGTATAGTGGTGTCACAGTCAATTTGACTTAAAGTGATAGAGCCAGCACAAGACTTAACGGCATCTTAAAATTGAATAGCGTTTGAGTAGTTGGACATTAATCTTTTAATGCTTTGTTGGAGCAGACATCTCGTTACTTTTAACCATAAAATATGGATACCATTGAAGCAGAAGCCGCTCAAGTGGTAGCTCTCGTTCGTGAAGGGCTGAGTCAACGAAATGTGGCAAGTAATTTAAATTTGAGTCGATCAGCAGTGCGTAGAGTTTATAAACGATACTTAGAGACGGGAGAGTACCGCCGGAGACCAGGGTCTGGTAGAGGACGTCTCACAAACCCGACGGATGACCGTTTTATTGCCTTGACTTCTTTGCGAAATCGGCATCTTTCTGCTGTTGATGTTCAGGGTAGGCTGAGGGAAACTCGTGGAGTGTCTGTAAGTGAGAATACGGTGAGAAGATGACTTCGGGAGTAAAACTTGACACCACACAAGCCAGCGACGGGACCAAAACTCACTGCATCTCATCGGCAAGCAAGTTTAGAATTTGCTAGGCAAATGGAATCTTGGTCAATGGGAGACAGTACTCTTCAGCGATGAAAGCCGAATGACCCTTGTAGGCTCTGATGGACGTCGTAACGTTATGCGAAGACCAAGAGAACGTTATGCTCAGTGTTGCATAAGAGAAACAGTCCGGTATGGTGGAGGCTCTACAATGTTTTGGGGCGGCATATCTTTAACCGGATGTACTGAGTTGTTTTTCTTTCGCAATTGTGCGGTTAATGCTGAAAGCTACATTACAGACATTTTGCAACCTCATGTGATGCCTGACGATGGGTATATTGGGGACAATTTTCAACTCATGCATGATAACGCAAGACCGTACGTCGCTAGAATTGTAACTGGATATCTTCAGGAGGTCGGAATTCCAGTTACGCAGTGGCCAGCTAATAGTCCGGACTTAAATCCCATCGAGCATCTCTGGGATCAGGTAAAAAGAAAGGTTAGAGCCTGAAATCCAGTTCCCGAGACGTTGGATCAACTGAAAGCCGCCTTAACAGAAGAATGGGAACAGACACCCCAAGAAGACATGAAAAGCTGATTCGTTCCCTTAATAGGCGTATGCAGGCGGTAATAAAAGCAAGAGGAGGAAACAGCCCATATTAGAGTAAGGTTTACATTTTTTTAAATGTCAAAAAATGTAAATATCGATCTTCACAATAAAATCGTAGATTTTGTAAAATGTTATGGTTTTAATGTCTCATCACGTTTCACGCACCGTTTTTTAGTTTTTTACAACCCAATAATTGCATTATTACATTACCAAGATAAAAAATATCTATCGATTGTGGTAAAAACCCATAGGACACTTTTTTGCGAAAAAACGTAGGTGGGTCGATTTTTTTGGAGGCCAGTGTATATCGAGATATTATAATAATTACATTATAACTTTAAACTATATAATGTATTTTACCATTTAAATTTATATAAAGCAATAAATTAAAGTCTTGTTAGCTCAGTGATGGTGTTCGCTTTAAAATTTTATCGTAAGCAAGCAAGCAAAACGAACATAAATGAAATTGAAAGTATTGATTAACCACGTGTTCGGCGGCGAAGAAAAACATGCACTTCTGTGAAATTTCGAGGACATGTGAAGTCCGTTAACACGGAAAGAGCAGTGTGGCGACCTTTTTGTGCTCCAAGACTCTCAGAAATAGCAGGCCTATGCCTAGCAGTAAAACAAGTGCAGACTGTTACTTTCTTTTCCTTTTACTCAACTTTTCATTTGGACATTATTGGTGCCAATATTGGCGTAAAACAAATTCAGGCGACTCCATGTTTTGAACTACTACGGATTACGATCAGAATGTAAGCATCAGTTGATATATCTTATTATTTATAGAAAATTAAGGGTGACAAACGAGCACACAATCTTGTTGGTAAGGAGATGCTGTTACCCATGCTGATGCCCATAAAAACACACCTGTCATCAAAATGCTAAAGTTAATAACCCCTAATAATAATAACTAAGATAAACCGTCATTTTTACCATAGTAGCCGATTTTTGACTTGGGTATAATTCATAAAATTCTATGTAGTGTGCGCGAGTAGCATACGTGCACTTTAATAATAGACACGCGTTACGTAGGAAGTGCTACAAACATAATATTAATACTTAGTTATTTTTATAAACGTTGTTATTAATTTATGATAAATGCGCTTTTTGTTGCATTTTACATAAATAAAGTAATAAATTAAAAAAGCGCTGTGTCATGACGATATCATAAAATTCGACATAGAGAGTTGTCAATTAATTATAATGTGAAATAACTACCGAAATTCGTTTATTTTGTATACCTATATCGAGTTTGAAATGATCGAAAATAAAATTGACGTATTTATTAAAACTCGATTTTTTCCAAATACTTTAATCAGCCAAAGTACTAGGCGTCCATGAAATAAAAGAAATAACTTTCAATACTTGAAAATTAAGAAAACAGCTGCAGCCTCTGCAATGCACAGAGGAACACAGTGTTGAACACAGTCTAAGTCCCTATCGTTTGCTAGGTTATAAGCATTACGGCTTTGTTGTTGGAAAACCAACCATAAGTAAACGTTGTTTGCCTTGAGGCTGCAACGATTTCCCTCTGTCCCGCTCGTACAAAAGTAGATAGAGTATTTACATCCCTTTCTAGTCGTTACGCAAAACGAGGCATATTTTAAAGTATGTGGGAACGTGTTTGTTTATTGATGGTTAAATGTTTTCTAACACTGTGTATTACACTTTAAGTTATAAAAAAGAAAGGTTTTAAGGTCTGTGTTAATGTCTTTAAAATTATTTAAGTCATTGATAGCAGTGCTTTTCGTTACAATTTCAGCTACGACGAGAAATTCCCAATATTTCAAAATTCGTCGGCAAAGACTTGGATGTAGAGTTAAAGGCTATGATACATAACAACTTTTCACATCATGACACTTACCTACGGGTCTATAGCCTAATTAAGAGCCATTACTTTTTACTAACTTTCGAATTTTTTAAGTATTAGGATTGTATGATCAGATGATTGGTTTCTTTACCTTAATGTCAAACATAACTCTAATTTATTACTAAAAGAGTTTTTATTGCATGTTTAACCTGATATTTGTACCTATAAAATTAAAAAAGTTACAAATAATAGGAAAAACACAAGGTACTCGACTCAACTGAGTCAGTTATTCATTCATCGGGCATTGTACACATATTACTGTCTTTTAAAGACCCAGTTAATACGTCTGTCTATCAAAAAGTATTTTTTATTAAACATAGAGTACCTAAGAAGAGTTATTATGATAATAAAAATACATGACCCTTTTTACTGGAAACGAGGCATTCCATCTTAGTCCTCAGCGGTGACGATCTGACAACGCATCTGCATTTTGATTCTTAACTGAGGATAGATTTGAATGTTTATGGGCCACAGAAACCACTTACCATCTGTGTGCTCGTTTTTCACCCTTATTCTATATTATAAAAAAAAACATAGTTGATAATAACCCCTTTGAAAGAGGTGAACGCTACCAATAATTACAAAAAATAATAAAAAAATTACTATGATAATAACTAATTACTATTTATTATATTGTTTACAACATTTATTATAAACTATTTTTTTATAAAAGAAGTCTTGCTGATTGTTACAAAGTCAGGGTTTTTTTTTTAAATGAGCATTAAGTATTCAAAACATGTTTATTGATATGGTTATATTTTAGTTGTAGTTGTTCTATTAACTTACAACTAAATCTAATATAAAGACTTAGAACAACAAATGTATCGCATAGCGGTATACCTAGGTGGTTCAGGAAACTCATCTGGCCATTGAGAGACCGTCCGTTTTAATTGGCTGTAGGAAAATTGAAAGGAAGTGACGTCACGACGCGGCCCGCAGTGTTCACAAAGTAGGTACTTACAATCAAAACGACCGCGTGGCGAAGCGGTCATTGTAACAACTGTTTATTGAGAACCTAGTTGGTTTCTAGGATCTAATCCTAAATGATAGTGGTGCAAATATAGATATTTTTGTTTTTCGGCTCGATGCATAGAAATGTTACATTGGATAGTATAGATAGGACGGTAATTCCTCTGTGTATTATACTGCAATATTATCCAACTCGAGCTGTTAACATTTTCTTTAACCGGAAAATCTCTTTGTGTTTCAAATAGGCCATGATTTTTATTTTGATCGCCTGTTGATTAAAAAGAAGGCTAAAGAAATTTTAAACGGAAATTTAAAAAAAATATTAGTAAAAACCTATTTCGTATTATTAAACTCTTGTATTATTGTCAGGGAAAAAAAACTATTTTTCTATTGTAATTGGGACGTGTGGTACCGCCAAGTGTGACGATTATGAAAAATCCTTTCTAAAACGGGAAGTGCCCTTATCCACAGTGGCACTTTTGCCTGCTGATGAAGAGAATAAATATACAAACAAGATTTGACTATGCGAAAATATAACCTCATATCAGTACATGTACATGGTACTACTGGTATTCCTAAACAATTGCTAAGGAGATTTTTCTTTCCTTTTATTCGTTAAATTAGGATTTTCTCCAGTATTTCTTCCTTGTATTTTATCATGTGAGTGGAGGCAGTTTACGTACACAAAAATTGCACAAGGACAAACATCCAGACCCAGAACAACTATCTGTAAGTCATACAAATAATTATTCCGTGCGGAATTCGAACCCACAGCGTCGCAACTCAAAGCTAAGCCGCTGCGCCACGTAGCCGTCAAAGTTTTAACTTCTTAAAATATTGTTTCATTTGCCATGACAATACCGACTACGCTATTGTTATTATGTCTCAAATAAGTAATTATTTAAAACAACACGCGTGCGACATACATATTATACAGATTGATTGTAATCCTTAAGAAAACACATAAATTATAAAGTACTCGTTTTAATTGCAGGAAACTTACACCTACACTTGCAGTTTTGTATTCGGTGGCGCACACATGCATACACATTTGATTCAAGCGTGATAATTCACTGTAGATGCACGTATGGATAGCAAAACAAGGAAATTTATTTTTATAACATAATATCTTAAACAGGAAACCCCATTTTATAACATAACGTCTTTGTAAACTAAAGCAGTAACGAGTTTGATGCCTCGATTGCGCAATAATTAGCGTTTGACGGCGGCGCTTCGGACCGCAAGTTTGAATACCGCACGGAAAAGGTACAGCCTACAAATAACAGTTATTGTAATCAATAGGTTTCTCCTTCTGCAGTTTATGTTTTTTTTAATGAATAAGGATGACAAACGAGCACAAAGTCCACCTGATGTTAAGTGGATGCTATAGCCCATAGACATATATATTTATCCTCAATTAAGAATCAAAATGCAGATGCGTTATCACCCCTGAGGACTGAGATAGAATGCCTCGTTTCCATTCAAAAGGACTTCCGGTTCTCTACACTCACCATACGAAACACAGCGGCATTAAGCTGCTATTAAATAATAGTATTCTGTGAGAGCGTGGTACTGCCCCGGTTGAATCAACCCATTCGTGCTACAACCATAATATAGCTGCAGCGTGGCTCTACCACGTATGTATAACGCCTCCGCAATACAGCAGAAAACTGCTAGTTTATATTTTAGAAAACAACAAGTATTCAGCGGGATAGTAGGTGCTACGTGATTTACGCACTTCTTGTCAATAGTTGTCCACACGCTTTTCTTTTAAATCTTAAATTGCAATTAATATATGCTATAAAAAATTCATCATTTTAAGCCAATATTAATAATGTTTTTTTTTTTTTATAGCGTAGGGTGACAAACGACCACACAGTCCACCTGATGGTAAGTGGATGATGTGGCCCATAGACATCTACATCTATCGTCAATAAAGAATCAAAATGCAGATGCGTTGTCACCCGTGAGGACTAAGATGGAATGCCTCTTTTCCAGTAAAAAGAGTCTCCGGTTCTCTACAAACTCACCATACGAAACACAGCAGTGTTAAGGTGCTATTTTACGCTGGTATTCTGTGAGAGCGTGGTCCTTCCCCGGTCGAGCCGACCCATTCGTACAACAACTATACTACTAATATAGCTGCAGCATGGCTCTACCACGTAAATAATTTAGTACGGTACTGCATGAGGATTAAGGCAAATCCTTCCTACAATGGGCGAGACCTATGTCCAACAGTGGACTATTACCGACTAACGAAGAGAAAGAGTGTTTACGTATCGGCAGTTTCTTTTGCTATCACTACGTTTTGTACCATAATGAATGTATCTAGAACTAAGTTAAAAGTTACAAGATGAGGAGTGACGCACGGCAGTGATAAATATATTTAATATTATAATTCTGCCTATATAGCAACTGTACCATTAATATTACAACGTGCTGCTTTTTAATAGGGCATTTGTGTAAGAAAGTAACGGATTTCAACCGAAAGCACTGGTTTTCGAAGCAACACGTTTACTTACTATGCGTATAATATGATGTAAAGTTAATTACAAAATGTTAAGTAGTTTTTTTTTTGGTAATTTTGTGATGCTTCGTTCATAAATTGAAGCAAGTAACAACACTTTATTATGTTTAAAACAGCTATGTATATGTTATTTTATGGAAAATCATTTTGAAATTACATACACAAAATAAGTATACGTTTTAAAGATTTTTTTAATCTTATTATCACTAAACTATCGTTCATTACTTTAATCTTAATACTTTAAATGAGCAATTCTTGTGTATATATATATATATATATATATATATATATATATATATATATATATATATATATATATATATATATATATATATATATATATACATATATAATTAGTATCTCAGTAACGGCTCTACTAAGGATTGGTATGAAAATAATGTTTTACTTTCCGAGTTTATCCAGATGAGTCATTCCTGGGATAATTATAATTTTTTTAACACCGGGCGAAGCTTTGTACTAGTACTGACACGTCATTCCAATGTGGCATGTAATGGTACATTGTAATAATTACAAGGACAGAATATACGTTATAAATTTGATTTTTTTCGCGAATCACATAATTTTATGTTCATAAATTAACTACGTCGACTGTATTGGACACTGCCGTGTATATCGTGCACCACGCCACCGATGTTGTTACTGGGAACTGACTTACGTTCCTATTGTGGTGTTGTGCATCGTGCGGTCTGTTGAGACGTCCCTACACGAGGTGATTCGTCAGAGAAATGAATATTAATAATAGATCGATAACAGTCAAGTATAGACAAGCATAGATGTCAAACGAGGACATTGTCCATCTAATGGTAAATTGATACTGTGCTCCATTGACAACTGTATCTATTCACAGTTAAGAATCAAAATAGAGGTAACTTGTCACCCCTGAAGTCTAAAGTATTATGCCTTGTTACCAGCAGAAGATTTTTCACTTTTACGTAGGTATTTTGTAACAGCGTGGACTTTCTTTGGTCAAATTAATTCATTCGTGCTGCAGCTATAGTACAGTTGAAACATGGTTCTAACAAACCTATAATTCGATTCAGTAGGAGAAAGGCTAATATTTAGTATGGAATACAGAGATAGCACCATTCAAACCAAAAAACTTAACCAAAAGCCGTGTTACTTACATTGTGGTATTGAAATGAAACCCGTTGGTTCTAAGTTCAGTAATAGGAAATACAACCGAAGGAGGTCATATCCCTTCATTCAATTTTAAGGACGAACTAATATAAAGGTCGGGTACCAAATTCTATAGTCTACTTCGCTCTCTATCTAAGACAAAAAAAAATTAAAAACCGCATTGTTCTGTTTGCATTCTGATTCGAAACACCTTCAAGCCTAACAGTAAATGATGTTTTGACTCGTATTCAGCGATATGGAACAGTTTTTGTGCTGCCCCGACGTTTCCTGCCGCCGTAACGTTACGAAAACTACATACAAACTGCTGATATGCTTCTTGCTTAAAGTAGGTTTTAAGTATCGCGGCAAAATTTAAAAAGCGTGAATTTATTCACTTTAAAATATCACTCTAAACAATACACTGCTGAATGCTCTACTTACATATTAACCTATGAGACAATTTTTTGTCAAAAAACCGGCCCTCGTACTAGAATTTCCTTTTATATTGTGGAAGCAGTTTACATACATAAATTGCAAGGACAAACATCCAGACCTTGATTATTTGTAGTCTATACAAATACTTGTTCCGTGCGAGATTTGAATCCAAGTCTCTAGGCGACGCGACTCAATACTAAAGACACTGCGCCACGGTGCCGTCAAGTATAAACTTGTGAATTCGATAATTATGTGATTTTTTCCGTATTGCGTAATATTGTATAATTATTATGTAAAAAAAGTCAGGTATACAACGACTTACGTGTAAATAACTGACTACCAAGAAATAACCAGCAACAATGAAATTAATTGCAATTTCAAAAAAAAATAAGGAAAAATCTCAAAAAAATTAAGAAAAATACGAGAGAATTTTTTGTGAAATAGATTTAAGATACGAGCTTACAGGCTATTGCAGTCCATAGACACGTACAGGCAACTTCATACAAAGGAGGCTAATGTTTGTCACCTCTGAGCCTGTAACTATATTTCGAAATCTATTATTCAGCAATTTTTAAGTATATTTGAAGTTAATATAACGCACAGGACAGGCTCTTTACTACTCCAAACACCTTCTCAGAAGTGAGAGGAGGCTAGTACTCGGAAGTGAGACGTATGTAGGCTTTTACTTTTTACTTTATTTTTAATTACCACTTAGCTTTAAAAAGATTGATATTATTGGAACATTGTAGATATCTGCGTATTTGATACAGCCTTATTATTTTTTATATATTTGATTATGGATTAATCAAAGTACTTTTTATAGCAGATATGTATAGTTGAACTCTTTCGCTTGTTTATAGAATATGGGTGATAAACGAGCACACAGTCCACCTGATGGCAAGTGGATGAAAATGCAGACACGTTCTCACCCTTGAGAACTAAGAGGGAATGCCTCGTTTCCAGTAGAAAGGGTCTCAGGTTCTCTACACTCACCATACGAAACACAACAGCATTAAGCTGCTATTTTACGCTGGTATTCTGTGAGAGCGTGGTCCTTCCCCGGTCGAGCCGACCCATTCGTGCTACAAATATACTACTAATATAGCTGCAGCATGGGTCTACCACGTTGTATTTAATACGAGGGTGGATTGAAAGTACTCAGCCTAACCAAGAAAATAAACACATGTGATGAAATGGCTTAAAATAAAAATCTGCTGAATAAATAAATTTAATAGTGCGTATTTCCACCTCTAGCCCTCATGACTTCCATCAAACGGTTTGGCATGCTGTCGATGACATCTTTGATCTGTTGTTGTGGAATGTTCTGCCACTCCTCAATCACGGATTGTTTTAATTCATCTATGGTGGTTGGAGCTGGTATGCGGCTTCGAACACGTCTTTTTAAATTGTCTCATATGTGTTCAATAGGATTTAAATCTGGGCTCCGGGATGGCCATGTTAATTTTCGAATGCCGACGGTATCCAGGTACGCGGTAACAACTCTAGCAACGTGGGGGCGAGCGTTGTCCTGCATTAATAAAAAATCTTCGCCAATAAATGGAGCAAATGGCATTACATGAGGTTCCAATACTTCTGTTACATACCTCTGAGCATTTATTCCACCTCTTTCGAAGATAACCAAGTCGGTGCGTGCTTCGTAAGTAATGCCGCCCATATCATGATAGAGCCACCTTGGTAACCTACTGTTTCCACAACAGTACATGGTGCAAACCTTTCATTCTTGCGTCTGTATACACGCTGGCGACCGTCAGGACCGTGCAAGCATATTCTTGTCTCGTCAGTAAACATAACATTCTTCCATTGTTCCATATTCCATTCGGCGTGCTCTCGGGAAAAACGAAGTCTTTCTCCGGTGGCCTACGAGCAATTGTGGCACTCGAGATGGTCGAAAAGCTCCAGGGCATTCTCTCCTAGTCTTCTTCTCACTGTTCTTTCACTCACTTGAACATTGCGAACCTCACGAAGTTGGTTTCGTGCCTCAACAGCTGTAGTGAACCGATTTCTTAGAACATTGGTCACAAGAAATCGGTCGTCACGAGCGGAGGTGCATCTTTTTCGGCCCTGTCCTGGTCTTCGCTCATAAGAGCCAGTTTCCCGAAACCGTTTCACTGCATCCCTTAAGGTGGTACGTGCGACACCAAGCTTCTGCGCCACGGAACGCTGACTAAACCCTTCGTCGATAAGAGCGACGGCTCGCCACTGAATTAGCATCAAATGGCATGTTTGTGATGTCCAAACACTAGCTTTAAGTTACGAAACCAAAACAAACTCAAATTGTTTACTTTTAATGCCACTGAAGCAATGTAAGCAGTATGGCAACGATAACGATAATGAGACGAAGTTCGATATTTGTCCTATTCACAACTTATGCGTAAAAAACAAAGTTAAGTGGGTAGCTTGTAATTTTTCGTCACTACATTTCTTTCACACTTGACTTATTTATGCCCAATAACTTACAACTACGATAACATCAAAATTTGCCACTTTAAAGGGTGGGCGGTTAATTGTGCCGCTAAGTGTATATTTCGAAATCTATTATTCAGCTAATTTTTAAAGTATATTTGAAGTTAATATAACGCACAGGACAGGCTTTTACTACTCCAAAACCTTCGCAGAAGTGAGAGGAGGCTAGTACTCGAAGTGAGACGTATGTAGGCTTTTACTTTTTACTTTATTTTAATTATCACTTAGCTTTAAAAGATTGATATTATTGAAACATTGTAGATATCTGCGTATTTGATACAGCCTTATTATTTGATTATGGATTATTTTTTATTTTATATTATTATTTGATTATTATTATTTATTTATTGGATTTAATACAACGGTTGTTCACTTGTTTACTAATCATATTTAAAGTTACAAGAGTAGTCCATCATATTGTTTCAACACTGCTTGTTACCAAGTAATTAGTTTTTATCATGACCATTATCGAACACACTAACAATTACCCTTTAGATTTTCTTTCGTTCCCTGTATCTTATGTCTCATCTTTTTTATATCATTACTGGGTAAGAAAAATTATAGAAAATAAAAGCTCACGGTCTCATTAAAATAACTTAGATTGTTGTTAGATTATTTTCATTTCCTTCTGACTAATAAAAAGGGCTATAAATTTGTAAAAGTTATAAAGATAGACATCTTCATCAGTCTTTATATAGGTTTTCAGTTTGCTTTGTATAGTTTTTCTCATTTGTGCACATATGGGCAACTTTGTAAGGTTTTAGAAAATCCTCTTCTCATTTTACAGAGATTAAACATAGCCGTAGTAAAATGAACTTATCATCATTACAGCTCTTCACAAGTCCATTGCTGAACATAGGCCTCCCCCAAGGAATGCCACAAAGCACGGTCCCGAGCCACCTGCATCCATTGACTTCCTGCATGTCTTACCAGGTCGTCACTCCATGTGGGGGGGATGCCCTACGCTTCTCCTGCCGGTACGAGGCTGTCACTCGAGAACCTTTCTTTCCCATCGGTTGTCGGTTCTTCGAGCTATATGGCCGGCCTATTGCCACTTCAGCTTACTAATCCGTTGGGCTATGTCGGACACTCTGGTTCTACTGCGGATATCCTCATTTCTAAGTTTATCACGCAGAGAAACTCCGAGCATAGCCCTCTCCATAGCTCGCTGAGCGACCTTGAGCTTCCTCATCCGGTCAACAGTGAAGGACCACGTCTCAGTTCCATAGATCATCACTGGCAATATGCACTCGTTGTACAGTCTCGTTTTCAAGTTTTGAGGTATACCTGACGAGAAGATGTGTCGTAATCTCCCGAACGCTGCCCAGCCGAGTTAAATCCGTCGATTAACCTCTTGGTCGAAGTTGGACTTACCTAGTTTGACTATTTGTCCCAGGTAAACATATTCGTCAACAACTTCGAGTTAGTGCTCCCAACAACTACCGGCATAGGTGTGACATGGACGTTACACATGACTTTTGAACTTATAATTCAAATATTTATTAAGCACAGCAAAACAGCTTTAATACCAACAAAACCGTAATATTTATAATAGACAAAGTAAAAGTTACAGTCTATATACGTCTGACAGCTAGGCACAGGCTTCCTCTCATTTCGTCTCATTCATTTTAGGGCAAGGAAATGTCCGCCACGCTGCCCTTAAGCGTGTTGGCGAACTTGACATGTCTGCGAAATATTTTTTTTCTTATTATTTCTTAGATATGCAGGTTTCCTCACGATGTTTTCCTTCACCGCCGAGTACGTGGTAAATCAGCACTTAAAATTGCAATTAACACTCGGTGCCGGCGGAGGTCGAACCCGGATAGCTCGCGTACTGTGAAATTAAACAGCGAGCGCTTAGCCCCTGAGCTACCACGACTCTTATATAATAATAGACAAAGTATATATCTAATAGACAATAGATAATGATAATGATCGTAATAATATAAACGCAAGTTCTGTTAGTGTTCCGTTGTAAAACAAGAAACTCTCACAAGTTTGCTCTGCGTTTTGCTTATGGCCTAGTGGCACAGCGTCAACATTTAAAATTGTTGACCAATTAGGATTAAAAAATATTTTTTAATTATTTACTTTAAAAAGGTGTAGATTTCAATCATTATATAAGACATATTTTATTAATTAACATTTTCCCAATGTTTTTTTTTTTGGAAGAGGAGGCAAACGAGCATGTGGCTCACGTGATGGTAAGTGATCACCGTCGCCCATGAACATCCGCAACACCATGGGAATTGCAGGTGCGTTGCCTGCTTTTTAGAAAGGAGTATGCTCTTTTCTTGAACGTCCCTAAGTCGAATCGGTCCGGAAATACCGCTAGCGACAGTATATTCCACAGTTTGGTAGTGCGAGGCACAAAATTCCGAGTAACAGTAGTGGTAGTGTAGAGTAGTGGACCGCCATCCATCGAGATGATGAAGATGGAATTTTGAGTTCTGTCGCAGTGTACGATGGTCGAATTCAGCAGCAATATAAATTACAGGGTTTGCAATTTATTTATGTTTTTGCAATTGTAATTAGTTTTCAAAATGTGGAGCGTAATAAATATCCTGCAATGTGTAAAATGATACTTTAGATTTTTTTTTATATGATAAGGATGACAAACGAGCACACAGCCCACCTGATGGTAAGTGGTTTCTGTAGCCCATAGACATCTACATCTATCCTCGATTACGAATCAAAATGCAGACGCATTGTCACCCGTGAGGACTAAGATGGAATGCCTCGTTTCCAGTAAAATGGGTCTCCGGTTCTCTACACTCACCATACGAAACACAGCACACAGAACACACACAGCAGGGTTGAGCTGCTATTTTACGCTGGTATTCTGCGAGAGCGTGGTCCTTCCCCGGTCGAGCTGACCCATTCGTGCTACAAATATACTTACTACTAATATAGCTGCAGCATGGCTCTACCACGTTAAAAAAATGATTACAGATAATATGTAAACGCGTGTACTTGACCACAACGCCACCTACTGCATTTTGTGATTTTATTCTTTAAAGAAAGGAGGTTGAAAATATTTTAATGTTGTCGCTTATTTATTACTATCATATTGTCGTAAATTTATAATTATTTTACACCTATTGCATACAGACTATTTTTGAATGAACGATAAAGAGAACAACATACCAATAAAGGAATTTTTACAAGATTCGAGAAAATATGCTATTGCTAATGTTGTACGAATTTGTACTGTGACTCTTGCAATATAAGGTATACAATGAAATGAAAAGCGGCTATTTTTATTCTGCCAAAGTGTTATCACTGAAAAACATCGAGTGAATTTCCAATAAAAATTAAAATGTATAATTTCAGTGTACTTATTAAGAAGTAGCTGTTCCCCGCGACTTCGCCCGCGTGTAATTTATTACGATTGGATTTCATGGACTTTAATTTTTTTGCGCGGAATCCTAATTTTTTTTTCTAAAATAAAAGTAGCCTAAGTTACTTCTTATAACATCAGCTATCTGCCAGTGAAAGTCCGGTCAAAATCGGTCCAGCCGTTTCGGAGATTAGCCGGAATAAACAGACAGACAGACAGACAGACAGAAATAGAGACAGACAAAAATTAAAAAAATCGTGTTTTTGTTATAAGTACCGTATATACGTTCATATGCATTTAGTAAAAAGCTGTTATTACGACATTACAAACAGACACTTCAATTTTATTTATTTGTATAGATTACGAAGCGTAAACCGTAGTTTTATATGTGTACATTTCACCCAGGAAGAGAGATACATTAGATCAGGATAGTATAAACGGATAAGGTAGGCAACCGTGTAGTAGCGGTCTAATCATATCCACTACCCCATATCTTCCCGAAGGTTTCGTAAGAGACGATAGAAAAATGAAAAGGGAGATGGGCAGCAGCATCTTCCTGATATCAACTCAAAATTATAAAAATCTGCGGTTGCTCAATATAATTAATTTGAAATTAAAGTTAATCGTTTTTAAATATATCTATTTTTTTTTTTTTTAATTAAATAAAAAAATTTTTTAATTAATTAAAGTTATATTTTTAAAATTATATATTTTAGGGGATAAGCTTTAAAATACATTTTTATAATGCATTTTAATAATAATTAAAAAAATTAAAATTTATGTTGTTTATAAATTATAATTTTTGTAAATAATTTTAATTAATTTAAAATTTATTTAGTTTTTTAATAAAAAATATTTTATAATAATTTAAATTTAGATATATTGATAAAATTAGTATATGATTAAATAAAAATAATTTATTATTTGATAGTTTAATAAAACGAATTCGACAAAAAATTATATTCACTAGCGGACGCTTGGCAAAATCCTCCCATGAGGTAATCTATGAGGGAGGCCTATGTTCAGCAGTGGACTTTTATAGGCTTTAATGGATGGATGGTTGGAACAAGGTAGAAAATTAAAACGTACGAGTACAAAACTGCATGATTGTATTCGTATTTTCCCTTGGCACGGCTGCGTGGCCAGTTTTTATGAGCTTTCCTACCTACAAATTCATGCAGCGAAACGCCTGGGGTGACTATGAATCGATGTCTTTATGGACTATAGCATCGACTTACCATCAGACAGATGGCATTAAGAGAATTTAATATGGGAAAGTATACATTTTTATAGCAGTTTTGAAGATATAATTTTTTTTCACAAGACTATTAAAAAGGCATGAAGTTAAAACTGTTGAAATGTGCGAAATATGTTTATTATATAAAAGTTTTTAAAATTTGCTTTATAATATTATTTAAAAAAAGTGAAAAATTTAACACAATATGATTTTATGCATTTTAAAACTAATTTTATGCCATTTTTTGGTAATAAAATAGAAATAAATTTTAATAGCTTAAGATAACAAGCTATCCTTAAGTCAATTTTATAGAATGATGGGAAGTGGATGCTGTTGCCACATATAATCTACATCGAGCCTTGACTAAGAATCAAAATGCAGATGCATTGTCACCCCTGAGAACTAAAATGGAATACACTCACCATACAAAACACAGCAACATTAAATGCGGCAAATAAATACTACTTGTTATAAAACAAGAGTGACAGTAAGAGATGTACATCGCTTTAAGAGACAGGTTAGAGTGGATTATCGTGACAAAGCTTGAAGTAGGCTAGTAAATGCTTGTTGGCATTCAAGTAGCTACATTGACGTACTCGATGTTGGATTAAAATAAACAAAAATAGTTTGTGCATTCAAGTTTTTTTTAAATATTAGTGCAATACTAAGCGAAAGAAGTAATAAAGGGTAAGCAAAATGAAGGCTTAAGCTAACTGGAATAAAGTTCATATTTCAGTGAAGTAAAATATAAAGTAAAGACAAAACGAATAAACTGCTGTAGAGTTTGAACTGATCCCCATGCATCATCCTTGTGATACTAAAGTCAGTATATTTGTAAATATTTAATAAATATTAACTTAATCCATGACCTTTACCTTGGGAGGAAGACATGCCAATTACAGCTAGCCTAAAAAGTAAAGTAAGGTTACAGCCTATATACGTCCCACGGCTGGGCAAAGACCTCCTCTCATTTCTGAGAGGGTTTTAGGACAAGGAAATGTCCGCCGAGCTGCCCCAATGCGTGTTGGCGAACTCGGCAAGGAAGCTTAGTCTAAACAGACAAAAAAATGAGTGAATATGGTCACCCTAACGCCTCTATCCCAAGATTAGCATACAATAGGCAACACCGCGCGCGTCCTTGACTCGCCGTTATCTATCTATCTCGCACCTTCCTATTTTGTGGTAGCACGGCAAGTGCTTGAAATCAGTTTCCATTACAAAGAATAAGAGGCTTAAAGGCAATAATTTTCGTAATGTTTGTATCAAAATTAGCGGCAAATGGCAGAATGACCGTTTCTTAAAACTAAGGTGTAAAGCTTATTGAAATACATGATGTATTTCAGTGACAATGACACATCGGCGGCAACAACAAAAGCCGCTCCTCATTTAATTGTATATATAAGGTGGTACCCGGAGCGTTGCTGCCGCAGAAGAAATAATTGTCGAAATATTGTTTTAAATTTGTAAGAGTTATATTGTTTAATTAGGAATATAATAAGATACATTCATTGAAGTTGAGTGATGTATAACAACTTTCAAATAAATTTGTCGGTACGATACGCGCGCCACCTACTTTAAGTTAATTGTACTATGCGCAAGTCAATAAGTTGAAGTCACAATACAGAAGTACATTTTGTTATTATTATGTTGTAAATAACATTAGCAATGGCACATTTTGATGAATCTTGCAAATATCATTTTGTGGACAGTGTAATGACGGTGTAAGAATGTCCACTAACCCGTTCTGTCCCGTGGGTGTAGTAATAGGCGACAGGGGAAAACAAGCCAGCAATAAGGCAGCAACCTATTCCTAATAGATAGATAGATAGATAATTCTTTATTGTACACCAAATTAATACATAAACGAAAGAAAAAGAAAAATATATAATAGCTTATATAAAATACAAAATAAAAATAAAAACTGCGGTTGCCAATCTCCCATTATGAGGCAATCTATGGGAGCTCTCCTATGTTCAACAGTGGTCTTTATGCTTGTGACGATGACGATGAAGTGCAAATCTTCGCAGTCAAGAAAGGCCTACATCCAGCTCTAGGCTGCTGCTAGACTAGAATTGATGCATTCAATAATTGTTTTTGTGCAGTCGAGAACACTATCGACACTTTTATTAATTTTGCAGTTCAAGTTCATGTCACAGTACCTGGGCGATCGAGCTTTGTTCGGCGTTAGAAAAATAATATAACTTTCCCAAGGGTGACAAATCCTTGTATAGCTATGCTTGGGCGGTAAAACATTAGTCTAAATACAAAATCTTATCTAAGTAGTTGGAGCCTTTTCCGAGAAAGCAATAACATATTTATATAAATACAAAAATTTCTGACTATATGATTAACGAGTGCAGATGAAGGTATATAATATTCTAAAGGTCTCCGTCGTTTATTGAATGTGAGGGTGTAACATGAATTTATTTTTAGCATTCTATTTATGGCAGTAGTTAAAGAAATCCTCTCTGCTATAAGAAATGTGTTACATGACTTATAAACCCTATTACATTTACCGAAGACGCCTACCGCAGCCTATTTGCTTAATAAATGGTATGATAAACTTCAACTCTATATTTATCTGTGATTAAAATCAAACGCTATGTCGTCAGTCTAGTATAATCCCGCTACTGTATTTATCTGTCCGTTTCATCGACGATCAAAAATCAGGTCGCGTCGGCGTCGAATCCTGGACGGCCCGGCTTAGAGTTATGGCTTTTATTAAATACGGGATATTGGTAATCTCTTGAAGATCGAGAGATTTGCTCCGTTTCGTAATTATTTGTGTTCGTGTTTTGTTAATTTGTTTACTGAGCGTAATTCTAATTAACTAATTCGTCAGTAAAAGAAATATATAAATCTTCTGTTTTATTACTCCTAAACAAGATTGCTGGACTGGATGTAGGTCTTTGTAGAAAGTAATTTGCCGCAAACGCTGCGGAATCGGATTGACGACTGCATTATCAGATGTCTCGCACCTTTGACCCTGCTTCCTGCCGCTAGTCTGGATATTTAAATCTAGTATATAGGAAGCGGTATACTGCCATCTATTAGATGTCATGAGGTTTTTCCGGCCTATCTCATAGTCGCCGCTTACGACACTTACAGGATTATATGAGTAATATGGTTTTATGGATTTCATCACACGGCAACTATTACTATAACTTTCTAATTAGTGCAATAATATGGAAAACTAAAAGAGAATATCTTTACTCAAAAATTGGTCATAGTCCTGAATTGAAAGCTATATTTTTTTTATTGTAAAAAAGCAAAATCCAAATCAGCGAGCACCACCAAATATGACCGACATGTAATTGACTAAACATCGAACCACACATTTTTTACGTGGTAGGGTCACGTTGAAGCTATAATAAAGCTGCAACATGAATGGGTCGACCGGGAAAGGACCACACAAGTACAGAATACCAGCGAAACTTAGCAGCATAATGCGATAATGAGAACCGGAGACTCTTTTGATTGGTAAACAGGCATTCTATCTTGATCCTCATGGGTGTCAACGCATTAACGTTTTGATTCTTTATCGAAAATAGATGTAGGTGTCTATGGGCCACAACATTTTACCTGGACTTACCATCAGGTGAACCTTCTGCTTGTTTGTCACTCTTATTCTATAAATAATTATAGTTTAAAAAAGCTAGAGAAACACGCTAAAGTTAAAATTATTTTATTTTTTCCTAGTGATCCCGATCAGGATACTAGGATAAAGTTATTAAATTATTGTATTGTCATCGGTCCTTGATACAAGTGTAAATTTTCAAGTCGATGGGCCGTCTACAAGTTGGAGAAAATTACATTAAAATATTCAGTTACATAGTTAGTTACATACAGGTCGACCTAATAAAAGCGTGTTAAAAAATGAATCGTCGTTCGAAAACAATGTGTGGTGTCTTCGAGAGAAAATCAAATAGCTAGAGGGGTTTTTAAAATACGAGATAAGTTGCACATGGATATATAAAAGCTAGCTTGTACTTGTTCTGACCGGGAATCGTACTGCAACCATAAAAACTCTTGCCAAACCTAAACCTCATACTGATACTCATAATGTTATTCAGTATTAAAATTAGATATATCAGTAGATTTGCAATAATCGCCCAGCTTCATTAGAAAATTGGAAAGTACCAAACATTGATAAGACAACATAGACGTAAGATTGAGTAATTGTATCATATTTCTTTATCAATCTATCGCAATATTACTCACTAATAAAAAGTTATGTTACGATAAAAAAAAAGTATTTCACTCCTATTTAGCCATAAGGTAGACGCAGTCT
Organism: Parnassius orleans; assembly: GCA_029286625.1. NCBI lineage: Eukaryota > Metazoa > Arthropoda > Insecta > Lepidoptera > Papilionidae > Parnassius > Parnassius orleans. The sequence continues at coordinate 2,918,562 of JAGSMP010000083.1, forward strand.
ACATTTTCGCGTCGTTAGCGCCTTTTGTGCAATGCGCTTGCAAAGGCTAGCTCTACATTTTGTATTCGTCTTCCAATTAGATAACAAGAAAAAGTTGTTACAGTTGCCCTCTATGCTTTTTACTTTTTTATTTATAATCGTCAACATTTCATAACTATTAGCCAGTATCAAAGTTAGGTAAACTGTTTCGCCGATAAAATGGTATGTATATGTAAATATTTAGGATACTAGGAGCAATAGATCAAATATTATTAAGCAGTTTTACAATATTTTTAAGTCAACTGAGATTTTTTTCCGAGAAACCAATTGCATATTTATATAATATACAAAAAAGTTTCACTACAAGTGTAGGGTACATAACATTGTAAAAGTCTGGACCGTTTATTGAATGTGAGGGAGTAACATTAATTAGTTTTAGCATTTCATTTGTGGCAGTAGTTAAAGAAATTATCTGTCCCACAGGTGATATCTTACATGACATAATATAAGCTCTATTACATTTATTGAATACGCCTACCGCAGCCTATTTGATTAATAAATTATATGATAAACCTCAACTATATTTATCTGTTTTAGGATTTTTTTAACATACTAGGTAGCAGTGGATGATATATAATTATGCCGTTTTACAATAATATTTTAAGGCAATTGAGATTTTTGATATTTTTTAATGTTTTGTGAGCGATTCGCATGTGGAATATAGTTATTAACATCCCGTCAGATAGATTCAAAAGACATTTGATTAAATTGATTTTGCACTACATTATTAATTAGAATAATCTAACCATTGTTCTACTGCTTTTTTTAAAAGATTTTATTTTCGTAGAAGAAATAAAAGAGTAGATACTCTTTTATACAAAATTTTTGGTGATTTATTTTTCTAATTGTGCTTAAGACTGAGTGTGTTGTAAATAAATCGTTTGTTACTTTTCCTTACCTCTCAAACCTTCGAGCGTCTAGTCTTCACTACCGAGAGCTTCTGTTGGTTAGTTTCTATTTATTTTTGTGTTTAATATATAATAATTTTATTGCAATTCGTATGTCATATAATGCTCAACGTGCGTCTTTCATGTTGGTAGGATTTGCCGTCACGCTTGGTAGGTAAATGGGCGGATGAAATACCAGAAGTTTTACACCCTTGACGCTGCTTCTCATCGCGGTTGTGGATATTTTATGGCTGACGTCAACGAGATAGTTATAACCGCCAGATATCTAACGCTAATGTTTCTGGCATTTTCCATAATGTCCTCCAGACAGAATTTCGATGTGCTTTTTATGGTTCCGTATCAAAAGGGTAACCAACGGGACCATGTTACTAAGCATCCGCTGTCCGTCCGTCTGTCTGTCAGCGGGCTGTATCTCATGATTCGTAATAGGCAGACAGTTGAAATTTTCACAGAATGTGTATTTCTGTTGCCGCTATAACAACAAATAATAAAAATGAAAATAAATTAAAAATTAAAGGGGGCTCCCCTACTAGAAACGTCTTTTACAATGGTACGGAACCCTTCATTTTTTTCCATGATGTAACATGTTCCATAATGTAAGAATTTGTTCTGTATCGGCGACTGTATCCGCATTCGGAACAATTGTTTGTGGCCCATACAAATACTTTTTCTGTGTGGAATTTGAACCTGTTGCTTCTCACCGCAGCTAAACGCTTAGCCACTGCACCACTGAGCCATCTTTTTCATTAATGTCAAGTTATAACATAAGTATATCAAGGTATATAAAATAACTAACGTAATTAGAGAAAGCAAAACTTTACCGATGGTAGTTTTAATAGATGCACGTTGCGTTCGTTAAGTTTAATTTTCAACTCCTGTTCCAGAACTTGATAGAAACTTTACGCTTTTAGTTATCGTTAAGTCGCAGGAAACTTTATTTTAATTAGGGCTTTCTGTTAAGTACTATAGTAATTAAAAAGATCGTTGATGAATAAGCGATACTAATTTCCATCCATCCATTACAGCCTATAAAAGTCAACTATTTAGACTTTTTTATTTAGATTTGCGATTGTAATATTTCGTCCACTAAAGAGGTAAAAAAAATATCTATACAATTAAATAAAATTGAAGTGTCTGTTTGCAATGTCAAAATAACAGCTTTTTACTAAATTTATATGAAAGTAAGCACGCAACTTATAATAAAAAACAGTTTTTAAAATTTTTGTCTGTCTGTTTGTTCCAACTAATCTCCGAAACGGCTGGACCGATTTTGGCGGGACTTTGACTGGCCGATAGCTGATGTTATAAGGAGTAACTTAGGTTACTTTTATGTTAGAAAAAGAATTAGGGTTCCGCGTAAAAAAAATCCATGTATCCTAGCCTTTTAATAAAAAGTAAAAACCGATTTCACATTCTGAAGACGGGGCTTTTGACACAATATGAAGTTATTTTATTATTTTTATTTCTTTGAAGTTGACTTTTCACTTTTCTACCAACTTCAAACAGGAGGAGGTACTCAATTCGACTATATGTTTTTTTTTATGTGGATTACCTTATAACTTTTTTCTGGGTAAACCGATTTCGATGATTCTTTTTTTATTTGAAAGCTGGTGCTTCACATGTGGTCCCATATAAATTTGATCAAGGTTTGACTTATAGTTTTTGAGTTATTCTTAATAATTTATATTGAAGTCTGTTGTACAAAATTTTTAATTTTTAATTATTATTAAAAGTTAATTTAGCACAACACTAGTAACAGTGCTTTGAAGATGTGTACAAGATAGGTTAAAGCGTGTCACTAGCATTAAATGATTATTTATTAAATCGCTACTTAGTATTATATCAGATAGGTATCGAATTCACTTTTATTATTTATTGCCACCTGTCGTTATATTCATCATTATCAGCTCAAAAAAACCACTCAATTTAAAGAGCAATTTATCAAAAGGTGAATCGATTTGAAGGAAATTATCGACGCCACAATTAAAACGTTATACTTCTAAGAATATTGCAATTGTGATCAGTCAGTTAAATGGCCGCAGGCGCTTTCGTGACTGCACAAGCATGTTTTTATACAAAGTGTCTGTTAAGAGGTTCTAATATTTTTTATACCTTATCATAAAGCAATTTTTTTATGTTGGTTTAAGTCAGAATTCTATTTATACTCAGTTTAATGCTGCACTTTCAACTTATCTAAGGACAATTCTTTCTTCTATGCTTTATCATTTTTAAATTAAAGTATTCACGGCTGATTTTTTGATTGTCAGATAAAAGTTATCCATGAAATGAATTGTGACCTGATTGAATGTAAAATTGAAATAATTGAGTTATTTTATTCATAAAACTGTCAAAACTACGGTTATAAATCAGTCGTGCAAGTTACTTATCATGATATGAGTAGACATAATTAAGTCAATATCTAGGAATCATATTGCTCGTCTTAAATTTCATACAACCTAAACGTGGTAGAGCCACGGTGCACCTACACGTATATTATGGCATAATGTTGAATAAAACTATTTTTACGGATTTTATCGCGTTTAATTTATTATTTTGATTCCCGACGTTTCGGGTGCTTTACACCCATGGTCACGGGGGGGACTGAAGTGTTTGACGTCCTAATATCATAGTTAGCCCGGCTACCTTCAGTTTTTTGAATATTAAATTTAATAGTTTAATTAGTTTTATTCAATGTGTAGTGTTCGCGTAATTATAAGAAATCATTATGGTTTAATGCGTTGGCTTCACCGGGGTAGGACCACGCTCTCACAGAATACCAGCGTTAAATAGCAGCTTAATGCTGCTGTGTTTCGTATGGTGTGTGTATAGAACCGGAGACCCTTTTTACTGGAAACGAGACATTTCATTTTAGTCCTCAGGGGTGAGGACGCATTCGAATTTTGATTCTTAATTGAGAATTTTAACGGTGGTAGAGCCACGCAGCAGCTTTTGCTGTTGCACGTATGGGCCGGCTCGAGCCGGGTTAGTACCACGACCTCACAGAACACCGGCGTGAAGTGGAAGCTCTGCTTTTGCGTTTCGTCTGGTGAGTGCAGGTGACCGGAGGCCCAATTCTCCCCATCAACATGGTAGCGGAATTAAATTTTAGACTACCCCAGGAGGTACCAGCACCCTGGAGAATCCCTCGCTGAGCATCCACGACCATGCTACTCACTCCTGAGCGTGGGTGCTCAGGCTGCCCACGTATTCTGGGGGCAAAATTCCGCTCAAAATAATAACTGCTCGGGCCAAACTGAGCAACAAGACCAAGGCGACCCCTGCCACGTTATCCGTGGTTTCTGCAACATCAGGGGACTTCACTTGAACCTAAACGCCGTCCTACCATCTCGAGACGGCGAAGCCGGCCTTGCTCTTTCTGACCGAGACGCAGGTGTCCTCTCCGGCTGATACTTGTATCTCTCCTACCGGGGTACAAATTGGAACACTCCTTTGTGCCTCGGGCTGGAGTTACGTATACGTCAGAGAGGACATCTGTTCTCGACGCCTCGGCAGTCTTGAAGGTTCGGACCTGTCCATCCTTTGGCTACGCGTAGATAGCGACGATCATCCGCGCGTCTACGGGTGCCTCTATAGGTCCCATAGCGGTAATGCCGAAACAGACCGACTCATCGACCACGTCCAAATGGCTACAGATTCCTTGCTACAACAGGTCCCATCCGCAGAGATCGTGATCCTTGGCGATTTTAACGCCCACCACGCCGAATGGCTTGGTTCAAGTTTAACCGATCATGCGGGAGATCTGTTTATGACTTGCCTTGGCATATGGTCTGACACAGCTGGTTACTTCGCCTACGCGGATTCCAGATGTGAAGGATCATCCACCTTCCTGTTGGACCTTCTGCTGACCTCTCATCCGGACGGATATCAGGTTTCCGTCGATGCCCTCTCGGCTCTTCGGACCATTGTCTGATCCGGTGTGGTGCCACTCACACTCCCTCGCGGTTGCGTTCTGCAGGTTGCCGCCGTGTTTGGCATTACAGGTCGGCGGATTGGGACGGAATGCGGTCTTTCTTTGCATCCTACCCATGGGGGCGGGTTTGCTTCTCGCCGGATGATCCAGCGCTGTTGCTGACTCTGTCACTGATGTGGTGTTACAGGGAATGGAACTATTTATTCCATCATCTGTGGTACCCATCAGGCAGATCGCAGCCTTGGTTGGTCGCTCCTGTAAGACTGCATTACGCAGTAAGCAGGAGTGCTATCAGGCCTGGGCTGAGGCTTCAGCGGCTCGGGATGTAAACACCAGCATGCTTAAAAAGTATAACTTCGCCTCCAGGTCCTTCAAAGTGTTATTGCCAAGGCAAAGTCAGAGCACATAGGCAGAATTGGCGAAACTAGTTCGCCTTCCTTCGGGAACCCGTGCATTCTGGTCTCGCCAAGGCTGTCAAGGAATTTCTGTAAGCCATCACTACCATCTCTGCACAGGAGGATGACTCACTGGCCCACGCCGCAAAGAAAGCCGACCTTTTAGGCTCACTTTTGCATCCAACTCGACTCTTGATGACGGGAGAACACACCGCCAGCCATCCCGCGGTGTGAGTGCTCCATGCCGGATGTTCCGTTCTCACAGCGCTCGGTTCGCAAGCACTCCTCTCCTGGACATCCACAAGTCGAGTGGGCCTGACGGAATCCCCAATTGTGCTGAGGACGTGTGCTCCGGGTTGGCACCGGTTCTAACGCGTCTTTTCGGTACTCCTACTCCCTAGGCGTAGTCCCGAAATCATGGAAGACAGCTTTTGTCCAACCGATCCTAAAAAGGCGACCGCTCAGACCCGTCCAACTACAGGCCTATCGCCATCACCCCTTGTTCTCCAAAATAATGGAATCCATTATAAACTGCCAGCTCATGCGGTACCTTGAGGATCACCAGCTGATTAGTGACCGCCAATACGGTTTTCGTCGGGGTCGATCAGCTGGTGATCTTCTGGTCTACCTGACTCATAGATGGGCAGGCAGTAGAGTCAAGGGAGGCATTGGCCGTTAGTTTGGACATTGCGAAGGCTTTCGATCGGGTTTGGCACAAAGCGCTTCTTTCAGCTCCCTTCCTATGGGCTTCCCGAAGTGTGCAATTGGATCACCAGCTTTCTTGCAGATCGGACATCAAGGTCGTTGTAGACGGTGCATGCTCCGACTACAAACTCTATTAACGCTGGTGTTCCACAGGGCTGCGTGCTATCACCAACGCTGTTTCTTCTGCATATCAATGATATGTTGAAAACCGGTAGCATTCATTGCTATGCGGATGATAGCACTGGTGATGCTCTATACGCCGGCCGTGCGAATATTTCTCGGAAAACGTCGCCGAGTACCGGAACAAACTTGTGTCTGAAGTCGAGTCTTTGCTGAACAAAGTCTCGGATTGGGGCGACTAAATCTAGTCAGTTTAATCCTCAGAAGACACAAGTTTGCGCGTTTACCGCTAAAAGAACCCTTTGTCGTATCTCCTCAGTTTCAAGGCACTCCCTTGTTGCCTCAGCCAGTATCGGAATCCTCGGCGTCGACATATCGAGTGACGTGCAGTTTCGCGGTCACTTGGAAGAAGGCCAAATTGGCCTCTAAAAACTGGCGTGCTCAGCAGAGCGGGACAGTATTTCATGCCGGCACAACGCCTGCAACTTTACAAGGCGCAGGTTCGGCCTCACATGGAATACTGTTCCCATCTCTGGGCTGGGGCTCCCCAGTGCCAGCTCCTTCCACTTGACCGCATCCAGCGCAGAGCGGCTCGAATCGTCGACGACCAGGTCCTTTCCGATCGGCTCGATTCGTTGGCGCTGCGAAGAGATGTTGCATCTCTTTGCATTTTCTTTCGCATTTACCACGGGAGTGCTCTGAGGAATTGTTCGGATTAATCCCAGCCGCCACATTTCACGAACGCACATCGCGGCAGAACTCCCGATACCATCCACCATCTGGATGATTGGCGGTCCACCACTGTGCGATTTAGAAGATGTTTTCTTCCTCGCACAACTTCCTTGTGGAATAGTTTACAACCAGCGATTTTCCGGACCGATACGACTTAGGGACCTTCAAGAAAAGAGCCTACTCCTTTTTAAAAGGCCGGCAACGCATCTGCAATTCCTCTGGTTCCCCTGGTGTTGCAGTTGTTCATGGGCGGCGGTATTCACTTACCATCAGGTGAGCCGCATGCTCGTTTGCCCCCTCTCCTATATAAAAAAAAAAAAAAGAAGAATAAATGTGGATGTCTATTGGCCACAGCATCCACTTACCATCAGGTGGACTGTGTGCTCTTTTGTCAACCATATTTTATATAAAAAAAACAAAAGCAAATATATTATTAACTCTTGTTAGAAACTTTTAAGTATTAAATTACTAGGGATTTGGTATAGAGGGAAACTTGAAGCAAATATCCAAGACATTACCAGCCTTAGGGTGCTACCACACCAATCAATCGATCATCGGTCGGTGCCATCGATCGATGGTGGAATGGATTAGTCGACATCGATCGATAGTTTCTACCACAGCGATCGATCGATGGCATCGATCGATGGTGGAATGGATTAGTCGACATCGATCGATAGTTTCTACCACAGCGATCGATCGATGGCATCTATCGATGGTAAAATAGATTAGTCGACGTCGATCGAGCTGCTTGATTATTCAAGAAACTGCCCCGCTCCACCGAACGCATTTTGAAACATACTGTTGAAGAGCCCACAACTACATCGATTAATTGTCAATCGACGTCGATCGATGATTGAACAACTTATTATCGACCAGTATCCGTCGATCAGCTAAAGCTACCTCAGCAATCGATCGATATCGATCGACGTCGATCAGTGGTATCGATCGATTGGTGTGGTAACACCCTAAGTCATCATATTCTTAAAAGATAAAATTTTGACGGTATTTAAAACAGAAACCTGTATTCGGAATACAAAAAAGATTTTTAATGCCCCTAAAAAATTAAAACTACCAAATGTGTAAAATTCCTTTCGTAATAACATCAATTTCATATCTCTTCTAATCATAAATATGCAAAATGACGTCATAGCTATACAGAATAGTGTGTTCCTCATCAAACATATATAACCAGGAATTTATATTAAACTTTATCTTCTAAATCACAAAAATGAAGATGAAGTTTCACCAAGTGACAACAATCGCAAGTATAAATTATATATTTTTCTACATTTACACTCTCCCGTACTATCACTTTTTCTGTTTCTATTTCTATTTATTTTAAAAAACGTTACCCTCACACTAGGATTTTCCCCTGTATCGTGGAGGCAGTTTACAAACATAAATTGCACAAGGACAAAGATCCAGACCCGGAACAATTATTTGTAGGCCATACAAATACTTGTTCCGTGCGGGATTCGAACCCGCGGCCCCCAGCGCAACAACTCATTGCTAAGCCACTGCGCCACGGAGCCGTCAACTGCTATCACTGCTACTTTGTCCTGCTTTAAGTGGTACCCTTGGCTGATGGTTGGTGTTTAGTGGCAGGTAATTAGATAATACCCGGATAGTGTTATGTGCTAGATATAAACTTGATATATGACGGCGCCACCTGCCGGCGGCTTGTTGGCGTTTTAGTGCTAAGTCGACTCGACTAAGTACAGTTATGTGGACAAGTGTTGACAGGAAGGTTTGTTGAAGTAACGGACACGATACTAGAAGGACATATTATTAATTAAAAGATGACTATTTGATAATAATATTGTTTATTTTGTTGTACGACCGTGTTTACTGGGTACTAGCTACTAGGTCACAAGTCAAGGGTTCGAATCCCAGCTGCGGATGCAAATCCCGATGCTGCATTTGGGTAAAACTAAAAATTATTGATTTTCGGATTAGGATTCATTATTGCGATACTCTAGTAGCGAGTACTGTATCTCTAATTTTAAGTCCGGGTCCAAATCATAGACTATGGACTTACTCTCACGTACTATATATATAAGTACTATAGTACGTGAGAGTAATATGGTCATCCGGTTAATATGGTCACTTTCTTATAACTCAAAAACTACAGCCTTGTTTGCATAGATGGATCTGTCATACGATAAGTCTTCATCAGTCAATCAAATAATAAAGATTCAAAAGGGCGCTGCTTTATCGACGACATTTTGACAGTTGACATTAAATTAAATATTTTAGTCGATTTTAGTATTGTGGAGTGTAGTTAGTTTTTTTTTAAGTTGATTTATCGAAGTGTTCCTAATTATTGCTCAAGCTTGTTTGTAATTTTTTTCTTAATATATTAGTTACAGTATACTACTTTGTGTTTATAAATCGCATTACCATTTATAAATATAAACTAAAAAAAAAACGAGTTAACACAATTTTAAGTGCAGATTTATATTTGGCGGGAAAGAAAAAAATGTTGTGAAGAGACATTTTCATGTCTTTCTTTTCTTCTTTTCACTTTACTAAACGTTATTTGGACGTCTCTTTTCTTTTCCTATCTGTATTTATTAAGTTACTTGTATAACACACCTAGAACTTTGTCGATCATGACTCTGATTTCTTGTTGTATAGCGCTGGCAGAGTTTTGCATCACATGGCGTTACACATTATTCACAAAGAACTATTCATTATTTATTAATTTTATTCATTCGCTGCCGCTCCGGACGTTGTGCGTAATCACAATGAAATCTTATAAATTCCTCGGCCGATGCTGGAGGTGACTGTGCAGTGTGCAAACATACTACAGCAAAAACTTATACTTATATTCTAATACGATAAGACGTCTACTATAAAACCTAATCAAGATTTAACTCATTTTTAACAGACTTATAAAAGCCTCCCCCTTTTATACGTATGGTTTTTTATTTATGTTAGCCGATTTCTCTGAAGCGGCTTGACCAGTTTATATAATTTTTTTAAGCTATATACCTTAAGGGATGGACCACCATTTGAATTAAAATAAATAATTTTGTGACAACGCATCGATAGTATCGTTCAAGTTGGCTGCAGGAGTCCATGGACTAACCATCAAGTGGACTGTGAGTTCGTTAGCCGGTTTTATAAAAAAAATGTTTCATTCCAACTTTTCATTTCAAAATAAACAAGTACGAAGCCACAGTCTATGATTCACAACAAATTGTCATTTTACCTAAAACAATAAAAAATAGAAGGGAACAATGTCGCGTAATTGAAGTTAATTGTTTACAATTGAAAACAATTTTTCAATTTAGAGTTGGGTTTGTATTTTGTCGAACGCGGTCACCCTCAGATACCTGCTGTGAAGAGTTGTGATGGAAGAAAGTTACATCAAACATACTTTGTTTGATCAAATTATATTCACAAAATAATAAAGAGACCCTTTTGAGGTTCTGTTATAATACTGGCAATTTACTATTGTGACGAATGTATATATTGTGCATTACATACATATCCATTACTAAAGCGCAAGTAGGCAGACAAAAATCTTGAAAATATGTGAAAATTTCAACAAATATACACGCTGCAAAGAATTCGAAAAAATCGATGAAAATGTAAAAGCCCAATAAATCTCAAAATTTAACACATAAAGTCCCATTATTGTATTTTTGATATTATTAAAAATAACTACCTACATCCATAATATTAATACATACTCTAAATGTGGTAACTGAATAAATTTGTTACATTAATTCATAAGCTATTATTTGAACACATATTTCAATTGCAAGCCTAACCGATACGTACGTATACAAAAAGCCATAATATTAGGTCCTTACATATGAAATTGGCGTTTTGTACGGGAGGAATATAAAGTCATTTTTTTTTGTTGTAAAATATATTTAATTAATCAAAGTATGCACCATTGTTATCTATACACTTTTGCCATCTCATGGGTAGTTCATTGATAGGTTTAAAAGTAGTTCATTGATAGGATTGAAGGCAAGAATCAATAAACTCTTTGAAGGCGGTTTGGACTGCCGCATCGGAGGTGAATTTTTTCCTTGTAAGAAGTTGTCCAAATTCCGGAAAAATGGTAATCTGTTGGAGCAAGGTCCGGGAGTACGGTAGATGACGCAGACATTCCAATTGTAGCTCATCTAACTTAGTGGTTGTTTGTTGTGCAGTGTGTAGTCTTGCGTTGTCGTGAAGCAGCAGTGGCCTAGAGCGATTGAGCAATCTCAGTTGTTTAGCAGCTAGTTCTTCCTTCATGGTTTGCAGTTGCTGACAATAGATATCTGCCGTAATAGTTTGGCCAGATTTTAGAAAGCTGTAGTGAACGACACCGGCGCTAGTCCACCAAACACTCACAAGTAACTTTTCTGAGTCAATTTTCGTTTAGGGCTGGGTCTCCAGGGTTCAGCCATTGCGACGAGCGCTTCCGATTATCGTACAGTATCCACTTTTCATCACAAGCAATGATTCGATTTAAAATCCTTCATTATTTTGTCGGTTGAGCAAAGTAACAGCAGTCGACGCGTGTTTGCAAGTTCGATTCACTCAATTCATGAGGTACCCATCGTTCAAGTTTTTACTTTCCCGATTTTACTTCAAGTAGATTAATACAGTTTTATCACTTACCCCGAAGCCTGCAGCTATCTCTGAAGTGCTTTGTGATGGATCCGCTTCCACAATAGCCTTTAATTCTTCGTTTTCCACTTTGGTCTCCGGCCGTCCACGGGTTGGTTCTGAAGGTCGAAATTTCCAGAACAAAACGTTGAAACCAAAACGTACCGTGCTTTCTTTTGCAACACAAGCGCCGTACACATCATTAATCCTTCGAGCTGTTTCTGCAGCACTGGTGCCACGGTAGAATTCGTACTCGTAAATATACCGATATTTCATGTTTTCCATTGTGCGGTAATAAGCGACGCCAAAGAATAAAATAATGAGGAAAAACAAATGAATGACTGTTTTCAAAACTCAAATGTACCAGTTAAATGAATTTATAAATTTGAATTTGGAATTCTTAACCAAAGAGGAGATGTTTCAGATCAAATTGGTCAGTACGACAAAACGCTAATTTCATATGTAAGTACCTAAACGAGAAGTAATTAATTCTTAAACCGTTAGATGCGTTAGTCAGTGTTCAAGATAGAAAACTATTTATCAAGTTGTAGGACCTACACTGCAGCGTATTACTGCTGCAGCACGAATGGCTAGCCTAACCGGGAAACGCTGTCACGGAATACCAGCGTTAAATAACTGCTGTGTTTTGAATAGTGAGTGACGAAAACCGTAGACCCTTTTTACTGATAACGAGGCATCCCTCTTAGTCCTCAGGGATAACAACGCATTCTATTTTCATTCATAATCTAGGATAAATGTAGGTGACTACGGGCCACAGACATAAGACCACGTATACTTTGTGCTTGTGTGTCGCTCTTGTTTTTGTAAAAAAAAAAAGAATATTAATCATAAATTTCCTAATTAACAAAACTAGCTTCATATACATACTTTAGTTTACATAAACGTATTAAAAGTTCAAGCGGTACTAATTATTTTTTTCATTTAATACTAAACAGTGCAGAACGAAGCTTAAAAGAAAGCCGTGAAAGTTTTTAAGTTATGAACATGGCGGCAAAGGCAGTGCAGTGGATGGTAGCTACACTTTCGACATTCGTCACAGCGCCTCATTCGTGTTGTAATTCGAATTAACCCACGGTAGTCGCTCTTTGTGACGACCATCCATCATCATTTCGTTCTGACATGACGTTACCGATGATCATAAATGGGATTTTTTGTAACGCTCCGCTGTTCGATTGTAGTGTGCGGTCGCCCTTTTGATTTGCGCCTTTTATTTCTCCAAGAAACAACAGTTATACTTTGTGATTCCTTATATGTGTTTTCAGTAAGAGTTGTATATGATACATATATACAATTATGTTTTAAAGTATACGAGAAAATATTATTAGTAAAGACGTAGTGCCACACAGTAAAACGTTTCGTAAGGTAAATCGTTAACAGATTTGATTTGCTTAATCATTAGACATATTATCAGTTAAAAAAAAACGTTACCCACACTAGAATTTTTTCCTGTAATCGTGGAGGCAGATTAAATACATAAATTGCACAAGGACAGACATCCAGACCCGGAACATTTATTTGTAGGCCATGCACATATTTGTTCGTGTGGGATTCGAACCCGCGGCACTCGGCGTCGTAACTCATTACTAAGCAACTGCACCACGTAGCCGTCATTATATCAATCATCATAAAAACAAAAATAAAATGTTTTGATTGTCGATATTAGCAAATGTCAAACGCGTGGGTGCTTCCACGCAGAGTAACATGCCAGGGGATTAGAACGTTCCAACAACAGTTTATAAAGATAAAAGTACCCAATAACAGTTTATAATAAGAAAAAAAAATTTTTTTTTAGATAAAAATGAAATGATTAACGAACTTACTTGCGGTAACCACTTACCTGTAAAGTAGGCTACAAGTGCTTTGTCAACTCTGAGGACTAAGATGGAATGCCTCACAACCAGTAGTTATACTGGTTATCTATACTATACTATACTATATTGCTATTTAATATTTATAGTTACCTACCGAGACAGACTCCTTGGTAGAAAAAGCCCTACAAAAGAGTTTCATATTTAGGTTAAACTTTGCATGTAACTCGCAATTTAAATAATGAAAGTAAAATTAAAAATCAAACATTGTGCGTATGTGCAAAGTGCTTTATGCATTTGGATACCAATTAACAATTTAAAATCTCGATTCAAAGATTCTTTTAAAAAGGTTGTTTTGTGGCATATTCTCACGAATATGTCATAAAACCCGTGAGGGAAGTAAAAAGTTTCGTCACACACATAATTATATGTTTTTTTTTTTATAGGATATGGGTGACAAACGAGCACACAGTCCACCTGATTTTAAGTGGTTGCTGTGGTCCTTAGACATCTACATCTACCCTCAATTACGAATTAAAATGCAGATGCGTTGTCACCCGTGAGGACTAAGATTGAATGCCTCGTTTCCAGTAAAAAGGATCTCCGCTTCTCTACACTCATAATACGAAACACAGCAGCGTGAAGCTGCTATTTTACGCTGGTATGTTGTGAGAGCGTGGTCCTTCCCCGGTCGAGCTGACGCATTCGTGCTACAACTATACCAGTAATATAACTGCAGCATGGCTCTACCACGTAAAAAATAAAATGTTAAATAATTTCAGATTATTTGTAAACGTAGCTTTGTTTTTTTTCTCTCTTTATTGAAATAGGTAACCACATTATTCATACTCAATCAAAGATACAAACTTTTAAATGCATTTGGTATCAATAATCCGTTAATTAATACACAATAAAAAATTCAAGAAAAAAGAAGTGCCCGCTAAGAATTGCAACGTTAGAATAAACTTAGAAACAATAGATCGTAAATGGCACTTTAAGACTAATGTCTAGATTTATTGACCGTAAGAAAAAAACCCTTCTACGATTTTACCACATGTAATGCGTTCACAAAAACCCTTAATATGAACAGAATAAGACTTATATTACCTGTATTAATGTACATCTCTCATAAAGTAGAAATACAACGATTTGATCGTCATCGTTTGTGAGAAAGAGAGAGCCTTAGCTGGGGTTCTCCATCACTTTTATACCTTTTAATGTAGAATCGAATCAAGCAATAGAAAATACGATTGTCGTAGGGAAGATCTAGGGATATACCTAATGTATCGATAAAAATTTACAAAATATTAACGTACAGTAAATTTCTCGTTAAATTACTTTCATTGCTATCATTATCGTTATTTCACAAGCTTAATTTTTTTAATTAATAATAAATTAACCATATCAAATATTTTTTCAAGTCTTTATCTGAATGATGATGTGTGAAGTTGAATTGAAGTGTGAAGAAGACCCGAAAAATATTCCTTTGCGTTATTATGCTTACATTTCTCAAAAAACTATAATAATTATTTTATACTTAAAAATTGAAATATTAATAACGCCAATAATGTGTAACTTTACTAATTGAAGAAACATATAATCAATATACATTTTTTTTTAAATATTTAAGTAACTTACCCACAAAATTATAAACAAGGTAACTATTAACATTAAACTATTAAACGTATTTACAAATATATCGACTATCATCTAGAACTGAACAACACTATAAAACATCGATGCGGGTTCATCAAAGTGCGGCGTACAGACAATAACTGAGAAATATTAAATTATAATAAAATTAACTCTGGATTACTTTTTATACCGTTATTGCATGTAGCAGTAGGAATTATTAGAAGGAACATTAATTAATTGCTGAATTAAGAGTACCCTATCTTGTATGTTAAGTATATTGATTTTATTAACTGCTCGTGTAGCTTATTTCCCTTACTTGATTAAATTATCATTTAACATTTAAGTAATAACGTAATTACATTACTAATTTACTTATTTTTTTTATAGTTTTGCTTTCATGTACAATAATTTGCGCTCTTCACTTTTTAAGAATTTTCTATTCTATTGTTTCTGTTCCAGCTGTAACAGTCTAAAATAATATTTAAGATGTATATATGTTGTTACAGGAAATCCACCAACAAACTTAAACCATGCATAGAAAAGGCAATACGAACTTCGAACTATGTGCACCTATATATCTAATAAAGCAACATAATTATTAAAAGTCTTTTGAATATTATATCCTACACAGATTACCAAAAAGTGCTGTCGAAATCCACCTGCATCTGTTGACCCATAATATATCTCATATGAAATTGTCAAATCATGGTTGGTCGTCGAAAAAATTAGGTTTAATACTTAATTAAATAATGATTTCTTATATTTACGCGAACACTACACATTTAAATAAAACTAGTTTTACGGATTTTATCGCGTATATTAACTTATTTTATATTCCCGACGTTTGGAGTACTTTACGGCTACTTCCAGATTAAAAATTAACATCCTAATTTCAATAGAGAAGATGGCTGGGTGCTACCATCTGCTTGGGATCCCATAATTAATAAAATTAAATCCCAACCCAAGCATACAACTGCAAGACTTCAAGATACTGTAAGTTCATACTGCGTAGATCGGAACAAAAATTAATAATTTTTAATCTGGAAGTAGCCGTGGTTAACTATAACATTGGGACGTCATACACCTCAGTCCACCCCGTGACCATGGGTGCTGTAAAGTACTCGAAACGTCGGGAATATAAAATAAGTTAATATACGCGATAAAATCCGTAAAACTAGTTTTATTTAAATACTTAATTAAATTTTGTATCAAAATCGGATCTGAGATTATAATAGAATGTGTAAGTAAATAAGAAATTTACTTATTTGTGATCGGAAGCCACTCTATACGTTGTAAAGTCTACAGTCGCACCGTCTCACGGCTAGGCCGTCGGAACGTATGTGATAACGATTATTCATTCTACACGGCGACACATGACGAATCAATCTGTTACGAACGAATCCAATCGAGCGATAGTTTGTGTGTTGTTGTTATCTGTGGTAGAGGCTTGGCGGGAAATACAGACGAGGAGCGAAAATGGCCGCCATAATGCGGTTTCATTTTTTACAGTACTTGTAGTAATAGTAGCACGTTGCTTTGAATCCATTAAAAAGGAGTCGGCACTTAAAAATATACTGGCTTTAACGTTTTATCGGTAGCAGTTACTTTTATAGCGTGAACACCTGAACAGAACTATGCTAAGAAACAATGCCATAGTCAAAATGTATTGGCCATAATAAAAAATAATTTAGTATTTTAAATAAAATAGATGCGCAAAAATAATGTACCTAAATATGAGGGACTGAAAGAAGGATATAATTACTAATGGCAAAATAATCAATTGCTACTCAATTTTAAGATGTCGTTAAGTCTCGTTGTGTCACAGTCACTTTGACTTAAAGTGATAAGGACAGTACGAGACTTAACGGCATCTTAAAATTGAGCGGCGTTTGAGTATAGGGGCATTAGTTTTCAAATATCAAGATATTAAGGGATATTCATCCTGCTAACTAACGAATGAAGCTCTAGCGACCGACATAAGCATCCCGTTTACGCCAGGCGTATAATACCTAGTACGGCTACAGGAAGCATCTGCCAAGGGTGCGAGACGTCTGGTTAAAAGATCGCCAATATGCCTTGACAGCATGGCGATTATGGCAAATTTTCCCTATAGATAGGTCCATGTCTATCAGTTGATTTTATGGGCTGATGACGAAGAAGAAGAATGTTTCACTATATAATTTAGTGCATAGAACCTACAATGCTATATTACTAAATTTATATATTTCCAAATACCGAGTCGTGGTAGCTCAGGGGCTAAGCGGTTGCTGTAAATTTCACAGTACGCGAGGAACCGGGGTTCGATCCCTGCCGGTACTGTTAATTGCAATTTTAAGTGCTGATTTACCATGTGCTTGGCGGTGAAGGAAAACATCGTGAGCACTGCATGTCTGAGAAAGAAGACTAAAAATATTTCGAAAACATGTGAAGTTTGCCAACACGCATTGGGGCAGCGCGGCGGACATTTCCTTGCCCTAAAACCCTCTCAAAATTAGAGGAGGTCTGTGCCCAGCGTAGAGACGTATATAGGCTGTAACTTTAACTTTAAATACAGAGTAAACACAAACATTTTGTAGTTGTCTTATTTCGACATTTTCAGTATTTTAAACTTAACAATTTTTTATTTGTTTGCCTGTGGCCCCACACTAAGCATGCTTGACTCTTGGGTACCGATAGTACCTAGGTATATCATGCATTGGTGCAAGTATTTAGTTTGAAACGTGTAAAATAGAAATAAAAGAAAAACTCGGAGTAATTATAACGTTAAAGGAACCTCGTATTTGACAGATATTAAAAAGATGTCTTTTAATAATACGTTTTACACTCTACTGCCGGTGTCGATAAATATATTTGTATTATTTTTTATTCTAAAGCTAATAGATTAGAGTCTAATTTTAGTTGCACAGTAATTGAAATAGGTGGCAAAGAAAAAATCTAAGTGAACGTACGCACTTGGCGGTTAATTACTGGCTTGTGACATAATTACTATACGGGGATAAGCGTTGTCTGTCGCATACTTTTTATATTTTTTTCCGTAAAACATGACGGCTAAAATATTTAATGTTTTTATTATGTCATATCAGACAGCCGAAATGTTATGTAAAAGAAGAAAGTTAAAACAACTGTCTTCCTGCAAGTTGTTATGTGCAATACAACCTAAAACCCATCTTAGGTTTTTAAGTAATTGAGTTAAAACTAAAAGTTAAAATTATTTGAACAGGTATATTACATTTACTGCGTGATGAGATAAGATACGTCATCTTATTTTATACCATGGATATCATAAGAGGCGACAATGGGAAATGCTAAAAGATCTCATGAACTCATGATAGATTTAATCTCATATAATCATCTTGGATATGTGAAATCTGAAATATCCATATCGGTATCGGCGAGCAGCATCAAATGTTGGCAGACGCCTGATATCCTCAATCTGCCCGTTGAGCGTCTTGATTACAATTAATCCCACAATGGATGAAACCCATATCGAGCAACGGGCTATTACGGGCCGGTGAAAATATTGTAGTGTGAATTGATAAACTTATGGCCATATACTCAAACGCTACTTAATTTTATGATGTCGTTAAGTCTCGTGGTGTCACATTCACTTTGACTTAAAGTGATAGAGACAGCACGATAATTAACGGCATCTTAAAATTGAGCAGCGTTTGAGTATTTGGGATTACAATGAGAAATCTTTTAATCTGCATTTATCTCTCTAATCATCGTCATAAATCCACTGACGAGCATAATCCTACCCACGGAACGCGATAAAATATTGCATATGCCAACTCTAAGGCTCAATTTACATTGCGGTGGAATGGAATGGAAGCGAATAATATTATACATAGTAAAATGAATTTTATGTTAATTGTGTAACGTGCAAATTAGATATGAGCCAAAAAAGAAGTCGCGCGTCTTTCGCGGAATTCTCCAGACTTCTTTTTTGGCTCATATCTAGTTTGAACTTTACACAATTAACATAAAACTCATTTTACTATGTACAATTTCCTTACAAAAATTCGCTTCCATTCCGTTCCGCGGCAGTGTAAATTGGGCCTAAAAGTGCCACAAAAAATATCATATTTCCGAGTTAATTATGCTCAAAAAATTGTATTTGAACTCAAAAAGTACAAAGTGTTTTGAAATTCGTATCTACACAGATAACAAAAACATATAAAGATTGATTATATTTTCACTCCTTGTTTTCGGTTTAAAACGCGATAATGTTAATGAAACCATCATACAATAACTTACCTGCGTTTGAGTTAACCCTAAACTCGCCGCAAGTTCCGCCCTCTCGGGCAGTGCGAGGTATTGAGTCCTTTGGAACCTCCTGTTCAACTGTTGCAGTTGCAGACTGGAGTAAATCGTTCTCGGCTTTCTCATCTTCTTGCCCTTGCCGTTTACCCTGAGTCCCGGGTCATCGGAGAGACCACATTTCTCTGTAACAAATAATTTTTTCGCATATTATTAATTAATATAATATTATTTATAGTGTAACAAAATTATTAAATATTTATCTATGAATGTATTTTCACCATTGTCTTTTCTTAATTTGTGTTAAAAGAATCCTTATCAATAGTAAAAGTTTCAGTCACCGTAGATTTTTATGTACAAAGCATTTAAGCTATCTGTGTGAGCCGTCGTAGCTCAGGGGATAAACCGGCGCCAATGAAATTGCCAATTGCAATTTTAAGTGCTGAAGTTCGCCAACAACGCGGCGGACATTTCCTTTCCCTAAAACCCTCTCATAAATTAGAGGAGGCTTGTGGCCAGTAGTGGGACGTATATAGGCTGTAACTTTAAGCTATCTGTACCTCCCGCGATAGTCTTTAGGTGTGAGACATGTAATTTGAAATGTTATATTATATACATAATTTGGATTAGCTGTTGTTATTATTGTAACTACTGTATTCTGTTTTGACTTATTTATACACATAATTTTTCTTGTGTCGACATTGTAAACTAGATTAAATTACACATAAAGAAACACGATATAACGCTTTTTTTTTTAAATAAATGTGAAATCCAATTAAAATATTATATTCTGATGTTTGTAGCCAGCTTGTGTGTCGTAAATGTCTTTATTATTCACAAGCCTCAAAGACTTCGGATGTACTAAAAATGTTAATAGAAGTGTTATCATTTATTGCGACGTTCCAGAAACATGAGAATGAACGACCGGCATTAAAATGAAAAATTATATCCGTACTGAATTCATTTACACAGTTAAGCATGATGCCTATTTTAAATTTTGCGCAAACTGGAAAATTGCATCAATGTTTTTACACATTATTAATATTTCTTTTAGAAAAATATTTTTTATATGATGATGGTAATTGGATGCTGTGGCATTTATCCTCGATTAAGAGGACTAAGATGGAATGCCTCGTTTCCAGTAAAAAGGGTCTCCGGTTCTCTACACCCACCATACGAAACACAGCAGCCTGAAGCTGATATTTTACGCTGGTATTCTGTGAGAGCGTGGTCCTACCCCGGTCGAGCCGACCCATTCATGCTACAACTAATATAGCTGCAGCGTGGCTCTTCCACGTACAACGATTCCATTCCTCACGTATAATAGATTAAACAATAATAAAAAAAATTATAAAATCTCCTTGTGTCCTGTGAAAATAATTTTGTAATGCTAATCCCCATAGTCTGTAGTAAACATTTTTGTACAGTGCATTCAGTTTTGGACCATTAAGAGCTGCTTTAAAGTTACAAATTCAGATTTCAAGAAGTTGAACAATAAAACTAACAACTTGATCATTTTAATATGGATGTAACTACCTATCAATGCTTTTGAAGAAAACTGTACTTTCTATAGTTACTCGTATATTAATAAACACGTTATAATTTCAATAATTCTAGTGAATTATAGCCGTGTAGTGGTGGCGTGTCCACTAACCTATATCAATCTGTGGCTTTGTCATGATATGCACCAGAGGGAAATGAAATAAATGATGGGCAACAGCATCTTCCTGCTAGAAACTCAAAATCATAATAAACCGCGGCAAAATCTCCCCTATAAGGCAATCTAAGGAGGAGGCCTATAATACAGCAGTGAACTTTTTATAGATTATAATGAATGAATGAATAACAACAAAGCGTTCTAAATTTGAATTCAAAATTCTCTAATCGAACGCACATTTCGGCCAACACTCACACCCCAAACATAAATCAACGAACACAGAACGATGCAATAAATCTATAAAATAAATATTCGAGCCATACGATACCTCGTGAAGGCTCGCCATCCATTTTGTGAAATATATGAAAGCCACTCGCTACTTGATAATAGGCAGTGGTAACTTGTAATTACTGCTTTAATATCGCTACATCTGATCGCCGCAAGACCAACAACCCGACACCCGACTTTTTGGCGGTGCGCGTGCATTATCTGAACGCAGCTTGTCGATAACATAAATAACATTTTTATTCTGTTATAAAATATATTTTAAAAGGTCTAAATGTAACGTTTTATAATGTTTTTAATTGGATTGCCGAAATAAATTTTTAATATATTTTATTTTAATATTCCATACTTTTTATTATAAAAAGGCGAAATTTTAAGAGGTAAAAATTATTCAAGCCAAAAACTTTTGTTGGTTTTTTAATTTTTTGACATAAATTTGCACTAATTCATTTGATTATAATTATAGAACGAGATAGTGTACGTGATTTTAAATCTAAAGCCCAATTAGTTGAATCAATTTGAAGCCGTAAACATTCATAAAATGCAAACTTAAATGAATTTTATTCAACTCATAAACCGTGGCGGAAAATAAAAAAGAATGTTTTTTTTTAATTTCCACAACGGTCAAACTACTTCGTAAGAAAAGATATAATTTTATCTATCACTCTGTTTTAACTACATAAATGTCATCCTACAACATAATTCTAAAAACAATTGACAACTTAATAAATGTAACATGGATCGCAAATCGTCTCACACTCGCTCATTTGCACTGTAGCCGTGTGGTGTGTATTACACAGATCGAATTCCGCAAACATATTATGCACTTGAAATTGGTTATTACGACGCTTCAACTAGCAGTAATAAGGGTTATAAAGACTGCATTATTGTGTTGGCAAGTGTTTGATAAACGAGCGCGGGTTAGCAAACAATTTTGCATATCGCGGAGAATCGCTACACACGCTTGGCCGGCAAAAGGGGTTTGAATTTAGAACAACGAGCTCTGTAACTTTTTTTTCAGTTTTAATAGCTTTTGTCTATTTTTTCACTAAATTTTTTATAAGTTTTGATTAGAATAAAAATTTAATTCTTATGTAATTTACATAACATACTGATGAAGGTTAGACAAATGGCTAAGGACAACGGATATTTAAAGTATTATTATTAATTTTTCAAATAATTAAAGATATAAATCGTATTCCAAAAGCCTAATATGAGTTGAGAAATGCGTGGTTATGTAAGTCTATAAACTTTCCAAGACCAGATTCCCATGCTGTTGAATAAAAATTATTATATGTGTAGGTACTCATATAAGAACATGTATTCACATACGCATGTCGGCGTCCGACAGACAGACAGACAAAACAATGCTGAGGGCCCGAGGTACAGACACACCCCTGAGAAGTAGTGACGTTACATTACCAACTTGTCGATTGTATTTTAGTGATGGATATTTATTTTGAAACTAAATTATTTCACTAACATTATTTATTTAAATTTAAATAAAAATATTTTTGTCTTAGTATTGTAATTGTTATTAAATATCACTCATTAAATTTAAAACCAACATTTAACTAAATTTGAAGCACTTAAAGTTTAAGTAACTTATAAAAAAATGAATTAAAGAAAACACGTCTCACTAGGCAAGTGCAACTAACGGCATCGCGATGTATCACAAAAATATAAGGTCATATAAAAAGTCACCTAAAATATAAATAATAATTTTTATTCGCTTTGCGTTAAACGTTCGTGGTAAATCAGTAATCGTTTCGAAAATTATCATGTTTTACACTTTCCAATGTACCATGATATTAGCTTATCAGTAATTTAAAATATGTAGATAACTAAAAAGAGGTGTTATGGGACAAGAAATGACAGCTTTTTTTCAACTTTAAATTTTATAAAAAAAAAGATTTAATACAATATTAAGCATTCAAAATGAGTAAGTCTTTAATTTATTTTCATATTATTTTAAATATTTTTAGCAAATTTATATTGTTATCATCGACAATGTCTAAGTTTCATAGTTTTCATAAATGAAGACTTGCTTAATATTTTAGTAGTTCAATTTCATAATAGATTATAAGAAGCCGTATATGTAATTTATAAAAGATACAATAAAACATATAGTTTGCACAATTAAAATTTAAACGTTTTAATTAAAAAGTCAATTAAACTTATGTGGTGTAGGTACTATGATAAAGCAATATAACTGGAATATTAAATGATATCATCACTCAACGTGGACTCCATATAAGGAGTAGAAATAATATCTATTTAGTTCAGTAATATCGTATTATATTTATAGAAGAAGACACCATTCATGTGGCTCTACCTGGAACCACGTAACACAAACCCTACCTATGTACCTACGTCACAATTACTATATATAAGTCTCCTCCAAATTAATAAAGAGAGAGTTATTAAACTGCATCAGTAAGTCTTAATTTATTGCATTGTCCCAACATTACACTTAAAATTTAATTTATTTTTAAAGTATTAAATAAAAATTAAGAAAAATGAAAATATAATGTTTCCTTCAGCGTAGCCCTATCTCCGACGCTGAGTCGCGCCGATCCCGCCCCGCCCATCGAAACCGCCTACCGAAAAACCGAGCATAAAACGAGGTAACTAAAAAACAATAAAACCCTTTTCCAAAAACATTTATGCTTCGACAAAAAACACTTTAGATATGCCGACGAGGTGCAGACGGGCGACTCGAAAACGACTTTCGTCGCAATTTTACTTAATGGCATGGGTAATTTGAGTAAAATCGTCCGCAAAAAGTTTCCGTCTTGTGAAGTAAACGAGTGCATTTGAATGTGACAAGCTATTGGTTTTGTCATTTTGTCTTAGGCGGTTTTGATTTTGGCAACAATTTCTAATAGTATCTTTTTCAATTAGAGTACAGGACATAGTTTTCTCGTCGTCTTAATATACCCATGTCCAAGACCTTATGAGACACCGTCGAGGCTAGACTAATGTAACCTTTCACTAGTGTTATATTTGATTATACTCAATAAATATACATGACCATCATAATCCTTGGTGTCTGAAGGTCTTCAGCCCCACGATAATACTTTTGCCGTCGATTTTTGAACTTATACTTTACCGGGCTTAAAATTTTGACAAAGTGTAACAGAAGTACGGCAGTGTTAACAATTTATTTTTATTTGTCTCTAAAAAACTTCGAACAGTTATTTTGAATTATAGATAGAAAAAATAAATTTAAATATAGAACATACTCGTGATAACTCGAATATAAAACTATATTTTAGTGATTCTCGTCTGTATTCGCTAAGGAGTCGAATCTGACGAACGGGCGTTTCAAAAGAAAATAAAAAATAAAACAACGCACAAACAAAACGCTGTAAACTCGCTGTATAGTCGCACGGGAATCAAATTATAAGTTTTAATTACTTTCACCGCTCATAATAAGTTTATTATTTTAAGCGTATTTGTATTTTGATTAGAGTATAGAGTTTTAGTCAGTCTCAGATTATATGACATACACATTTTAGTTTGTTTATAATATATTTATATATGATCATAAAGGCATAAAAAAATCTACAAATATATACTTTGTTACAACCAATAAAGCCTACCACGTACTCGGCGCTGAAGGAAAAACATCGTGAGGAAACCGGCATGTCTGAGAAATAAAAAAAAATATTTCGAAGACATGTGAAGTTCGCCAACACGCATTGGGACAGCGCGACGGATACTTCCTTGCCCTAACACCCTCTCAGAAAATGAGAGGAGGTCTGTGCCCAGCAGTGGGACGTACATAGGCTGTAACTTTAACTTTTAACTTTTATATACACTGCCTAGTTTTGGAATTTTAAAGATGTTCTTTGGCCATTGTTTAAATGTTTTTTGTCCATGTCATTTAATTAAAAACAACTGAACAAGGTCATTCATATGTTTGCCTCGTTTATATTATTTCGTATAAAAGTTGTTTTAACAATGTAATATAATAATAGAAATTTAACATAACACGAATGGGTCGGCTCGACCGGGGAAGGACCACGCTCTTAGAGATTACCAGCGTAAAATAGCAGCTCAATGCTGCTGTGTTTCATATAGTGAGTGTAGAGAACCGGAGACCCTTTTTATTGGAAACGAGGCATTCCATCGTAGTCCTCAGGGGTGACATTTTGATCTACATTTTGATTCTTAATCGTAGATAAATATAGATGTCTGTTGGCCACAGCATCCACTTACCACCAGGTGGATTGTGTGCTCGTTTGTCACCTCTATTCTATAAAAAAGGCCCCATCTCAACGGAGCGATTGCTAGTCAACATTGACAATGAGCAATTGATTTGCGAAACAGGGCGAATCGAAACGAAATTTAACGGCCCAGTGGCTTAGCGGTTTAGCATTGATTTGCGGCGCTCAGGGCCTGGGTTCAAATCCCGCACGCAACAAGTATTTGTATGGCCTACAAATAATTTTTCCGGGTCTGGATGTTTGTCTTTGTGCAATTTACTTATGGAAGCTTCACTCTCATAGTACAAGAGAAAATTCTAATGTAATTGCAATTTTTTAATAATAAATAAAAAACGAATTCATGCATGTTGTTTGAGTCAGATTGTGATGGACGACCGTATCTTTCGCGGAAGAAAAATGATGTAAGCTCCAAAATTATTTTAATTGAGTATCTCGTTAATAATAGCAAATTTAAAAAAATGCTTAGTGACAGTACCTATACAATTAGCAATTACCTTATTTTTGTCCCTAAAGCCCGCACCATATTGAGAATAAAGGTAGCTTTGTTTTTTTAGTATCGAGAAAAGTTTTCATGTTATGTATTTGACAAATTATAGATATATTTGCTTTCAATTTTGAACTTCATGCACTATAACAAAATTCAATTCGATTTTGCGTGACTTTGTTTTGTTTTGTGGACTTTAAAACAGTTGACGATGCGAATTTCTGATTATAATTGAAATATTTGTAAAGTAATATATAACATAATTTGTCGCTGCCTGTACATCAAAAAGGCTCGTCTATTTTGGGGCCGGTAAAGGCTTCGTAGAACGAAGGGTGTGTCTTATTCTTCGCCTTAGGATCCCTTTTGGGCCTAATCTGATCTCAATCTTAATTCTCATTTTAAAGAGACTGTAACATCGCATTAAAAAGCGGTTAGTCAAATATATTCTAGCTTATTTTTTTATAAGTAAATACTATTCTTAATTTAAAATTGTTAATTGAATTACTTTATAATACTATGGCAAATATGAGACAATCAAAAAAGGGGGCCTGTGTTCATCAGTGGACATTTGATAATTTGTAATGGATGGATGAAAGGACCAAAATTAGTATTAAGATTTTTGAATCATATTTCACTATCTTCCAAAGAAGGAGCTTTATCAGCTCGTATAAATCCACTTCTTAACACAGATCTTTTCAATTATTGAAAGTTGTTTCTAGAAGTTAACCAACCAACTCAATGTAACCAACCAATAAAATCAAATACTCGAAACCTCCGACGCTGCTCTCTGTAACCGGTCTGGGTATTGAGTATACCTGGCATACACAAACTAGTATACCAACATCTGCCCTCACCCGTGAGGTCTTTCTTACTTTCCCAAAGTCGCATATTACGACAGTCAAGGGATAAGTGGTAAGATGGATTTTCTTACGCCGATAACGCATCTCCTTATGCTCATTTCAATTATTCACTTCAACAAGAATTTGCGACTACGCCGAGTGTGCATTGCCCTTTTCTTTTCCAGACTTGGGTGACACACTACGGTGTATCTAGATCAGACGAAGTAAAATAATTTCTCGTCAACTGCCAAGCGTGGCGATTACGGCATATATTATACTCTGGCAAAATAAGTTAACGCTCAATGACATTAAAAATATAATAGTTAGATATAAAATATAAAAGCACTTGTCCACCCACCTGTACCGCACACGTGCCGTGGCCCGCTTAAGGCGAGAGTTTTTCTACGAAAAACGTTAAAATTTCAACGTGAGGCAATAATTAAAAGACCGAACAACGTGTTATTATACATTTCTTTTTACGCGACCCGCGGCCATTTGGGAACAGTTGTTTGATGACTTTCTATCGGAGGGTTACGGGTTTGATTTCTCAAGTATGTTAGTATGTAAATATTACTCGTAATTTAAGTTATAAAATACGCCTAACAGCCGTTTCTGATAATTTATCTATTTGCCCTTACAAAAGTTCAAAAAGAAAACTTTATGGAACTTTTATTACGTTTGAGAAATGAAGAATACATTTTCTAGGTAGTAGCCAAGTGGCAACTGTACTATGGCTGTATTGACTTTGACTGTACGTTGTTTAGTTATGTAGATCTCAATCAGCTTAAAATTTAATAGTGAGCTGAAGAACATAATAAATATTTTTCCACTGTATTCTACATAAGAACTGTACTTATTTGTCATCGTGTACTAGGACAGCATAGCGACACGCACTGCCATGCATAACATTTCGTTGGTATTCTTAACCCCCATCAAATATGGGGGTTTAATACTAAGAATCGAAACGCTTCATGCAAAGTCAATGTTTTGTTTCACGAGCATTTTTAATATTTCCTTTAATTTTTTATTGATTGATACAAACAAGAATTACAACGACGAATGAGAACGATCTAATAAAAAAAAAGCATTGTATAACAATTATGAAGGTTATGAAATAAGAAACAAGTTTACGAATTCTTGCTTCAAGTATTACCAACGTAAAAATGGTTTACTAAAGAACGAACTGAACCTCCTTGAGCAATCACAAATAGGTACTTAATACTTTAACAAAATGACAATTCTAAGAAAAAGAAAAAGGAAAATAGACGTCGAAGTGTGTCGAAGAAATACAATACATTGAAAATTGTTGTCTATATATGTGCACTTATAAAAAGATTTTATGATAATATCTTTTTCAAGTCTATAGTCTTCTAAAAATCTACAACTACATATTATGTATTAAAACATATATTAGAATACAGGTACATATAATTACAAACAGGAACACACTATTCTATATTCCTAATGACTACGAGCAATAAGATTTGTATTGCTCTTGGAGGCAGTGTAAAAGTCAAGAATATAAGTATAATAATATACAGTAAGTGCTAATTCAAAAATTAAAATTAGCAATTACACAAATACTATGTTCTTATAGTCAAGATTGCTGTACTTCGATTTGCCCGAACGAATGAAAAATGTGGAACAATACAAAACATGTTAATGTAGGTTATGTATAAATAAATCAGATCAAAACTAAAACCTAATGACCGAATACACCGCTTTGTTTTGCTTTCACCCTTGGTAATAAGGTGTTAAACTAACAAAGAGCGAAAATAATGCCTCTAACAAAAACTCACTAGAGACGTCATAATTGGCCAGCGTTACGATGTAATTAAATAAACATAAAATTATATCAGTGTAAACACGAAACGCCGAAAGATTAAATGTGGCAATTTGTCATAATCATAAAAAGTCTAGTACGTAATTTGGTCCGAGTGTAACGAGTGCTCGTAACTTTGTTCTAAGCAGATTATTAATGCGTTATTTATTTTTATAATATTACTAACAGCTGCTTTATTAAATTTAGCTTTTATTAAATATTTGAAAGAATAATATACTAGATCTGAAGCATGATAACGGGAATGTCATTAGAAAAAATAAATAAAAGATGGACACAACAGACCAAGATGTGGGCCAAAGAAAATGTGAATTGATTGTGTAGGAAATGATGTCTAAAATTTATAGGCCATTTTATCATTTAAAGGAATGGAAAATGTAAAAAATAGAAAGCAATTGCGAAGAAAGTCAAGCCACTTAGACATATAGAAAAAAAGAATATAGGCATCATTGGCAACACGTATTTTAAACCTTTACCCTCAGACTTTAAGGTATACTTTCTAACGGTGGTTTACATAACCCAAATACGTCCTAAATAATCTAAACAATTGAAAAACTCTAAGTCAGTAAGCAAACTACGAAGATCATCTGTGCTGATTAAGTTTAATTAATATCTTATCTGCGGAAAATGATTAACCGGTGGTGATATGGTAATGGTGGCAGCCGCAATCAAAACTATTTTTTTATAGAATAAGGGTGACATTCGAGTACATTGTTCTCCTGTTGTAAACTGCGACCCACATAGACATCTACATCTATCATCGATTAAGAATCAAATTGTAGATGCCTTGTCACCCCTGAGAACTAAGATGGCATGCGTCGTTACCAGTAAAAAGGTTTCCGTTTCCCTACACTCACCGTACGAAACACCGCACGCACGCTGCTATTCTTTCTGCTCTTTCACGCTGGTATTCTGTGGGAGCGTGGTCCTAACCCTATTTTTACTACAGCCATAATAAAGTTGCAACGTGGCTCTACCTCATAGAACATTATCCATTCATGATAAAGAATAATATAACTAATATTGTACATTTACTATCCCTATTTTCCCGCCTTGTTTTTAATAATTTATTCTTCTGTACCCGTAAAAATAAAATAGCACTCGTTCTCGTCATCTCATGTAACATCTTAATAAAAATGTGTATTTAATGATAGACTTCTGAAATCTTAAACTGCGGCGCTCGCGTGACTGGCTGTTTGCAACACACAGAATCAAGGCAAGAGAGTAAAAATTTAGCTAACGAAGTATTACGCAACACGCATGCGTGGTTTTTATTCAATTTGTTTTCGTTTCTGAAGGATGACCGCTAGGCATGCATACCGACCAAAATAGACCGTTTAAATTCCATTCTAAGTAAAAAAAGTAAAGTTACAGCCTATATACGTCCCACTGCTGGGCACAGGCCTCCTCTCATTTCTGGGAGGGTTTTAGGGCAAGGAAATGTCGCTCGCGCTGCCCCAATGCGTGTTGACGAACTTCACATGTCTTCGAAATATTTTTTTTTGATTTCTCAAACATGCAGGTTTCCTCACGATGTTTTCCTTCACCGCCGAGCACGTGGTAAATCAGCACTTAAAATTGCAATTAACAATTTCATTGGTGACGGCGGGGATCGAACCCGGATTGCTCGCGTACTGTGAAACTTACAGCGAGCGCTAACCATCTGAGCTACCACGGCTCAGATGGTTAGCAAAATGCATTCTATTTATTACTTACTTACAACTACCACTCCGCTACTATTCCCTATATTCATGTATATTTTAGTTTAATGTTCGTATACCTCACTACTTAAACTAACGGTCCTTACGTTAAAACACATTGGTGTAATGTCTATATGATGACCATATAATAGTTCTGCCGTGTGGTAGCGATACAAGAAAGCCCACTAACACATCTCGACTCATAGCAAGAGGAGGTTCAGGGACATGACTGGTAAATTTTGTGCTGTAATCACGTATTAACTACCAGATATAAAGATATCTAGTAG
The DNA here is from genome assembly GCA_029286625.1 of Parnassius orleans. NCBI lineage: Eukaryota > Metazoa > Arthropoda > Insecta > Lepidoptera > Papilionidae > Parnassius > Parnassius orleans. The sequence continues at coordinate 2,949,051 of JAGSMP010000083.1, forward strand.
TAATTAAGGCACAGACCAGCGACAAAAACCAGTGATACTGATGTGACTAATTTGTGGTTTTACAAAATCTAATTATTTGCTAGAAAAAGATCGGCGATTACTGCGAAAAGCTTATTGAGAGTTAAGAAAGATTTGGAGTATTCTATGAGATCTTCTGTTAGGGTTCTTCATACTCACTAGACTCGTATTTGCGTTTTCAAAGAAATTATTTCTTTAACCATCCAATATAAATAATTCATATAATTTAATAAAATGATACGACATCGATGCCTGCGCTTAATTACGATTAAATTATTTTTTTATTTCTATTATAAGCAAATATGACATTTAGAGGAAAAACATATCAATGATAATTGCATACCATGTGCGTATACAAAGTCGGCAATAAAATAATTAAAAACAAAACGAGCATTTTGTAATGCCAGTGGACCCGAACCTATTATACAATTAACCGTTTTATTTACAAAAAGTCGTGTCTACCCCTTTGCTAGACTTGTTTTAGATTTATTACCATTGTAGTTTTGGATGAAATAGAGTTTGTATTTAAGAAGTGCAGCTACTTTTAAAGAATTTAGAACACTGAGCAACCGAAAAAGACCATTATCGAAACTCTAACGTTCTTACAGATATAGTAACATTTAAGTCTTTTTATAGCAGGTTAAATTGTAATGGTATTTGATTGCGGCATTGTAAGATTTAATGCAATTTAATGATTATAATGTTTTAAGTGAGATTAATGGATAGTTGACTCTAACAGTTATATTCTATTTAAAAAGAAATACGAGAAAATATCCAGAAGTGATGGTTATTATGTTATTAAAATATACTACAATATGTGTCTTATTTAATTTAACTGTAATATAATATTATGTAGTATGATTGGCTACTGAATGACTATTTAAGACTGGAGAGATTTGTAAATGCATTATGCTTTATATTTGCTAGAATTTTTTTTTTTGATATCTGAGAAATAACGAATTGATGATTTCAAACTTATTTGAGCACGAAACTCAACTTGTCATTTTTTACGGGAGACCTGAGTTTTTTCAAACATTTTATTCCTTTTTTCTATTATTCATTACCATTGATATCATATTATTGTATTTGATTTTTGTCAAAAATTTTTGTCTGTATTATTCATTGTAGCAATTACACTTGTCAGGCGGATTAGAAATCAAGCATGTAACACATAAATTCCAAACAATCACTATGAAAAATTAAAATTAAAAGTGTAGCGACATACTCTTAGTACTCACTACTCTGTAGTCTGTACTACTCCAATGTTTTTTAACACCTTGACCGATTAAAAAAGAAGTTAGCGTGCAAAGAAATATGATGCGACCTACGAAAGTCAATGAAGTCATAAAAGACGCCAACGTGCATGCACCAGAACCTTAATTTATTTAATAATTGTTTTTAACGTTGACATATGTCGAATAGTTGCAAAAACTATTCTTAAATGAGACCTTGAACTAATATTTTAGCCATATATTATTTCTTATCACGCAATTACAAAAATAACAATAATATATTGAAAATGGAAAAGATAAGAAAACTTAAAACCACCTTAAAACAGTTTCCGACCAATGTTTCAGTAAATAGCAACAAAAACCAATGAAATTCAACGACCTTCGTGGAACGGGAAAACTAGGAGAAATCACGATACATTTGGGAAACTATGATTCTAGCCGGCATTGGAAAAGCGACCTTGCCGCGCTCGAGGGTAACGAGGAAACGTATGTCGGAAGGTATTAATTTACGGTTTAATTTCCTTTACGCGATATCAACGGTCCGCAAAAAAATTTAACGGGCGCGTTTTTTACTTAACGTTTGCGTGTTGTAATGTTATGTTTTATTTTATTTTTCTTACGGCTGTCCGCGATTTGGCCGCACGGCATTAATTTTAGATCGAAGTACGGAAATTTTGACACACTTTTAGTTTGGTTTACTCTTATCGTGAATAAAAGTGACGTATCAGATAAATTTAAATTGAGTCGATGGTCGGGTTAAACAAATTTTTAGTGACCTAAATATTAACCTACACCTATAAATAAATTTAAGTGTCTGTCTGTAATAACGAAATAACTGTCTTTTATTGGGTTATTTGAATGCCATTAAAACATAAATAATCATTTTTTAAATGTTTGCCTGTCTGTCAGTCTGTGCTGACTAATCTTCGGAATGACTGATCCGATCATAATGAGACTTCACGAACAGATAGAGAGCCAGGAGTGATCTAGGGCATATTTATCAGAAAAACTTGGATCTTAATCCTATTCAGGCGAAGTCGAAGCGGAATCTAGTATTGAAATAAAACTTTATAATGAAGAAGCTGTAGTAATTTATTAACTTGAGCATTCACATTCCATATATGTTTTGTTTTGTGTGTTTGTTGTTTTGTTTGTAGTTTGTCACAAAATAAATTAACAGAGCTATTAGATCCTGATTTATGATGAGCAGTAAATACATTTCAGCTTGAAACTAAAATATACAAAATAAAAGGAATGACTCGATATATGAGCCACATATTAAACTGGGGATTTAGGTAAACACGTAATGAGTGTAATGGCTAAAATATAGATTTAAAAAATAACAATACTTTCCGCGTATATTCCATAAAAGTTTCACGTGTTAGACACGTTAGGTGGCGCATTAAAGAATTTACATGGGGCTAAATTATGGTGAGGGAGGACACTTCATCAATGATTCAAGAACACTGCGTTTTCGAACGGAACTATCACAGTTTTCTGATGTTCTAAGGCAATTATATTTGACTGTGGAGGAAAATTTCAAAACATGCATGAAAAAAGTTGCTCATATATTACATTAGATGTGAACACAAAAGTACGCCCCACTGCTGAGCACAGGCATCCTCTCATTTCCGAGAGAATTAGTCCACCACGCTGCTCCAATGCGTATTTGCGGTTTTCACGTGTTCTCAAAATATTTTGCTCCTACATGCAGGTTTCCTCACGATGTTTTCCTTCACCGCCTAGCATATGGCAAATCAGGGCTCAAAATTGTAATAAAAAATTCTTTAATGAAACTGGGTTGCTCGGAAAAGTACTGTATTTTTAATGAAAATATTTTTTACCTATATGATAATTATGATAAATACCTACCACTTACGTGTGTTTTCATAGAGCTTGGAATCTGTTGAAACCAATAAATAACTAACTAAATAACTAATGTTTTACACTTCATACCATTATGAGTAATACACTGCCAGCAAATCTCTTTAAATAATAAAGTAGCAATAAAGTGACAGCTTACGTACTTCCCGCAGCTGGGCACAGGCCGCCTCGCATTTCGGGAAGGGTTTCAGAGCAGGAAATAGACCGCTTCAGTGTCATAATTCAAGTAAATTTCTTTAAAATACTTTACACGTAATCGTTAACTAAAAACATAGACAATGAAAGCGAAGTAATATATACTGAACAGAAAGTGTCATTTGTTCAAAAAAGTTTCTTTGCAACATTACCTTTGTAAATTGGTCTCACCTTAGAAATAAATAATTTCTAACGCATTCCGTAACACTTATATCAATAATACGACGTTTGATAAAGGAAAAGGCGTAAAAACTGAGGAACTTTATTTCATAAGAACATTGAGGTGTTAGCCAAATACAATTATATAATTGGGAGGTGTGAATAATAAAATATTTCATTAGATAGAATTACGGCTACTAAAAAGTAAAAAAAAAAATGTTTTTACTTTGTTTTATTTCTTTTTAATTTGGTAGGTACCAATTTTTGGCAATTTTATATTTTACATATTATAGTAAAGAAAAAAAGGTAAAATACAATTAAGTTTTGTTAAGTAAGCAGTTTTACGTAGCAAACAGTGGTAAATTTAAGCCAAGTGGAGCCCTAGGCCTAGTCTGATATAGTTATTGCCCTTATTGTTTAAAAAAGGTAATTACAGGAAAACAATTCTATCGTGAAAAATTCGTGTAGTAATCAAGAGCCTGAATCTGTTAATTTTATATTATAGTACACAGGTATCCCAATCGGTTTTGAAATATAGTTTTTGCTTAAAATCTGCCACCCTTGACCTAAGTATCGTATGCTTAAGCTGAAATTATTTGACTACCAAGTACCGGTATGAGATTACATCTGATGAGACCTTTCATCTCACACTTCGGGGAAACAACGTATCTGAGGCCTTCCTAGTTTGAAGTCAGTTACACGTGGGCAACCGAATTTAAATAAACAAGTGCCTTTTGCTGCAATAGCGAGTTACCATCAGGTGAACTGATAAAGTTCATTTGTCGCTGGAATATAAATCTTTTCATCATTAATCATATCGATACAGTCCATCACAAGTCCACTGCTGAACATAGGCCTTTCCCATAGATTGCCACTCCACTTTTTTTTTATAGAATAGGGTGACAAACGAGCACACAGTCCACCTGATGGTAAGTGGATGCTGTGGCCTATAGACACTACATTTATCCTCAATTAAGAACCAAAATGCAGATGCGTCACCGTGACGACTAAGATGTAATGGCTCTTTTCCAGTAAAAGGGTCTCCGGTTCTCTACACTCATCATAAGAAACACAGCAGCATGAAGCTGCTATTTTACGCTGGTATTCTGTGAGAGCGTGGTCCAACCCCAATCGAGCCGACCCATTCGTGCTACAACCATAATGTATCTGCAGCATGGCTCTACCACGTATAAAACCACCTAGCGGAAATCGCCCAACACTGCACTTACCAGTACGTAGCTACCAAATTTTATTAGATTTACTGGCTTATTGAAAGTTGGTATAAAATTAATAATTATATAAAAATGAAATTATATTACTTTGTAAATTCAAACTTAACACTCACCATCTTTAGGCGGACTGGCACATTGTGGAGCATAAGACCCTAAATGATAACCATACGTGTTTTGATGCATGGGAGGGAAAGGATAACCTAAGGACCTAGGACTGGGAAACCCTGATGCCTCGTGAGGATTCTGCTGACCCCCAGGACTTCCAAAATGGTGAGGATGCTGATAACCCCCCTTGAATGATCCATAACCATGCTGTTGTAGTTCGATAAAGGCTGACTTCGACGAAACATTTGTTGGTGTGGAATTTGCCGAGTTGGAAATATCATGGGGGGTTTGCGAACCACCCAAATGGTGATGTTGGTGCTCCATCGCCTCCTGGGTGGTCATGGCGGGCTGTGGGGTCGACGGGCCCCCCCCGTCCGATGACTGGGGAGGCCCAAAGGGATCTGTAAAACTCAGGTTGCCGGGTTTGTTGTTTGGGGATTGAATTCGGGTAATTTTGAGTGATTTCTGCTGCTCTGTTAGTATTTTGCCGCTGGCTGAGCCTGAAACAAAAAGAAAAATATTAAATTTTTTAGTTTTTACAAAAATATATTTATATGAAAACCATGTTATCCTGCCGCATGTATAAATGAGTGAATATATGCAACCATTTTGAAGGTACTTAAAGGGAAAAGATGTAACTTTTTCCTAAAACAAATTACAGTTTCAATGTTTTCATTTGAATTTTTTAATATTTTTTTTTAATAATTACTTGTTGTGTGGAGGTGGCGTTAGAGATAACATTACCCCACTTCGTTTCTTGAGTGCAGTGACAGAGATTAATTAACTGAACTGAGCTATTTTATAAGCAGATAACTATAGGGAATGTCAGGAAGGTTTAATGCATTTCTTAACTTTTTAAATTTATTTTAGGCCAGTGCTTGACGACTATGCTACCTAATGGTAAGAATGGTGATGAAACCGAAGACGATAAGCGATGATTGTTGTTTGTTGTTTTATTGTATGTTTCATTTTCCCTCTGTCGCCTTTTAGGACATCCTCGGGACGATATGGGGGTAGTAGATATTCTTACACGGCCACTACACTGTATTGTACACTCGGCACTTATTGCACATATAACTAATACTTTATTGAAATATAAGTGATTTTTTTAAATAATCATGTTGACTTTTGCGCAATGTATTTTGAAGACTGCTTGCAGTGTTTAGAACTTACATGTGAATATTAATGAAACGTGCGTAGATTCCATGCATATCTTACCAACGCAACGCCCAATCATGCGTAACGGTTATAAGTTAAAAAAAAATTAGACATTTCGAAACGCGACCGCCCACTCCCACGGGGTCACGAGAGTTCGTTTGGTATCGTAAGTTTTCTGGAAAACAATTTAGCCGCCGACACGGTCAATTGATCCAATGAAGTGGCCTTAACCGGTCGATGCAGGCATATGGACGAAACAGCTAATATAAGTGTACCTACTTCTAAACGGAGCTTCGTTACCTTTTAAATGCAGTTCTGAAGCAGCAAGTAGGCAGCATTAATTCAACAGAGAAGTCTGTTAATATTTCATTATTAAGACTCATTTCACATTGTCAGAATGCTGATAAAATAGTCATAAAAAATAGGCGTACGAAATTTAATAACGTTTATGCAAGATACACGCAAAGTATCTATTACTTAAAAAATACTTTAATGCCTAAATAATTCTAAAATGTAAAGTAATAAAACATAATCATATGCATATATAATTATAACGCAGAACAATTCTTCAAACTGGAATCAAAACTACGTGAACAAGTGTATTAAGTATTAATTTAATTCTATTAGAATAATTATTTAAAATATTCTTGTAAGTATTTCGACGTTTTAGTTTACATGTAATTAAACTACCCATATTGTAAGTAATAATTGTAAATAATGATTTCATATTGTTTTTAAATATTCGTTAATAAAAGAGACCTCTTTTTACATTATACGTGGTAGAGCCATGCTGCAGCTATATTAGTAGTATAGTTGTAACACGAATGGTTCGGCTCGACCGGGGAAGGACCTCGCTCTCACAGAATACTAGCGTAAAATAGTTTCTTAACACTGCTGTGTTTCGTATGGTGAGTGTAGAGAACCGGAGACCCTTTTTAATGGAAAAGAGGCATTCCATCATAGTCCTCAGGGGTAACAACGCATATCTGCATTTTGATTCTTAATCGAGGATGAATGTAGATGTCTATGGGCCTAAGTGCTCAGTGTGCTCATTTGTCACCCTTATTCTTTAAAAAAAAACCCTTTAATATAAAACGAACGCTCCTTAATTCAAAACTAATTTAATTAATTTCAGAAGATACAATATAAATAAGTCATACCTCAAAAACTGTTGAACGTTTAGGATCAAATTTACTGTATTCCCATAATAATTTACAGCTTTTTATTCGATTAAAAAACTAATTGGGCATCGCCTTCACCGCTATCCATTCACAGGGCAATTTCTTAACAAACTTACCCAAGAAAAGTTGAAACATTAAAACAAATGACCCCGAAGAATTGAAACTAAAAAACCCTTTTCGGCAAGATCTTTGTGTTAATTACTACATCTGTTGACCCTTTCTTCCGTATAGCAACAATCATTTAGTTATCTCTTTTTAACATTAAGTCCTTTCTGGTCTCACATCTCTCGACGGCGCCTATAAAAGGTCGGGTCAAATCGTTTTGTTATATATTTTTTGTTTTTGTTTGTTTATGTACGTGTTGATTGCTCTTGGCCGTAATAATAATGTTTAGAGTCAACTAATTGGTGTAAATTTTTATTGAAAATTATTACGGTTTAAATTATTTTCGTGTAAGTAAAGGACCAATTAAATCAATCTGTGAATATTATACTTATAACGGATTTAAGTTTTACACATTGATACAAGACATGTTTATGATTGAGAAAATTAAGTTCGACGTTTTATTTAGCTACGGGTATTATATCATCATTAAGTAATGGCACGTTGGCAACCAGTTATTGGCACTTCGTTTAGCTAAAATAAGAAAAACACTACCGATTAAAAGTATTTTAATCTTTAGATCATCTACGTTGATGTTTACAATGATGACATCTGGGATGATATTGAGATAATAAAAAATACACGGCTATGATTTATGCCACATTATTAACATTAGATTCAGTTGAAAAATGCTAAAATGGAAGGAAAATTTTCGTGTGACATACTTAGTGGGACTATTAAGATTCAAGTTCCAGGTTCTCATGAAGTCTATCAATCTTCTTATTCTATACTAACCCGCAAAAGTGCACTGCTAGTCAAACGCCTCTCCCGTTGTTATAGAGATTTGCTTTAATCATCATTCCACAGCGTAAAATAGCAGCTTAACGCTGCTGTGTTTCCTTTGGTGAGTGTAGAGAACCGGAGACACTTTTTACTGGAAGCAAGGCATTCCATCTTAGTCCTCACGGGTGACAACGCATCTGCATTTTGATTCGTACTCAAGGATAGAAAGATGCCACAGAAACTACTTACCATCAGGCGGACTGTGTGCTCGTTTGTCATCCTTATCCTATAAAAAATATTATTTTGCAGGCGGACTCCCCTTCGCGTGTCAGTGTATTTTCAGCCTATTGTTGACGGGAATATTATACCGCCATCTATTCTAGGCCATATGATTTTGGTATTTCGCATAGTCGGCTATTACGACACCCACGAGACGATATAGAGTGATGTAAGCAGCCATCCCACGTCACCTAATCTCTAATATTAATGAACAACACAAATAATTTCTTAATATAAATATAATATGACCAATTTTTCTGTTAAACAAAGGCAAACCACTTCCGCACATATTTCAAATCACGCAACACCTATAATTGCGCTTCGATATGACGCATTTTAAATGTTCTACGCAGGTTTTTAATAGAAGAAAGAGTGACAAAGTAGGCCCTTGAACACCTATACATATTCTCAATTAAGAATCAAAATGCAGATTTTTCCTTCCACGAGGACTAAGCGTCACAAGTCCTCGTCACTCACCATACGAAACACATTTTTATTGCTATTTTACGCAGGTGCTCTGTGAGACCATAGTCCTTTCCCGGTCGACTCAACCCATGCATGTTTACCAATTCTTTAGCGATTTTTTGTATTGTTACCTCATACAAAATGTATCCCTCTGGGCAAATAATCGTTTCTAGTATAGATGGAATAGAATAATTCAACATTGGATACAAATAATTCTTAAAAAAAAACGTTTTTACTTTTACCACCAGTACTAGTAAATATCGCCGCAGTCAAAATTGCTAAGAAGGATCCAAAATATTTTAAAAAAATTGGCGACATTAATACATAAATTTCAAATGGAAAAACATCTAGACTTGGTTCAATTATTAGTAGGACATAAAGAAACTGGTTCCGTGCGTCAATCGAAACCGTTGCCTGCAGTTCTGTAGGCACTGAGGCGCCAAGTCTTGCAATTTTAGTTGTAAGGCACCCTATTTTATACTTGTTATTATAATTAAATTTATAGTAGGAAGACTATTAAAAAGCATTTTAAGAACATTACCGTTTTCTATAGAGTAAGGGTACGGGCATCCTCGATTCAGAATCAAAATGCATGCGTCGTCACCCCTGAGGACTAAGATGGAATGCCCCGTTTCCAGTAAAATGGATCCCCGATTCTCTACACTCATCATATGAAACACAGCAGCATTAAGTTGCTATTTCACGCTGATATTTTGTGAGAGCGTGATCCTTACCCGGTCAGATGACCCATTAATGTTACAACTATAATGCAGTTGCAGCGTGGCTCTACCACGTTTAATTAGTTTTTCACTTTGGGAACGAATAGAACAATATTACTAAAGTCATCCATATGTAATAGAAATAGTAGCTTAATGGTGGATTGCTGAATGATTTCTTATATTTACGCGAACACTACACATTGAATAAAACTATTTTTTACGGATTTTATCGCGTTTAATTTAAAAATTAAAATAGTAAATTAAACGCTATAAAATTCGTAAAAAAATAGTTTTATTCCATGCTTTGCTACGGATTACAAAACTTAAAAAGTCGTAGGATCCAATCCGCTATTTGACACTAACTTATAGTGAACTATTCTCAGTACAAGCTTTTTAAGTTTAACTGGAGTGATAATTAGTAACACTCCTTATATTAGTAGTGTTAATAGCACTGCTAGTTTTATATTTTTAACTATTCGACAAATAACAGTTGACCAAAATGAGAGAAATTACCGGCCAAGTGTGAATCGGACCCGCGCATGAAGGGTTCCGTACCAACGTAATACACGTATTCTAGTAGGGGAGCCCCTTTTAATTTTTAATTTATTTGAATTTTTATTATTTTTTGTCATAGCAGCAACTGAAATACATATTCTGTGTAAATTTCAACTGCCTACCTATTACGGATCATGGGATACAGCCTGCTGATAGACAGACGGACGGACAGCGGAGGCTTAGTAATAGGATTCCATTGGGTACGGAACCCTAATAACTAAAATAATGGAGGTGAGTGTTAAACATAAAGAGTTAAAGTGAAGATTGACTGGGCACAAGATGCGCTTAAAATACAGAAAATGGACAAAAGCTGTGACTGTATGGTATCCTAAAGACATGAAGACCAAACACAATATTTGAAGATAACTTACCTAAGGGATGGCAACGTGCAGCCAGAGACAGATTTCAGTGAAATTCCTTGGTAGAGGCCTAAGTCAAGAGACAACTTGACCATCAAGATGGAGTTAAAGAATAGAAAGGAATAAGAAAAAATATTACATCATAATATAATGTTTTTGTGTTTAAATGTTTTAACTTTTCTAATTGTAATTTTAAGATTGAAGTAAATAAAGGCTATTTTTAATTATTTTAATTTAAAAAAGCACTTAATGAATATTTTGGTTAGTATAAACCCGAGGGACAGCAAACGCGCCTTCTATTGTCCATTTATACAACTTTACGGAAAGTTGAAAGCATCGTGTTCACTGATCCGTAACGGAGGGCACATGAGAACTCATGAAAAACCCCATAAATAATTGTAAACCCATAAAATACTATTAAGTATTCATTAGAGACAGCTTGACTCGTCGCTTCATTGGACTTCTAGATTAATACGAACGTCGTTTTCTATTGTTTATGGCCGCCATTCCCATGTCGTTTATTTGATTATTTAAAAGTTAAGGCAAAGGTTTTGCCCCGATTTCGCGATATTAAGGATTTTTCGGAAGTATTAAATGTCTTCTAGAATATGATTTTAAGCCAGTAATAAATTACAGTCACTCACACTGAGAGGCAAAGCCGGTAAGGGACGCTCTAGACCAAAGTTTATTATATTAAAGTATATAATTGATGAGCATGTGTGCGTAGATATATGGATGTGAAAGAAGCGGGAGGTCTGTCAGAATTGTGCCAAATGAAAATCCATAGTCTCTGCCTTCCCCTCTGGGTGACAGGTGTGAGAGTTGACGTTATATTAATATAATATTTCTACCCGTGTTGTGACGGCGACTGTAGGAAATTAAAGTCTTAAGGCATTTAATAGATAGTGGTATAACGGACCCGGTTATGCCGGACGTAAAATACCCTGACTGAATACTAGGGACAGTTTTAAAGATGTGGACGTCAAGGATGGCGATTATGGTAAATCTTCCCTACAACGATAGAAGCCCACGCTCAGCAGTGACCTCCCATGAGATGATAAAGTAATCGAAATTTTATTGTTTTAGTTTTTATTGCTAACTCGCTTTTCCCCGCATTGCTCGCGTGGACTTTGCGTTACTAATATCTACCTCCTAATTTTTTTAACTGTGTAAATATAAAATGTATTTATAACTAGACTACAGTGCCACCTGTCGGGGCCAGATATTGTGATTTTATTTTCTAGCACTAAACGGACTTAAATTTTGAAAATGTATAATTTTTGTCCATAAATGTAGAAATATCGGATCTTAGAATAGCTATGAACTATCATTTCGATTAAATAGATAAATTTGTTTGAATATGACCACAATCAGTTTAGTCATTTAGAAGTTATACGACCACTAACACTCGCACCAAAGATTATATATATTTATAGATAAATATGCAATACTTTAGAATAATAAAGGTATATTGAATAAGGTTTTGCAGTGTTGACATTTAAGCGGTTTTGGAATAACATCTCTCACTAAGGTTTTCCTTATGAAATAGGCATAAGAAATATGTCTGTTTGAATTATGTATAGGTATATTATTAAAGAATAATATGTAAAAGTTATTTATAAACACGATGGTTTTGACAGGTGGTACACAAGCGCTAACGCGTTCATTGCCTCACATTTCTCTATATCGTTTAGCGTAATATTGCCAGAGGCTTAAATGTGTTCTCCAATGAAACCACAGGGCACGAAGCCTATTAATTTGGATTTCCCTGTTTTTTTTTATATAGTAGTAAGGGTGACTAACGAGCACACTGATGGTTAGTGGGTATTATGGCACATAGACACCTTAAGTTACCAAGGGCTAAGAAATAAAATATAGATGCGTTGACACACCTAAGAACTGAGATAGAAAGTCTCATTAAAAGAAGTCAGTAAAAAAAGGTCTCCGGTTCTTGTCGCTCACCTTATGAAAGGCTACGGTATAAGTTGTTATTTAACGTTGGTTGGTTGATTCCCGTGTAGTGGCGGTGTAAAAATATCCACTACCCCATATCATCTCGTGGATGGGCAGCAGCGTCTTCCTAATAACGCCTAAAAACAAAAAAACTGCGGCTACCAACCCGCTTGCCAAGCGTGGCAACTATAGCAAATATCCCCCCTATTAGGCAATTTATGGGGGGGCCTATGTTCAGCAGTGGACTTTAATAGGCTGTAACGGTAACGGTTAACGTTGGCATTCTGTGCGAGCGTAGCACTACGAGATCACGGATACGAACCAACCCATTCGTGGTGCAGCCACGATACAGCGTGGCTCTACCACGTACATAATGTATATATATATATATATATATATATATATATAGCTATATATATAGCTTTGAAGAATACTTTGAGCAAGATAATAAGCCGGAGAAATAAATATCTATTGTTACTACACAATACTGTAAGCTCGATCTGCGTAGATCGGACCAAAATTAATATTAAAGAGAGTTAAGAATGAGTTAAAATTAAATGTTGTTAAATCCGAAAAAATAAAATCATTACATTTTCATTTTATGTTTTAAGTATCATTATTTTACAAATATAGAATATTTATTTAGTTTACTTAAAACTTAAGGTGATTAGTTAATAACTTAAAAGTCATGAGCATGGTAAAATATGTTTTTTTTTGTTCTGACAGACTTTTGCTAATTTCAATGCGTATCCATAGCAGCTGAACACAGAAATGCATAAACATTAAAATACTCAGCATCGTAAAAGCAAAAATATTCATTTAAATATTATAGTACTTACATGTAAACACTGCAGTATTACGGTAGCTTAATAAAATAAATTTAATAGCTAGTAGAACACATTTTCTGGCTCGAAATCCGTCTAGGTAGGTACCACCCGCAGGTGACCATGGACTGCAGTAACCATTAAATGGCCTGTAAGTACGTTTATCGCTTCGATTCCATCCATTACAGCCTTTAAGTTCACTGCTAAACATAGGCCTCCCCCATAGATTGCCTCATAGGGGCGTTTTGCCATAGTTACCTCGCTTGGCAGGTTGGCAACCGCCGTTTTTTATTATTTTTAGTTGTTATCAGGAAGATGCTGCTGCCCATAACCTGTTTCAATTACCCCTGTCACCACTTACGGCACCCACGAGACGTTATGGGGTAGTGGATATTCTTACACCTTCACTAAACATTACATTATTTTTTTTACCTATGCGGCTTATTTTTTTTTTATATAGGATAGATGACAAACGAGAACACAGTCCACCTGATGGTAAGTGGTTGCTGTGACCCATAGACATCTACATCTATCTTCAATAAAGAATCAAAATGCAGATGCGTTGTCACCCGTGAGGACTAAGGTGGAATGCCTCTTTTCCAGTAAAAAGGGTCTCCGGTTCTCTACACTCACCATACGAAACACAGCAGTGTACTTCATTTTAGTTGAAAAAATATTCTTTAATTATTTATTAACATTCTTTAAACTATCTAAAGATATTTTTTTGCATAATAAATTCCTAACACAACAGTACCGAACTAAAATTGTAAAGATGGAAAAATCACAGTGATTTTCACACTTTTACTTCTACCATGCTATATATATTACTTTCTGCCATGCTTTATATGTGGTAGAGCCATACTACAGCTATATTATGGTTGTAGCACGAAGGAGTCGGCTCGGAGTTTGGGATAAGAACCACCATCTCACAGAATACTAGCGTTAAATAGCAGCTTAATGCTACTATGTGGTGTGAGTAGAGAACCGGAGACACTTTTTACTAGAAAGAGGCATATCAACTTAGTCCTCAGGGGCGACAACGTATCTGCATTTTCATTTTAAGGAGGGTAGATGTAGGTGTCTATAGGCAGCAGCATCCACTAACCAGGACACCCTTTTTCTACGAGCGTAAGAAAAACATCAATTAAAATAGTGGTGCCAATTTTAATTGAAGTTTTTTTTTCGAAGCGATTACAGATTTTGTGTTTTATATTTTTGGTTGAAATATAATATAATGTTTGTACCTAGATATCTGAACATTAATGTACTTGTTTTTGGCGTTCTTTATCGTTTTTTTTTTGGTAAACCTTTATGTAATTAGGATTTGTTTTTAAATTATAAGAAGCGTTCTACGCAACTCAGTGGCATTATTAATATTTTCGAACGCGACGCAAAACAATTTTCCTCAAGACAAACATAAAGACATTGTCAAGACTCTCGCTGGCGTGACAAAATAAAGAAATGTATTGCACGCTACAGGTTTTCAGAAAACCTCACCGCTCGTATTAATTAGTAAAGACAATAAAACTTCGTGCATAATCAGATGATCGCGTGCGCCGGTTTTACGATCGAAAATAGTGGATTAGATACGGTTTCTATACGAATCTTTATGGAGACCGCTAGTCGGGCCGGTTTATTTGAAGTGTTTTTTTTTCTCCATGACCACTTTGTACACGAACATGTTTTATCGAAATTATTACGTTATTGGATTGTATATGTTAAATGTCCTAAACACAAAGTCACGAACATCGGCATCAAACCGATCAGCTATTGATCGAGAGGTTGAGCCATGCCTCAATTTTCAAAATAGCGGATAGGACAGTTGTTCCTAAATTTTAAGTTTACACAAAAATATGTAAAACAATATAAAATTGATCATATAGTTTTACGCGTTACACATATCGACTATTGGAAATGCTCTAAAGATGGCGTTATGTCTATATTAGGCCACATGCGTAAACTATCACGTTTACGGTTTTATTTATTTTTTATAGGATAAGGGTGACAAGCGAGCACACAGTCCACCTGATGTTAAGTGGTTGCTGTGGCCCACAGACATCTATATCTATCCTCGTTTGCGAATCAAAAAAAAAGGAATAAAAAAATGCAGATGCATTGTCAGCCGTGAGGACTAAGATGGAATGCCTCTTTTCCAGTAAAAAGGGTCTCCGGTTCTCTACACTCACCATACGAAACACAGCTGCATTAAGCTGCTATTTTACGCTGGTATTCTGTGAGAGCGTGGTCCTTCCCGGTCGAGCCGACCCATTCGTGCTACAACTATAAAATTAATATAGCAGCAGCATGGCTCTACCACGTATAAGATTTTTATTTATATGAAGAACTAAGAAATGAGAAGGTAATAAGAAATTAATCTAACTTATAAACAAGTTTATTCTATTTCTATTAACATCAATAGCACAAATTATTATTACATTAGAGTATGGAGTTTTGGGGGGTTATTGACCTTCGGCGGATTATTGCTCCTCAATTTATAGATTTTGAACCTTAAAAGTGGTGCGATATTGTGTGTTAAATTCCACCATATGTGAACTATTACTGGAAACGATGAAGCATGTGCTTCGATGATGGTGGTGGTAAAAAACTCAATCATTTGTCTGCTCAAGCCCTTTAACACACTATTTACTGTCCACAGGCTGCCGTCAAAATCTTCCAAAAACATTGCGATGTGCGTATAAATATATTTAGAAGAAATTTCATAACATAGTGAAGGCCTTGTAGCTAATGCCACCATTAATAAAAAAAATGGTAACAAACACAGTTTTGCAGCGGCTTTTGCAGTCTGTGGATAACCTGCAACCAACTTCTAACAAATAAGGCCACGGATACGTTATCACTTACAAGAAAGAATGTAATTCAACATTTTCTGGCATTTAAAACGAAACACAATAGTGAGTGCATTGCTTAGGCTGAATTTGGTAAACGGGCTACACCCAAATAAATGCATTTCTAGGCAGAAAAGAAGCTCTATAATCAAATTTCTGAGTATTTAATCTAAGAGTACTAACATTCTACAAGCTATTATGAATGTAGCTTAGAAGTAAGATCTAGAGTTAAGTAACTTATTGGTGTGGAGATACGTTATACGCCGTAATAGAATCTGTCACCTAATTTTATCTCCAGGGTGTAGTAAGAGGCGACTATGGAAAGCACATAAAGATTTTATGGCTTTTATGGCTCAATAGATGGTGATTTAAAAATCTTATCTACTTTAAATTTAAAATAACTAGCGTAGTGTCATGGAGTGGCTTCATTGAGACAAATCCACGTAACGGGAGGGGCTTATGTCCAGCTATAAACTTTTGTCGGCGGATGAAAAAACAAAAGAAATTAGCTTAAGGCTTCAATAAGTTAAGAGACAACCAAGTTCAGCAGTAGACTGTTAGTGATTGTTAAAAAAGTAAATTAAGATATTAAACTAACGAGTAGACTACGAGTTTAAAAATAAATAGAAAAAGTGCACTCACTGTTGTGTTTTGTTGAATGGTAAAGGAAGCCATTATAGTAACGGAGGTTGTTACCTTTAAAAAGATATCTCCTTATTCATACTAGAATATTCTTCTGTACCGTGGAGGCGTTTTACTTTCATAAATTGCACATGAATGAACATCTAGATCCTGTAGTATTTTAAGTATTTTATAGGCTTACACGAACACTTTTTCCTTGTGGAATTTAAACTATATATATATGCTTAACAACTGTGATACAGAACTGTTATTATTTTTGAGGCATTTCATCCTATGTTTGATGTCTATATTCAAGAACGTTTTGTTCTTTGGTACGATTTGTTTTAGTATACAAATAGGTTATTCGTTCGATAAGTTGAATTTAAGTTTTATTACTATTTTATTTCATGATAATATTCATGAAAAACAACCGTGAGGCAAACGAAAGGTTTTTTAAATATTTAAACCAGGCATTACTACTCTACAAGAGTCAAAATGCATCCGCCATTTTAATTTTAGCTATATGGGAGTGTCTACGTATAATCTGCGATATAAATTGTCTAAATTGATAGTTAAAAGTGTGATATAATGTTAACATGTACCCTCATCAATCGTCAATGCAGGTCTAACGTATAAACCAAGGTGAGCTATGAATGGCGAGGAGCTCTTATCTCGTCGAACCACCATAACGTTGCTCTACGCTTAATAGCAGCGTTATGATTACCATAACAGCTGTAACAATAACGTAATTGTATAAAACCACAACAGATTTCCTTTTGTAGTTTATCTATGCGTGAAATTTTCATAACCGATTGTAGGAAGGGTGGAACAAATAGTTGTAGGTACTAAGCGAGAGTGCAGAATGGACGGGACGTAAAATTATAAAATGATTCCAATTACTTTTATATGGTAAGAGATCTATGTACTGATAGTTGTAAAAAACATCTAACATTTCGACAATGTTGTTTATATTGACAATATATTATATAGTTCATACCATTAATGATGTACATAATTATAGAGTTCATACGTATTCAATATCATTATTATCGTCATTGAAGTCCTATCACAGCCCACTGTTGAACATAGACTTCTCTTAAGAAATACCACAAAGCACGGTTCTGACGTGTTCACGAAAGGTGAATTCCAAATTTACGCACGTAGATTATTAATTCCTGCAGGGCTAGCATGGGCAGGAGACAATTTTATCCCCGGGGAAAGGAGAAAATGTTTATCCCCTCGCTTAGTTTTATCCACCCTTAGAGCATGGGCACACCGGTGGATATAATATCCACAGTAGATAAAATGGGAGATAGACTTAGACTTAGATAGATTTTTTTGTATGAATATAAACTTCAACCCACGTCCAATGAACTAGGATAAAATTGTCCCTTTCAAATGTCAAAAGAGCATAATTTTTTATCTTTCATTTGGCTCCATGCTACGGACGGGGGATATATGTCTACTCGTTATGTCAAACGGGGATATACTTCTCCCCGATTGACATAACAAAATAATTTTATCTCTTGTCAGTGGATATAATCGGGGGATAAAATTTTTGTCCCCCGCCCATGCTAGCCGGGCTGTTGCTGTACCTACAAATTTTTAAATAGTTTAAACATAATAATCCAAATATGTTTAGTTTATTATTTTCTAATTGAAATATACTTAATACCTTTTCCACTCATACATTCATTACACCCCATCAAAATTCCACGATTGAACATATCTAGGCCTTTCCCATATACTATCTCATAGGGGGATATTTGCCATAGTTGCCACGCTTAGCAGGCGAAATGGAAAACTCAGTTTATTATTGTGAGTTGTTATCACTTATCATCTCTGTCCATCTCCTATTTCAGTTCCACACTGTTACACCCATGAGATGAGAGGAGATAGTGGATACTCTAACAACGCCACTACACTGCAAACATTATTTTATAACACTTACTAATTACGTAGATACATTTAATAAATTAATTTATAAAGCACGATATTAATAAAAATTGTTGTATTTTATTAAAATATATACAAATAAATTCCACCACTTTTCTCTTAAGATCGTGTTATTTTCGTAGGCATTTCCTCCTACATACTTCTATTAAAACATATGTATCCATTACATTTATGTATAAGGTACGTGAGGGTAATATGGTCACTTTAAGTTTTGCCGCCCTATAAAATCAAAACTAGGAGGAGAACAGAGACAAAAACACAGAGTCGTATACTATAATTAATATATTAAGAAAAAAAAAGCAAACAAGCTTTGGAAATAATTAGGAACACTTCGAAAAATCAACTTAAAAAAAACTAACGACACTACACAGTACTAAAATCGACAAATATATTTAGTATAATGTTAACTGTCAAAATGGCGTCGATAAAGCAGCGCCCTTTTGATCCTTTATTATTTGATTGGCTGATGAAGAGCTATCGTATCAGAGAGTATCTATGCAAACAAGGTTGTAGTTATTGAGTTATAAAAAGTGACCATATTAACCGGATGACCATATTACCCTTACGTACTATATTTTGTATATTTTTATTATTATATGTGTATATTTTAAGGAATTACAAGCTTTCTAAGATTTACGACAGTTCAACAAATATTGTAGAATAAAATAATACTTAAAATTTAAAACAAGAAAATTGTATTTTGCGACGTCGCGTGTCGATGTCGGCCATTTTGAATTAGTCGTTATACTGCTATTGACAGATAAACTACGCAATGGCGGTTGTTGACAATGAAAGGGCGCCATAGGTACTGTATTTAATAACCGAGTCAAATCAAACATTGAACTAAGCTCTGCCATTTAATTATTTTGTGGACTTTATTACTATAAGGCAACAGTCTGATATTGTTTATGGACTTCTTCTGCTTTGGAAGAATTTGCAATTATTACTACGCTTAGCTGATAGATTAATAACAGACGGGTCACACCTTTGACTCTACTGGTTTGTATTTGATTGAATTTTATTACAATGATTTATAGCTTTTGCGGTGTTAATAAGACAATATAAGCCCTTAACATGCTTATTTGTCTTTGATCTAACATTATGAGTCGATTACATTTATGTATTGCTAATTAAATACGGGTATGTTGCCGCGTAACACGCACAATCGCAACTTTAAGTAGACAGGTAGCTGGCACGTAATGTAAAAAGAGTATAAATTTTGCTACATTGTCACTTTTTTGTGTTTGAAATATTATTTGGCGAAACATTTGATACATTTGGAGAAAATTTTCTTTGTAACGGAAAAACATAAAAACGAGATTTATGTAGATTATGTTCGTTCATATTTCAGTTGCTGCAAATTGGAAATTAATTTATGGAATCAAAATCATTCTCAATGCAAAAAAATGCATCAGAAGGTAAATTGTATGTTTGAACTAGAAACTAGAAGCACAGTTTTGGTAGTTTTCCTCCATAATATGCAATTAATGACTGACTTGGATATAATAAGAGAACAAAGGGTAATATCTAAATAAATATCATGATCATGGAGTCGTTTTGTGTTGGTACTTATGATTTAGTGGTAGCGCGGTAGAGCCTTTTCATAAACGCATTCCGTCTAATTACAAAAGTAGTTTATAATTGGTATCATTTAAACTAGACTCTGTTTTAAGAGAGAAGTCCTTCGGAAAATACGAAAAATTAAATGATAATTATGGAAATTGTCAAATTTCGCGGAGAATGTGCCGCAGCGGCTAAGGGACTTCTAAATTGAACAGGTGGTAAAAAAATTGTACAACTGACTTCAATATAAACTATTAAGGATAACTCAAAAACTACTGATCAGACCTTGATCAAATTTATATGGGACATGAAAAGCACCAACTTTCAAATAAAGAAAGAGTCATCAAAATCGGTTCACGTAGAAAAAAGTTATGAGGTAACACGCAAAAAAAAAATCCTTTTTGGAGTTGGTTGAAAAGATTATTTGTAAACCATAGCTTAAAGAGAAAGCTATCAATAAATTACCTTTTGTGATAAGACGAATTAAATCTAACAGTTTACTGCTGGTGATGCGCCATTCCCATTTGCTGCAATCGCCGCGCTTGGTAGGCTGGATTTGCAAATATCTCGCACTCGCTTGTCTAAATATCTCGCACCTTTGATTTTCCCATACTCGTTCCTTACGACACCTATAGGGTTAAATAAGAATGGCTCCAAATAATATTAAAAACACGATTACCAACCGGTTGCCAGCTACTATGATAATTATTCCTCCTATGATACAATCTGTGGGCTTAAGTTCAGCAGTTTACTTTTAATAAGCAGTCATGAAGAAATAACTGAAATGAGGGAACTCCAGTATTAATATTTTACTGGCTATTCTGTTCTGTTCTATGTTATTAATAAAAAACCCAATAAAAATCAAGAACTGATTCCACATTATATAGAGAATCAAAGCTGCTTTAGTTGTTGAACTAATTGTTAATAACAAATACCGCTTTTACGTTCACTATAATATATAAAATAAACACAATGTTTACGGAGAACGAAACGTTTTGTGAATTTAATATAGAAGTTCAGGTGAATACAGATTTCAGATAAAATTTGTTTCACATAATGTTCTCTGTGATGATATTTTTCATCTGTGATTCTTAAAACGTAATTAAAAAGTGTCATGCAGAAACAAAGATATAATCATGTTGTCACAGAAATCACTCGTATTGTTTAAAATTTCTTGCAAACAAAAGAAATAGATAGCCATCTAAATTACGTTTGACATACAACCTCACGAGAATTCACGCAGTTTTATTCATGAAGCATTATGTTCGTTTTCATAAGCTGTCGTTGACTAGTTTTAATTTAAAAAAAAATCATTTACGGCCATACTCATAAAAATCAACGTCAATTTAAGAAATTAATAAAGTTGCTCTCTTTTTTCACTAAATGGCAATAGAGTGAGACAGGTGCAGCGATAATTAATATTTAATTTGAGTAAGCAATGATCGACGATTATAAGTAACACAGATATTGTTTTAAATAAAATGCCATGTTAATGAGTGAATAAAATTCAATTCATCATCATTTAGCAGATAGACCTTAATAAGAATTTGCCAAATGAACTTTTTCTTGAATGTATAAAGTCAAATTTCCTTCTTTGTTCGAAGGTATCCAAAGACTGTAGGAGCCATTTACCATCAGTTGGATTTTCGCTCGTTTATCACTCAAATATTAATACATATAAAATATTAAGAAAAGCTTCGTTTTTATAATAATTAATAATTCTTACTTCGATTAAAGCACACGTTACTTAAATTTACTATAAATTATAACTCCTAACTAAAAACAAAACTTTTAAAGCTAAGAGACACATTATAACATTTTTGTAACGATTATGTTTTTCAACACTGCTTCAGTTCCCAGTAAATTTTAAAATATTTTTTTTAAGTTAATTACCTTCAGTATTTTTAATTTATTTTATTAAAAATCTCATTATTTTCATGCCAATAACTTAAGATAATCCATATTTATATGTATCTAGATCAAATTCAACAACAGATCAAATTTGCTAGCGTAAGAGAATATAATATAAAAAAGCTTTACCTATTATTTTTAATTTAACAATCAAGAAACAACGTAATATTTCTTATCTTATTAAATCAAGAGAAGGTGTAGAAACTGAGGATGTGGTACTCGTAATATAGAGTTAGCTTACTGTTTGGTGCTCGGCTAGATTACAGCGCATGCGCCTCGCGTGAGATACAGATCTCTGTTATCCTAACCGTCAGACTTGCGGACGGAAAAAATGTGTTTCTTCATAATTATTAACTTTCGTTATCGAGAATTGAAGTTTTCATGTTTTTACATTGTAATATATCAAAAAATATATAAAGAGATTTTTATAGTAATATTAGCCATTGCGAACTTCTTCCATTTTGATTATTTAACATTCTTTTCTCTTTGTTTAAATAACCATACCAAAATATAGGACGCCTGTCGTGGTTATTACAGTATTGGTAACAACGACTCTACCACGCTTTAACGCTTTGTACACAGTAGCTATAGCTACCTGCGAATAGCGAATCTGCTATTTTACGCTGGGATCCTTCCCCGGTCGAAATGAACCATTAGTGCAACCGTAACATATCTGCAGCATAGCTATACTATAAAAATAATATAATTACTTAAAATAATTTAATTTGATTATATTACAAATATAGTTTAAAGGTAATGCATTACATCAACAAACAATTTTCATCCTTGACAAAACTTTTTGAGAATATTTCTTCCATTTGATCCGAACAGTAATAATTTAATCACATTGCATCGATTGTAAAAGTTAACGCATAATTTTAGGACCAAGTCATAATATCTCATAAAGTAATATTAAACTGAATATAATGAATTTCGTGCGACAAATATTTCAGACTAAAAAAAATTATTACAAAATAGAAAGCCATTCATTTAGTCGAAATCTTGTGTTAAGGCGCTTTAATATTATTGTATGCAAAATGGATGGAATTTGCACAAATTAGCAAAAAAAAAAAACAAATTCGACGAAATAATTGATGTTATTTTCAAAAGTTGTTTTGATATTAATAAAATAACGATTTTTTTTTATTGTCATTTATACGTTGAACGTTGAGAATAGACCTCTTCATGTTTTGGAGGGTTTTAAAAGTTAAGAAAATGTTATACCAGACATTAATAATGAATGATGTGACAAGTACAATGAATACGACATGTGTAAATTAATAACAGAATTGCAAAAAAAAACATCATCAAAAATAATGCAGAAATTCAATACAATAAAAGCCACTTGTTTTTAACGACCGCTGTACCCGTTTAATGCATTTCAAATTCAAGATAGCAATCTCATTAAGCCGTTATAATTATTTAATTGTAATCAGATCGCAAGTGTAAGAATTAATAATGTTTACTGTGCACAAACATGTAAGTTCAATTTCATTTACATGTTTATTCACTTTACAGCAGGTAACACTGGCCAATAAAGTTATTAAAAAAATACTGTTTACTTTAGAAGCTTTTCTTGTAATTTTAAGAACGAATTAATGAGACGCAATTTTGTGTATCAATTTTTATAGGTGTAAAATAAAAATGCAATACTAACTAAAATTTTTAATTTTTAAGTGTTAGGTACGTGCCAAATTCAATAAAACGAAATACTTAATGCATTTGCCTCAATGTCAGTTCGTCTGCTTGTGAGAGTTTTTCAACTTTTTATAAAATGCGGTTTCCCAAATTAAAGATCAGAAAAAACAATTGTTGAGATCATGTTTTGGGGGTTTGTCTTTAAAAGCTTTGAAGCACAACATGTACTTGAACGATTTTTTACTCAATATGTTTGTGTTTTATATAACTAAGCTATAATTATAGGTAAAAAGTTCCAAATTTTTACAAAGATTTATGTAGAAGAAATCAAACTGTTACATCCAATGCCACTTTCAGTTGGAGTAATTCAACCAGAAAAAAAAGGTGACGTTATTTCCTTATTTGGCATCGCCTTAGATAGCGCATCCGTCTGTGTAAATGCTAGCAATAAACTTGCACATCAATCTATTTAAATTTTAAAATTTAATGCTGTTTTATAGTCTTTTAGCACTTGTTGCAGAAGCTTGGATATCACGAAATTATTATTGTATCTATAATAAACTTTGTTTAGCCATTTCGTCGTCGGACTGGTGGCTCAGGAATGCCTGGAGCAAATGAAACTTAATTGTCTTTTTTAAGTCGGGTGGATTTGTGGGGACTGCGATAAAATAAGCATAAGCAAAGATAGAAGTGAGTGAACAGATTTTTTTTTATAGGATTGGGTGACAAACGAGCACACAGTCCACCTGACGGTAAGTGGTTGCTGTGGCACATAGACATCTACATCTATCCTCGTTTGCGAATGAAAATGCAGATGCGTTGTCACCCGTGAGGACTAAGATGGAATGCCTCTTTTCCAGTAAAAAGGGTCTCCGGTTCTTTACACTCACCATACGAAACACAGCAGTTTTAAGCTGCTATTTTACGCTGGTATTCTGTGAGAGCGTGGTTCTTCCCCGGTCGAGCCGACCCATTCGTGCTACAACTATACTACTAATATAGCTGCAGCATGGCTTTACCACGTATAAAATGACGGCTAATAGAGGAGAATGGAAGAGGAAGACATGCTATGCCGACCCCAAATAGCAGGAGGAAAAAGAATGAAGAGCTTATGTTATCGCCACACTTTTCTGGTTTTATAATGATCTTCTTCTTTTATGCTGCTTACCGCCATTAAAATATTTTGGCTCTTAAATATTGTAGGCTAAAAATCATTTTGTAAAAAATTAGTTTAGAAAAGAAATATATTTATTTAACCAAAAAGACAAACTGAGGACATACTGAGAAAGAACAACTTGAGATTTGTATCGCAGGAACCAAGAAAATGTCTTAACACCGTTTACAGCGATATATACATAGGACACCGATTCAGTATAAAGTGTGCGAAATTTTAGTTAGGTTTTTAAATAAATAAATTAAAAATCAGCAGACTATAAACAATTTAGGGGATAATTCATTTAAGATTATAGCTTGTAATTAAAATAAAAAATATCGGTCAAATTAAAAATACAAACCAACCTCAAATACCATCGGATCGGGATCACTTTTAAACACACTCCTTACATAAACGCAGCACTATTATGTTTCATATTTCACCAAATAATACAGAGAAATGGATAAACTACCAATTTTTTAAGTCGGTTAAATTGTTATCCCTATTGTTTAGGAAACACGACAGTAGTCAAATTAAAAACCAGGCTTACGGAGTTTTATTTGCTATGTGTAACTCTAGGTATAAATGTCGATTTTTGTTATCTCGTCTGGTGATAGTGAAATTGCGAAACAATACTCCCGATTACAAATAAACAATATATACTCTCTCCGTGTAGAAGCAGCGTAAGAGATTCCATTTTCCCAAATCGTCCCGTGGGGTTCGTAAGAGGCAACAGAGTAAAACTCCAACACGAGATGGGCAACAGCATTTTCCTATTAACTATTTTTTTAAAAAACACTGCGGTTGCCAGCTCACCTTTTAGGCGTGGCAGCAATGGCAAACAATCTATGAGGAAGGCTTATGTTCAGCAGTTGAATTTTGAAGGGCTGTAATGATGAATGATGACTCTCGAATATTCCACTCCTAAAATAACCAGACGGAGAGCAGCAACTAAAGTATGTGGGATCTGGGATTAAACAATATGTAATTTTTCATTTAAGACAAACCAAAATATATTTCAGTAATAATATGGGCAGAATCAAAAACAATTTTTTTAATAAAAATAAAAACAAAACTAAATTAATTGCGTCTATTCTAATCAACTTAAAGAAAATTCTATGTGAATAATACGTGTGTTTATTCATGGTGAAACCGAAAGAGCTTTGAATGACGCTGAAAACGGCGCGTTAAGAATGGTAGAACGACATTTGCAACAACGTAGGCCATTAATAATCTTTGAAACGAACCGAACGCCATTTTGTCGTATTAACCCTACATGGTAGCTAGTTCTGTAATTGCGGACAGTTGTAATTGTTCGTCGGCGCATCGCTACATTGACGATTGAGATGTCATTGTAATAACCTACACATGTCATTATAACCACATTCAATAGGTGGTAGGACTTCTTTTCTGCCTAGTCCGTCTGGTTAGGTGCCACTTTCTTACCTATTTCTGCCGCCAAATATCGTTAACTGCACTGCCATGTATACATCTGAAGGGTACCAGTATGATAACAGGCTGTGAGGCATTCCATTTAGACCTCAGAGGTGAAAACGCATCTGTCTTTATTTCAAGTTGGCTGCAGGTGTCCATGGACTGCAGTAGCCAGTTACCATCAGGTAGACTAAGTTCGTTTGTCATTCCCGTTATATAAATAATTAGAAAATATTGTTGCGCACTGTTTACAATTATCAGTTCGCGCCTTTTTAACAGTAGGCGGGAAAATAATTCCATTAAATAGAATGTCATAGAACGTGTTTAAAAAATCAAAGTGTAAAATTCTGGCCGTAACGACGATGTCCGCAGCAGAACCAGAGTAACCGACATAGCCCAACAAATCAGAAAGTTGTAGTGGCAAAGGTCCGGCCATATAGATGAATCGTAGAACTGATAGCTGATAGGAAATTTCAAGAGCGGCAGCCTTGTACTGGCAAGCGAAGTAAAGGACGGCCCAACACTATATGGAGTGTGGTAAGATGACCTGCAGGAAGTCGAGAAATACATGTAGCGCAGGACCGTGCCTTGTGACAGGCCTATTTTTAGTGGACTTGTTGAAGTTCTAGCAGCGTGAAGTAACCCAACAAATATGCCATCTAATTAGAAATTAGTCTTATTATTTCTAATTTGATGGCATTACTTGTTTCTTTCTTTGAGAGCTCTTTGAGAGCCGTGGTAGCTCAGATGGTTAGCACTCGCTGTAAGTTTCACAGTACGCGAGCAACCCGGGTTCGATCCCCGCCGGCACCAATTAAATTGTTAATTGCAATTTTAAGTGCTGATTTACCAGGTGCTCGGCGGTGAAGGAAAACATCGTGAGAAAACCTGCATCTCTGAGAAATAAGAAAAAAATCAATATTTCGAAGACATGTAAAGTTCGCCAACACGCATTGGGGAAGCGCGGCAGAGATTTCCTTGCCCTAAAACCCTCTTAGAAATGAGAGGAGGCTTGTGCCCAGCAGTGAGACGTATATAGGATGCAACTTTACTTTACTTTACTTGTTTCTTTCTACTAATCTCTTTGAGCAGCTATATATGGAAGGTTTAAAAATGTTCTTTGTGAAATCGCTTTAATTTATTAATGCAATACATATTTTAGCAATAATTAAAATATTTACCTATTTTTATGACCTCATATATATTTTAATCCTCTTATTAATGGTTTATTGCATGTAAAGGCAACCAATAGCTAAAATTTTCTCTTTATTACAATAACAATTTATAATATATATTTAGTCTCAGATTTAAACTATAGTCTGATTTAATAAAGAAGTACAAGGAAATATGCGAAGCAAATGTTAAGTATAGAATTTGGCAAATGTCAAATTCGCGAAGAATATAGTACTACGGCCAAGGGATTTCTTTCATGTAAAGAGCTCTTCTATCATAGCTTAAACCCGAGACTGTCAATGAAAAATTAGAATAAAACGTTTTGTAATAAGATCCATTCCATCCATTACGGTCTATAATGGTCCACTCCTGAACATAGGCCTCCCCATAGATTACCTCATAGGGAGGATTTTTCCATGGTTGCCATGCTTGGCAGGCGGGTTGGCAACCGCAGTTTTTTATTATTTTGAGTTGTTACCAGTAAGATGCTATTGCCCATCTCCTGTTTCAGTTTCCCGCCGTCGCCTCTTACGATATCCACGGGACGATATAGGGTAGTGGTATTCTTGCAGCGCCACTACATGGTGTAATACGATGGTAAGAGCTTATTGCTCATACAGCCCATTCAATAACAAATACATGCTACAGCCACGTTTGGGCAGGTTATTGTTCGCAAGCCTTTAGTGTCCCTGTCTTTTTATAGATAACACCCATTTTGTGCTGTAGGACCATTAACGTACTTAATGTTGTGTATTGGTGAATTTCGGTCACGGCGGCCAGTCTCAACGGAGACAGGATTATAGTGCCCGAATGTATGCGCAAGCACAGGTGCACTATCTATTCCCTCACTCTCATAGCCCAAAGGTTCAGCAATCCGATACGACCGGAGAGAGATCAGGCGAAAAACCAACGGCTTTACGTGCTTTCTGAGGCATGGAAGTGAAGAAACACCGCCAATTGCCTGCCTCCGAGTTGCTACTGAGAATTTATTCACAGAAAAACCTAATAACTGGTTTTGGTACGACCCAGGATTCAAACCAGGGATCTCATGATCAGCAGTCACGTGTACGCCCCCTAGACAAACGAGGCAGTCAAAATGAGTAATATAAATTTCTTTATCCTTATCTTTAATAGTAACCGTGTAGTGGCGGTGTAAGAATATCCAATAATGGTGTATCGTCGTCCCGAGGGTGTCCGTAAGAGGCGACAGAGAGAAAATGAAGCAAGAGATGGGCAGCAGCATCTTCCTGATAAAATGGTAAGTGGGTGTTATGAACCACCAAGCTTGCGTGAGCCTAAGATACATTATAACAAAATATATCTTCACACATCGAAAACCTTTTGAAGTCCACCAATGGACACTAGTTTTCTAATAAAGCGCATTACTTCTTTTTTTTAAAAACATAAAATTTTAGCAAAGCCGATTTTTATTCGGAATTTAGTTTCTCGCGGAATATTATTAAAATCCAATCCATAGATAGATAAAAATGATGTTAATAAACTTAGGTTAAAATGAATTAATAATTTAATTTCAGGTATTTCTTCCTAGTAGTTTAACACTTAAAAGGATTTATATCCAGTTAAACTATTGGGAGTCTCACTAGTCCGACAATTGAACTAATCAATTGAACTGATGGGAGCTAAACTCATTCGATATTATTTATTATTATTCTTATATTAAGTGCTAACAATTTTCTCGTCACGTGATGTCTAATAGAGCAGTCCCATCAAGTGAGCCATAAATATCTAAGCATAGTTATGTATCTGTTATTACATATTGTATTCAATAACAGATATAAAAAATATATTCGAATATATATGAAATTCGCCAACAGGCATTGGGGAAGCGCGGCGGACATTTCCTTGCCCTAGAACCCTCTCAGAAATAAGAGGAGGCCTGTGGCCAGCAGTGAGACGTATATCGGCTATAACTTTAATTTTATCGTTTATATTGTATTTGTAAAAGATCCACAGAATTTGCTTTGTGATAATGTGAATAATTTTAGTTAGAATAAGCTCCAACATTTTTACTTTCGCTCTCCATTACTGATGGAAATCGCGTTCAGAATATTTGAACGAATTTACCGTCTTTAGCACTACCAGAGCCTCATTCGTTAATTGGCAGAGTGCAATCGTCGTTGGTAGCAGAAGAAAAAGGTGACATAATATTAGTCCTTTCAAAGTGGGATAAGACCATCCATGATGGAGATTTAGTAAAACTCTGAGGAATAACAAATATATAATATAATTTAAAATCGATTTCAAAAAAGTGCTGGAAGAGATGTGAAAACTGTATTTAAAAAATATCCAGCTGTTTTTTGCAAGCTTTACCCAAGATAGAGAATTTATCCGAACCAGTGGATAAAGGCATAAATAACTTTCATTTATTTATGTGTAATCTATATTGAATAAAAAATATTCTAATAAATTCTAAAAAGACCATGTTTTCGCCAGGTAGTGATCAAAAGTAAATTTTTACCGACGGTTTGAAAAACTTACCAAAACGATTTCCATCGAATGTAGAAATCGAAATAAGGTTTTTATTTTTAAATAGAAATATATATTTCAACATTTATTATCAAGTAGTGGTGAATAAAATCCAAAATATTTACATTACTCAGGCCGCTTCACTCAACACTTGTCATCGATTTTCTACGCCTAGTTAATTTTTAAGTAGTATTTATATATGGAATAAAACTAATTTTACGGATTTTATCGCGTTTAATTTTAGCTTTTTTAATTCCCGACGTTTCGGGCACTTTCCAGTCCCCATGGTCGCCATGAGTCCCCCCCGTGACCATGGGCGCTGGAAAGTGCCCGAAACGTCGGGAATGAAAAAAGCTAAAATTAAACGCGATAAAATGCGTAAAATTAGTTTTATTCCATGTGTAGTATTTGCGTAAATATAAGAAATCATTATAGTATATATATATATATATATATATATATATATATATATATATATATATATATATATATATATATATATATATATATATATATTATTTTCATAATACATTTGATAATCTTAGGAATTTTATGTGACATCTATTTTAAAGCTCCCAAATATGTTTACTTAATAGCTGTTTAACTCTAACAAGAATATCAGTTTTGTAAAAATAAAACTTTAATGTATCAATCTTCTAACATACGAATGAAAATGATAAAAAAATATGATCAATGGTAAAATATAAACTGGTGACAAATGGCATTTAATATTCTGGTAATTGGATACTATTTTTAATTGTGCTATAATTTTCCTTTAAATATTATATATTTTTGCATTCACCTACAATTATTTTTAACCGTCTAAATGATCAATTATTTATTTTATGACGCCAATTTAAGCGCTTGATCAACTTTTTTCGTTCAACAAATATTAAAAAATTAGACAATGGTTGGTCAAATGAATTCGATTTTTTTATCTAATTTTTTTCACGGTTCGTGTCTTTAAGGATGTTAAAAAAAGTATCTGGCTAGTCGTGCTGATCTTTTCTTTTCGGAATTCAGAATATATACGCTAGCTGTTATATAAGCCTAACATAAGAATAGCAAGGAAATAAGTTGTCACATATCTTAGCATAATATATTTACAGTGGAAAGATCGCCCAAAATTACTTAGATCATTGATGCGCTTGTTTCGAGACTCAAACACTCGACTCGAAAATTTTACAGCTAACTATGGGCCACTCTCATTGTAGGTAAGATTTACCATAATCACCACGCTTGTCGATGACAATCACAGTACCAGAAGTCTCTCTTTTTTGACGCTTCCGTTGAGGCTGGCCATCGTGACCGAAATTCGGTCTAGATGACATTATTATTATTATTATTAATATTATCATATCAATAGTTATATGAATAATCACCAAAATATTTCCTTCAAAATACTTTATATCCCTACACGCTTAACTGAAATTAACCTCTTCACAAAAACAACCATTTCTATTATATATTAATGCAATAGAAAGGGGTTCGACGACGTATGGTTAATTGATTAGTTTCCGAGACTAGCTTATGCCTTTGGTCGCACTTTTTTCTTTAACACTTTTAAAAATAACAAAAACTTTTTACAACAAAACTATGATGATCTATACTTAAATTAAAAAAAAAATTAATGTTTAACATGTACAGTTAAAAACGGAACTATATTTCATAAGCAATATAACACGACAGGGTAATTATTTTTCTTCGACACTACACGTGAAATCACGATTGCTAATAATTTGTTTTATTTTCTTTGGATATAATTAACCCATTAAAGTCACGAGATTATAGTATAATTATGAAATCAATACATCACAAAAAATGGACAAACATACGTAATAAAACTCAATAGGTTGTTGGCGTGGACAGTGACACAGACTAAAAGCTACTTTAATAAATAATAAATTATTATCGATTAATGTACATATCAAAAGTAATCTTTTGTGAAAAGCCGGTATTTTACGAAATAATTACTATAATAAAAGCGGATCAAGTTTACACGTAAATCGGTTAAGTTTCCATTTAAAAGTTATAGGAAGAGTTACATAAAGTAGATTGATTCTGATTCGTTATTAGTTGTTTTATGGTTAAAATTGTTTATTTTTCATAAAATTCAAAGACTAGTGTTTAGTTTTTTAATACTTTTGATAACAATTTTTTTATTTTCAAACTTTACTCCATGACTCGTGTTTGGAATTCGTCGTTAGTTTTCTTGCTCTATAAAAAAGCACCTGCAAGCTTAATTTAAACGATTTAACCATTTTATATAGTAAATCTATGGGGCCAACGTAAAACAAAAACTTTTAGGTACCATTTTACGCACCTAGGATTCTTGTTATAATGGGATTATATTTAATTACATTTTTTTTTTTCTTTTCTTTATCAGCCCATAGCTGTCTCTCTCATCATCATCATCATTACAGTCCTTCACAAGTCCACTGCTGAACATAGGCCTCCCAAGCCAAATTGGCTCCATAGCCAAGTAATGCCACAAAGCGCGGTCCTGAGCCACCTGCATCCATCGATTTCCTGCATCTCCGACCAGGTTATCACTTTATCTAGTAGAGGCCACCCTATAATTCTCTTACCGGTACTGTGGAAGATTTGTCATAATCAATACTACGTTACACATTTAACACCAACTCTGTTTTATTTTAAAACTGGCTGTTCCCCGCGACTTCGCCCGCGCGGAATTTATTACGATTGGATTTCATGTTTTTTTTTTTTTGCGTGGAACCCTAATTCTTATTCTAAAATAAAAGTAGCATCATTTGTAATTAAACAATATAACTCTTCCAAATTTAAAACGATATTTCCACAATTATTTCTTCTGCGGCAACAACGCGCCGGGACCAGCTCGTATATTGAAAGATGCCTACATTTTTTCATCAAATTGTTACGGTTTTAGTTTTAGTTAACCACGGTTACCTCCAGATTAAAAATTATTAATTTTGTTCCGATCTATGCAGTATGAACTTACAGTATCTTAAAGTCTTGCAGTTGTATGCTTGGGTTGGGATTTAATTTTATTAATTATAGGATCCCAAGCAGATGGTAGCACCAGCCATCTTCTCTATTGAAATTAGGATGTTTTTAATTTCAATAGCCTCGACGTATCATCCTTGGTAGGAATCGGTGTTCTTTGCGAGGATTTGTGGTCTATCAAATCTGATATAATGGCGGGGACGATCTTGAACATGTTCACAGACTGCAGACTTCACAAAATAAATTATAAATAATTTATTTTGTGATTGGTCTTATTTCTCTTATTAGGCCTAAATTTTCTAATTGGTATTTTCCGTACTTTAAACTCAAGCGTTACTTCCAGTTCGTACTCCTAAAATAATTAACCACAGTCAAATATAACAACTTAAAAACTACATAGAAGTTTAGATAGACCAAGAGTATGAAATAATATTTTACTTACGGATTTGTTTGAATCAGACAAATGAGCACAGCATCACTTTTTCACAATTATTTTTTATTCGTTTTTTTTTTACACCAAATAGTCACACAATGATCGTTTATAGAAGCTTTGTACACTTGTCTTTTAAACACAGTTGTTTTATGTAGTATAATTATTGAATCAAATCAAAAAAATCTAATAGGTATTAGAATAATATAGTTGAGTTGTGATTTGAAAGTAAATTATCTATTCAGCGCTTGAGTGATGCGTGTAATCAAAATGATTGTAGCCGGTAATTAGAAGGAACGGGACAGAAAGATGATTGTGGATCAATTAACGATCCGTGAATTACGATTCCGCAATTATAGAGCACGTGGCATCATTTTTACAATTTTACTTTTCGCTCTCGCCGCGGACATCGAATTTCACTGATTTTTTTTTTCAATTTTATTGTCACGTCACTGATGTCATTTTTGTCGTCACTTGAGTTTATGATCGGTTTCAACGTAACGTCTAATCAATAGTCATGTTTTCGTTGTAGAATGACTGCAATCAAAAAATCACTGACGATCACCGCGCACTAAACGCCAGCGATAACAGTCATCAGGTTTCGAAAAAACGGAATCGTCACTGGCGGAAAAAAAAACAGCGCACCAACGCACACAAGCACAAAATTCTGTCCAATTAAAGATAATGTTTGTGGATATTTTAATAGCGTTCCCCTCCGAAGAAATCCGACACAACCAACTCCCGTTGAATTTAAACACTTAATGATCGGTTGGAGGAAATTGTCCGAGAAACGAACGGCCCCGCGTATCGCTCTCTCTTTCTATTTAGTACAGATCTACACCACATGTATGCGGCGCATGGCGCTAGTGTCACCTAGGGGGCGCGGCTAGATAGAAGGAGGAATGATCTATGGGTGGTGTCTGAGCCTGATTGGAGGACGACTATGGCGCGATTTTTTTCGTCTGTTCGTGCAGAGCGTGCGGGTTGGTACTTGGGGATCGATCGCCGGCGCCTGGGTTGCCATTATATTTTTTATGGGTATTTTTTGGCGGTGCACGGCGCTTTAGTAACCTGTTATAGAGGCCACGCCCAGCTGACTTAGTGGATACGTGCAGAGAGAAGAACATCGGCTATCAATCCAGACTCCGGCCGTAGGCTTTTCGAGTTTATTTTTTTTAAACGCAGTGCATTTTTTATTTATCGTGACCGTGTCTTCGATTTTTGTGTGTGGTGTCAGTTTTGAGATTTTCATTGTAAGAGGCGATTTACATGTTCGTTCATGATCTCTTTGTCACGTGTATGTATTAATAAAAGCAGGTTGTTCATAGGTGCGTTCTTTGTATGCAAAATAGTAATACATAACCATTATAAAACAAAGATAAGAATTTAAATCACGATCGCCATTCGTAGTGTTACGATATCCTATATTTAAATGCATAGACTCTTGATGACATGATGCATTTTTCCTGTCTCTACCGACTCTACTCCTAAATGAACATTATTAACTAGTACGTTATAGGTATGTTTTTCAGTTGATCGAAATCGATATGTCTTTTTTATTAATTTAATTTTATATTATTCATTTTCATATACATTGGTTTTAATTACTGGGTATATAATTAATTATAAAAAGTTCCTTAAAAGACGGTTATATAGAGGCAGCAAAACTAAAATTATCCACATTATATATTATCTACATTATATTTAGAATAATTTCAAATATTCCGGCAATACGAATCTAACAGTACCTAAATTTAAAACGCCTTAATATATAATAGATATATGAACACATACAAACAAGTTTGTATGTCTTCGTGTGCATTAGGGTAATTAATAATCATTTCACTACTTTAAGACCTAACTAAATAGATAATACTGCTACTCGGAGGTACTATTAATACTGATGCAGCCCATCATAAGTCCACTGCTGAACATAGGCCTCCCCCATAGATTATCACAAAGTACGGCACTGAGCCACCTGCATCCATCGACTGCCCACGTGTTTCATCAGGCCGTCACTCTATCTAGTGGGGGTGTCGCCCAACTTTGGGCTTGCTAGTATAATAAATATAAAGGTAGATAATATAACTCAAACAAATTTTAAATATGAAACATGATTTACCGAAGGAACAAAAATTTACTAAGTGTGAACACGTAGGTAGGTTTGTTATACCTATTTATTTACATATGACAAAATTTGTATTAATCTAGCAGTCGATTGTTTTTAAATGCAGCTGCAGTGCTGGCACTATCAATCTGAGTTATCACCAGTGGAAATAATGTTGGTTGGTGATGTGAATAGAATCACATCGCATTCAATCTTTATTTTAGTTAACATATATTTTGCTATTCGATACATACATTTATAACATCACGCCTGTAATCCTGGAGGAGGAAGGCAGAACTCGAAAAACATCTAGCTACTGAAACCAAGTTTAGCCAAAGATATTCGGTAATTTTTATAAAATACTTGTTATATCTTTTTCTTCTTCATCATTAATCTGATAATACTCACGTCTAGACATGGACCTCTCTCAATGTAGGAAGGATACGCCTTGACGATTATAAAATGATTATAAGAATATTTATCCCTTAATTAATGATGAAAGAGTAACTTAGTTCATGATTTAGATTTAGTGATCTTAAGATAGGAAGTATAACATAACATATTTCAGAATATATTATTTTATTTAAAAATATATTAACGCATAGTTGGAATATTCGAAAAATCATATAAGATTTGATCTCTTTTATTGATATTCTCATTTTATTTTATCTCGTACCTGATTAATTTCAACATATTATGATATTCAAAAAAAAATTACATTAATAATTGAAGTTAAACTAAATTGTCTTTTTAAATTTATGATATAAAACTATATACCCGAGATTAGTGAACCGATTTTGTTTGCTTATTAAATAAGTACCTACATAGATATCGTTTTCCCAACGGTTCAATATTAATTTTAATCCGTTTCGACTACAATTGAAGTCGGTTTGTGCATTATTGTAAATAATCCAATGATAAAATCTCCCTTCTAGATGTTATCCGTATTTTATTTTTATCCGTATTTTATTATTTGGTTTAAGCTACTATCAATTTTTATAGTTAATATGTTTTTATAGAATAAGGGTGACAAACGAGCACACACATCTATCCTCTATTACGAACCAAAATACAGATGCGTTGTAACCCAGTAAAATGGATCTGTAGTTCTCTACACTCACCTTACGAGACACAGCAACATTAAATTGCTATTACACGCTGGTATTCTGTGAGGACGTGGTTCTTCTGTGGTCGAGCCGACCCATTCGTGCCACAACCATAATACAGCACAGCATGGCTCTACCACGTAAATGTGTTGGCAGCGTAAGAGGACCCATCCTACCCAGGTGGTAAGACTTCTGTTCTGCCATGGAGTCCGCATGGGTTGGTTGGCCACCCTCTTACCTATTTGTGCCAACAAGCAGCGGTGCACGCGTTGTTCGGGTCTGAAGTTTAGGAGAGCCAGTATAATTACGAACTCCTGTATCGTGGGGGCAGTTTACATACATAAATTTCACAAGGACAAACATCCAGACCCAGAACACATATTTGTAGGCTATACAAATACTTGTTCCGTGCGGGATTCGAACCCGCGGCCCGTAGCACTGCAAGTCATTGCTAACCAACTGCGCCACGGAGCCGTCACGGCCGCCACGGAGAAGTGACAACGCATCTGCAGCCTTTTTTGTTTGACTATGGCTGCAGGTGTCCATGGGCTGCCGTAGCCACTTATAATCTAGTGGACTGTTTGTTCGTTTATCATTAAATTTTAAAAAAATCACCTAATTTCCTTTATGACCTCCAATAGATGGAGTTATAACATCTCATAAATGAAGGTACTGGTACTGAGATTTATGTTACTTAAGTAACTTTTATGACAAGTCCAATTCCGAAACATTTATTTGTAGGTCATGTGAATACTTGTCCGTATGAGAATAGAACCCGTGGCTCGCAGCGCCGCATCCAGTCGCATAGCCCCTTCGATATCAAGACCTTTATCTCTGAACTTAGTACGTCTGTAATTGAATTGCATTTTCTTAGCCCGTCACCACACAAAACATAACCTACAGTTTCATTAAATACGTCACTGTACCATCAATATTTCTCATGACTTTAAACGTTTATGTACTCGTAATACTCGTAAAACAACACCTGATATGAACAGTTAACTTAATCGAATTAATAAGCGTCGTCCAGTTGACAGCTGTTGACCTACGCCCGAAGACGGTTTATAATTAATCAAGAAACAATTATATCCCCTCCACAAGACTTAATATCAACAGCGCAATGTGTCAATCGATTCTATCGACAAGTTACAACAACGATAGGTAGGTAAACAAGTGGTAAAATTAAAAATTTTGTACAACCGACTTCAATATAAATAAAATGAGAACATCATCAATGTAGTCGCAGTCAATTAAATACGTATTATTAAGGATAACTCAGAAAATACTGATCAGATCTTGATCAAATTTATATGGGACCACATGAGAAGCACCAGCTTTCAAATAAAGAATCATCAAAATCGGTTCACCTAGAAAAAAGTTCTGAGGCAACACACATAAAAAAATATATGCAGTCGAATTGAGAAGCTCCTCATTTTTTTGAAGTCGGTTGAAAAATAAAACATATAGTCGGCTATATTATTAGTAAAAATACTGGCCATAATTTTATTATTTTTAATCAGTATATCAATAATTTTAATACTAGGTTTGTAATTACGATTTTAAATTAATACATAATATATAATATTTAATTTTATGTATTTCTTTATGTATATTAGTATATATGCGTTTATTTTTTCGTTTATTTACATGATATATCTAGTTATTTTATAACAGTATCGAACTTTTAACTGCTAATTCTCTCAGGGTTGACTTGTAGATATGGCAAAAGGCATTAGATCCAACAGCTGTTACTCTTAGTTTAAGATGTCTTACAGTAAAGGTTAATTAAATAAATAATATAACAATATACAATATTTATTATAATAGTAAAAAAGCTAAAACTAAAATTATCATACAGTCCTACTCCCCCGCAGTAAAGTGCCAAGAACACTGACTGCTCTTTCCTCACTGAATAGCTATACCTACATGGTTTATGAGCGAGACAAGAATTAACCTTCTTTTCACCAGCGGCGACAACTATTCGTGGATACAGTTCCTTTAGGTACTTTACCGCACGTGGACCCCACAAACCGATAGTCTCTCCAGTAATTGGCACAAATATGTAGTTATCTCCTAGAGACTCATATTTGCACAATTTAATCAGTTTAACCGCCCATGATTATTGACAGATACTGCCTATTAAAGTTCACTGCTAAACATAGGCCTCCCCATAGATTGCCTCATAAGGCCCTTAGTTTTATTTATTTACCTTAGTTTCCACGCTTGGCAAACGGGTTAGCAACCGCAGTTTTTATTTTTAGTCGTTGTTAGGAAGTTGCTGCTGCCCAACTCCTGATTTGTTTCCATCTGTCGCCTCTTACGACACCCACAGGATGATATGGAATAGTGGATATTCTTACACCGCCACTACATGGTTCAAAGAGTATTAACGGTATGTAATTTTAATAATAAAATATTATATTTACAACAAATTTTCAGGTCAGGACTATATGGTGAATGCATTAACACTTCCCAACCAAGTTCTCTCAATTTTTGCTGAGTGGCCAAAGATGTGTGTGGTCAAGCGTTATCATGATGAAAGACCACTCCTTTTTTGTTGATCTCTCGTCTCATTAGTTTTTGGCAGTAGAGATCCGAATCGATGGTTTTGCCCGGCGGTAAAAGCTCATAATAAACGATACCCTTCCAATCCCATCATACACACACATTATTGCTTGTTAATCCGGGTTTTGCTACAGTCTGTGAAGCTTGACTACCATTTGACCATGGCCTTTTTCACACGTTCTTGTCGTAGGTGATCCACTTTTCATCACCAGTGTTCAATATTTTCAAAAATGGTTCGGTTTCATTACGTTTCAATAGAGAATCGCAAATAAGTACACGATTCATTAGGTTTCTTTCAGTGAGCTCTTGTGGTACCCAAATATCGAGCTTTTTTTATATAGCCAGACTTTTTCAAATTGGTCAAAACTGTTTTGCGGTCAATCTTCAATCCTCGCCTATGTCGTAGATAATTACTAATATGCGGATCTTGCTCCACTTTTTCAATAATGGCATCGACTTTATCCGTATGAGGGCGACCAGAGCGAGCTGCATCTTTGACATCAAAATTCCCGGACTGAAAACGATTGAACCAACTTTGTGCTACTCTTACTGACACTTCATTAGGTCCATAAACGTCACAAATTTTCGTTTTCACGTTTCAGTTGAATACTATTCTTTAAAATCCGCAATAAATAAAATGTCATACTGTTATCAATAAGGCGTCTAACTATCCCAGATTATGTGATACTACAATCCCGTGTATATAATAAAACTGTCTGGCAGTCTGGAAGTCCAGTCTTAAAAGTGCCACGGGCGTGTGTGTGTGAACATCGGAAAAAGTTGTCATTTACAGTTAAAATGTTATGCGTAATGCTTATTGCCAGATTTAAGTTGTGTAAACCTAAATCATATTCTAAACTAAACCCTAGAATAAATAATAAATGTATAGTCACAAAAAGTTATTTTTTATAGAATAAGGGTGACAAACGAGCACACAGTCCACCTGATGGTAAGTGGATGCTGTGGCCCATAGACATTTACATTTATCCCCGATTAAGAATCAAAATGTCACCCCTGAGGACTAATATGGAATGCCTTGTTTCCAATAAAAAGGTTCTACTGTTCTCTACACTCACCATAGGAAACACAGCAGCATTAAGCTGCTATTCTGATATTCTGTGAGAGCGTGGTCCTACCCCGGTCGAGCCGACCCATTCGTGTTACAACCATAATATAGCTGCAGCGTGATTCTAGATATTTATAAATATACTAGCGATCCGCCCCGGCTTCGCACGGGTGATTTCTGGATCTCGACAACAGCGCCACCTACCGGGTCCAATTGTGAATCGTTTCGATCATCTAGGGACCCACTCGAACGCACACAAAAAATTTCATCAAAATCGGTCCAGCCATTTTCGAGTTTAAGCGAGATATAACTACTCGTATTAAGTCTATTTCTATATTTTTAAACATGCATTTACAGAACCAACTACAACTCTGACAACTACAACCCGGACTCTTTGGCGCGAAATAAAAAACCAAAACTTTCGTAAAATAGTTATTACCTTACTGAAATACAATTGAAATTTCTCTAAATTGATTTTTCTCTAAGAGTATCCTTTTCGTTCTTTTTCAACATAAAGAAAAAATATTGTTTTAATTTTCCTTTCTTTTTTAAATAAAACAAAGGATCACTCTAAACATTTTTAATATAGTAATTTAAACTATTTGAATTGATAGCGTCCATGTTGATTTTAAATTTTGTATTATATACAATTGTAAACAATGTATTTGTGTATATTGTTTTTTTTGTTTTAATTTCTTTGTACATTTTTTGACCTTGTTTTTTTGTAAATTGTTTGTGTGTGACGAATAAATAAATCAATTATAAATTCATTAAAATGTCCTTACAAAAATTATATGTAGGTACATATAACAAAATACTTTTATGCACATTAATTTGAAATTCGAATTTTAGTAGTAAGATTCCAGAGGTAGACCAAAGTACAACTAGGTTTGGTAATACAAATAAGCAAAGTTATTCGA
Source organism: Parnassius orleans (assembly GCA_029286625.1). NCBI lineage: Eukaryota > Metazoa > Arthropoda > Insecta > Lepidoptera > Papilionidae > Parnassius > Parnassius orleans. Next base: position 2,990,215 of record JAGSMP010000083.1, read on the forward strand.
TTATAAAAATAAGTTAGTTACTAATTTCATAATGGATTATTATCAGATTTAGTAATTAGTTAATGTCCCAATTATAACAATCATTCATGGTCACCCACCACTAATTTTAATTTGATAAATATAAAAATATTTTAAGTAGAAAATTTCTTTCTAAATTATAATCGTGCGAGTCCAAAACCAAAGAAGTATTTACAAGGTAAGGCAATTATGTTATAAAACATTAAACATTCGTAAGCTAGCGTAACCATCCTATTGGGTTGTAATTCTTTAATTTGTATAGTACGCCAAGTTCGATTCCCGTCGTTTCTGCTGTTACATTTAACACCTATTGTATTTGTAATTAAATAAGCTAAATTTTTTACTATAGTACCTAATATACGTACCTAACTCGTAGGTTCTACCTCCCAATATAACGCAAGACATTTTGTGTTATCAATTTTAAAAATGCTTAAATTTTTTGTCTCCTTTTACTAAATGACAATAGAAAAAGACAGGTATAGAGATAATTAAAACTCAATTAAGTTATATTGAAGGATTATAAGTAAGATCGTAATAGTTTTTCTCCTCTAAAGATAGCACTGTCAGTGCTATCATTATTTCTTGGAAATTGAAATATCTGATAACAAAATACTTATTATTGTTTTGCTACGTTTAGTTTTATGTACCTTCTAGTGGGTAATGCATTATGATTGCAGAACGAATTATCTGGCTCAACCGGGGAAGGACCATACTTTCACAAAATACCAGCGTGAAATAGCAGCACAACGCTGCTGTGTTTCATCGAGCCGGAGACTATTTTGATTATTAACGAAGTATTCCATTTTAACCCTCAGACAGCGAATCCGCATTTTTTACCCCCTACGCAAAAAGAGGGGTGTTATAAGTTTGTTCGGTATATGTGTCTGTCTGTATGTCCGTGTGTCTGCCAGTGGCACTTAAACGGGTGAACCGATTTGGGTGCGGTTTTTTTATATTTAAAAGCAGGTTTTCTAGCGGTGGTTCTTAGACATGTTTTATCAAAATCGGTTCAGCCGTTTAGTGATCATCAGTTCTTTTTGTTTCGGGGTTTTTAAATTCTAAATTTAAGTTATAATTCTTAGTCGAGAATAGAACAGATGCAAGTCGCTATGAGCCACGGCATCCACTTAACGTCAGTTGGACCGTGTGCTAGTTTGTCAACCTAACGTCTATAAAAAAAAACTAATTTGGTTATATATACCTATTTAAATGTAAAGCTATCTCAGACATTAAGCAGATCGGTCTACCATGAATGGATCGCTGTCAATACTTTCCTTTAATTATATATTAGTGATTGATTGATATCTCGATAGTTGTATCTACTTGATAAATATGGACACGACATACTCGTTTTGCTTCACATACCTCTATAGAACAAAAAGTTGATAAAAATTTAATTTCAATGTTGAACTAACTGAACAGGTTTGATCTGTGTTTCATTCATTCATTTATACGTGGTAGACACGCTGCAGCTATATTCTGGCTGTAGCACTAATGGGTCGGCTCGACCGGGGAAGGACCACGCTCTCACAGAATACCAGCGTAAAATGCGTGTTCCGTATGGTGAGTGTAGAGAACCGGAGATCCTTTTTTACTGGAAACGAGGCATTCCATCTTAGTCTTCCGGGGTGACAACGCATTTGCATTTAGAATCTTAATCGAGGATAAATGTGGATGTCTATGGGCCATTGTCACCCTTATTCTATATAAAAAAAAATCATTCATTCATTACAACCTATCAACAGTTCACTACTGAACAAATAATGTAAATATATATTACCAGCGATCCGCCCGGCTTCGCACGGGTGATTTCTGGATCTCGACAACAGTGCCACCTACCGGGTCCGATTGTGAATCTAAACCATTCTCGAACTAACTTAATAACACACACAAAATTTATTAAAATCGGTCCAACCCGTTAGAAGGAGTTCAATCACACACACATACAGTACAGATGAATTATATATAATAGAGATTCTCTACATAGTATACAACAAAGTCGCTTCCCGCCATCTTTACGCTTAGATCTTTTAAACTACGCAACAGATTTTGATGCGGTTTTCATCAATAGACAGAATGATTCCAGAGGAAGAATTTATATGTTTAATACATGCATAATGTATATTATAGAATTCTTCAGCCGGCTGGACCGATTTTGATGAAATTTTGTGTGTGTGATTAAGTTGATTAGAGAATGGTTTAGATTCACAATTGGACCCGGTAGGTGGCACTGTAGTCAAGATTCAGGAATCAACCGTGCGAAGCCGGGGCGGATCGCTAGATATAAATAATATTGCCCATATACTACCTCATTGCGGGAATAACTGCCATAGTAGGGACGATTGGCAGGCGAGTTGGTAACCGCAGGATTAAGAATATATCTATCAGGAAGTCAGAGGGTAGTGGTTATTCTTACACCACCACTACACGCCTTATACGTGGTAGAGCCACGCTGCAGCTATATTCGTTGTAGCGCTCTCACAGAATACCAGCGTAAAATAGCAACTTAAGGCTGTTGTGTTTCGTATGGTGAGTGTAGAGAACTGGAGACCCTTTTTACTGGAAACGAGGCATTCCATCTAATTCCTCAGGGTGACGAATCATCTGCATTTTGATTCTTAATTGAGGATTAATATATGTGTAGTGTAGTGTAGTTATAGGTGTAGTGGATGCTGTGGCCCATAGATGTCTATGGGCCACAGCATCAATTTACGATCAACTTGACTGTGTGCCCGTTTATTACTCTTATTCTATAAAAAAAAACCACGGCGGATGCATGTTTACATTATCTGTGTAGATCTGTGCTTACATTAGTTTAATAATCAATTCACTTAATCAACTGCCATAATCGTTAACCTTTTATGTGTAGAAGATGTCTAGATCCATCAGTAACTTTGTAAGGGCTATTGAAGATAATTTTTTATCCAGTTAACGATGAAAAATGTGCACACAATCTAACTATCGGTAAGTGGATGACATCGCCCATACGCTTCATCGTCTATCCTAAATTAGGAATCAAAATTCGGATGACGGTTCACTCTTGAGGTCTAAGATGGCATGCCTCGTCTCATAAAAAGAATCTCCGTTTTTTGTCACTAACTATACGAAACACGGCCATATAGCTCGAAGAACCGACAACCGATGGGAAAGAAAGGTTCTCGAGTGGTAGCCTCGTACCGGTAGGCACTAGATTGAGTGACGACCTGGTAAGTTTTGCAAGAAGTTGATGGATGCAGGTGGCTCAGGACCGTGCTTTATGTCATTACATGGGGACGCCTATGCTCAGCAGTGGACTTGTGAAGGGTTGTATTGATGATGATACGAAACACATCATCATTATGCCACTATTTAACCGACTTCAAAAAGGAGGAGGTTCTCAATTCGATTGTATTTTTTAATGTGTGTTACCTCAGAACTTTTTTCTAGGTTAACCGATTTTGATTATTTTTTTTTATTTGAAAGCTGGTGCTATTCGTGTGGTCCATTATAAACTTGATTAAGTTATCATTAATAATGTGTATATAATTGACTTCGACTACATTGATGATGTTCTCATTTTATTTATTATATTGAAGTCGGTTGTACAACATTTTTAAATTTACCGCTTGTTTACGTTTGTATTCTCTGCGAAAGTGATCTGCCGCTAAATAACAGTGCATGTGCTACTGTATTTCGATCTGAATACTGGGTGTTAGCTGTGAGACATACCATCTTACACCTCATAGGTGACAACGCATCTGTAGAGTGATTGAAATTGATTCTAAATTGGTTGTAGGTGGAGCCTCACCTGTAGGTAGGCTGTAAGTGCGTTTATCACATCATTTCTACAAAAAAAACTCAGACTGGCGACGGAGAGTAGCGCCAATGGTGCGAGACGTCTGGGACTGCTCGTCAATCCGCCTGCCAAGCGTGACGACTATGGCAACTCCTGTATAAGTCGGTAGAGGGCCATGTCGAACGGTGAACTACTACGGGCCGATAAAGAAGTTGGACTAATAAATTTTAAATTATCTATGCAATAACATCATGTTTTATGCGAAACAATAAATTTTAACTTCTATTTGAATGCTGTGTACAAAATTAGCACCACGAGTCAGCGATATTTTAATACGTCCAAATAGGCACAGGCCGCTCTCTCATTTCTGAGAGGGTTTTAGGGCCAGGAAACGTCCGCCGTGCTAACCCAATGTGTGGCGTCTTTACATGTCTGCGAAATCGAAATACTTTTATTTAATTTCCTCAGGTTGTTTTGTTGTTAGTAAATCGAAACTTAAAATTGCTATTAATAATTTTATTGGTGCCGACTAGGAATGATAGGTTTCTCGCGGAGTGTGATAATTAAAATGTAGAAATCTTAAAATCATAGACATGTTTATTTTATTTATTAGTTAAACGTGGTAGAATCACTCTACAGCAAACAAAGGCAGCATTACAAATGGGTTGGCTCAACCGGGGAAGAACACACTCAACGGAATACCAGCATAGTAATATAACAGCACAACCTGCCATATTTCGTATAGTTAGTGTGGAACCGCTTTTAGCTGTTATTATCATAAACATTCCATCTCATTACTCAGTTGTGACATTGTATCTACATTTTAAACCTTAATCGAGAAAAAACTAAATATATGATATGGATAGAATCTATGAACCACAGCAGTGTAGACACTATTAGAGTACAGATCAAGTACACTATATGGTCGACTGTCTTCCTAACTTTTATAAAAAAAAAATTATAAATATTTTTTCTGTTGTTTATGTTTCCGACATAATTACTAAAAAAATGGTTTAATAATTATGTTATCCATTGCTGCTCAGGTGCAGAGACCACTTTACAATCGTAGACGAGTGTCTGACACTAAAACGCTAAATCGTTTTATTGTTTCTTTGTTAAGGCAATTATGAGTACGGTGTTGTTTAAATCGAATTAACATTTGTAATTTTATAACCGAATTTAGTCAATTTTATGCTAATACTAAGTTTGATAGAATAATCGTGTCGTAAAATATTGGGAGGTCGTGGAGAAGTTAGAAAATTCAACGCCTCATCTCCAAAGAGCATAGTAAAGGTTACCGTTACCGTTACAGCCTATTAAAGTCCACTGCTGAACATAGACCTCCCCCATAGATTGCCTCATAGGTGGATATTTGCCATAGTTGCCACGCTTGGCAAGTGGGTTAGTAACCGCAATTTTTATTTTTAGTCGTTATTAGGAAGACGCTGCTGCCCATCTCCTGATTTGTTTTCCTCTGTCGCCTCTTACGACTCCACGGCATGATATGGGGTAGTGGATATTCTTACACCGCCACTACTCGGTAGTTGATTATGAAAAATTAAGTGTTGCCAATGTTGTTTGTCTAAAAGTTACGTTGGCATATCTGAAAAGTTACAGTTTTAATTCAAAAATTATTAAATAAAAATTTATTTGATGAATCTGAATCTAAATTATCACATAACAATCAGTTATTTCTAAACAATACTTAAAGGCGTTTGATGACTTTTTGAAAGTGTGACGGCGCATTATTATTATTTTTAATAATAAATAATAACTCAATTCAATTCAATATAAAGACATTTAAAAACATCATAGATATAATATTTTAATAAGAATAAAGTTCAAATACATTAAGTATTATAGTATAGTTTAATAGTAATTTATACTGTCTTTAAAAACCTTTAAATTTATTAAAACTCTGCTTAAAATATTCATAATGTATTAAATAATAGAAACACAAGTATATTGTATTACAATAATAAAGATAAATAACATTTGTGATATCGTTGAAAAATGGGTCAAAAATTTTCCCCAAGTTAATGAGAGTGTTCTTGTAATGATGCAACGTGTTCTTGTATTATTGGAGGGTATTCGTGTAATAATTGCTTATATGAGGGAGTTGCCGGAGACGCATATATATGGGTTGGTCGGGTGACTGACTACAATAGTAGTACTTTTGCACAATGTATTGTCCTACTTGTATAGTTAGGCACTTATGATAGTAAGGTCTATGATACAAAAGCATTAATATAGGTCTCTTAGATGCATAAGCGTTATGATAGCATAGTTATGACTTGAAGTCCCATTTATAAAAGACATCTAATAGTAAGCTCTATGAAATAAAGCAAATATGTGGAAGGATTCAAATATGTAAAAGAATTATATTGATAGAAATGCGACTTGAAAAGGATTTTATACGTGGTAGAGCCATGCTGCAGCTATATTAGTAGTATAGTTGTAGCATGAATGGGTCGGCTCGACCGGGGAAGGACCACGCTCTCACAGAATACCAGCGTAAAATAGCAGCTTAATGCTGCTATGTTTCGTATGGTGAGTGTAGAGAACCGGAGACCCTTTTTACTGGAAAAAAGGCATTCCATCTTAGTCCTCACGGGTGACAACGCATCTGCATTTTCATTTGCAAACGAGGATAGATGTAGATGTCTATGGGTCACAGCAACCACTTACCATCAGGTGGACTGTGTGCTCGTTTGTCACCCTATACTATAAAAAAATTTATAGTGGCGTGTAGACTGCTTCACAGCGTCTGAGACCGCGGTAAACTTGGACTAGCTAACTGATTTGTCCTAGGCATATCATCTTAGTGCCGTTGGTAAGCGGGTTTGTTGTAGCAATACGACTTGCCCGTGGACATCGCACACACACATAGCTCTATGATACGTGGATTTTGGCTACTGGCGTCTTAATAGCGTCCTACTATGATACGTTGGTAGTATTTACCAATTTTGTTGCTAAAGTCGATAGGGATTATGTGGGTGTGTTGTGAGGGGGGCGCCATCCGTATGATAGTTGCATTGATGCTTACTGCTAGTTGCAGTATTGAGTCTTGTGATGGATCTGCGGGTTTGCTGCGCCTGATTCGACGCATCTTGTGGTTCTGGTCGATAGAGGTATGCGGGTGGTGATGTCTGCTGGGATTGTATGAGGGACCTTGGGATGGTGTAAGCCCGACGATAGTCGTCAATACGACTGCTAAATATGCTATGCTGCAAAACGCAATAAGCATCAATATGCTTGTTGCGTTTTGCAGCATTGCGTCTCTGCGATGGTTATTTGGTGGGTTGCTATTCTCAATGGCGTTCTCTGCGTCTTGGTTTGACTCACAACCTAAGTAGCTTTGTCTAAGTCGGGTCCCTTCATTACGGGGCTGCAGACTGTCTGACCTCCATGGTGTTTGTTATAACAACATAATAATATATCTCTGTAAATTTCCCACCTTTGAATGATGGAAGGCAACTTGGTGAGACAAACATGATAGAAAAATGCATGTACTCAATGTCAGTGACAGAAACTCTTTCCGATGGCGAATTATTACTACATATTATGTTATAACTGCCTTTTGGCTATATCTGCCGTTGTATTGGTTGGTGGAGCATATGCATACCTCATGCGGGTGGTAGCTGGAGGGAGAATCTGAGGAGGCTGCGGCGGAAGCCGCTCAACGTGGGACTTCATTCCCTTGAGGTGAGCATTTGACTCATGACACGCTCTGCGGCTAGTAGCCGTGCTGATCATGCAATTGGTGGTGATGCATTACACTTATATCACGTCTGCAGGAACGGCGGTCTGGCAGGTGGTGGCGCTCACGGAGGGCTTTTTATGGCCAGTGTGCCTATTATTCGACGTGTTACAGGAGCGAGATAGAATATAGATAGAGGAACCCATGAGTTTTTTCATGCATTTCCCATAGTCGCCTTTGCGGCACCCATAGGACGAAATTTTCTCTTACGCCGCCATCATACGGCTACATTATACATAAAATGAATAACATTTTTTTATAGAAATAAGGGTGACAAAGAAGCATACAGTTCACATGATGGAAAGTGGATGATGTGCTTCATAGTCACTTACATTGTTGTCACCCTTGAGGACTAAGATGGAATGCCTTGATACCAGTTAAAAGGGTCTCCGGTTCTCTACACTCGCCATACAAAACACATTATGCTTCTATTTCACGCTGTCATTCTGTAAGAGCGTGGTCCTTCCCCGGTCAAGCCATAATGTAGCTGCGGTGTGGCTCTACCGCATGAATAATATGATATACCTTAAAGTCTAAATATATTACATTATTTAATTTGAGTAATAACGGTTCCTAAGTTATAATGGTTTTCGTAGATGCCCCTAACTGATAATCAAACTCGAGTCTCACGGAGAAAAATTTAAAGAAATAAATATATTTCTCTGGCCTCTCAGTATGTTTACGAAAATTTAGTGCACTTTTTTATTAAAAGTAGTTTTAATAACAAAAATGTAAGTAATGCATTGTGTAAACATTAGGAACAAACATAAGCTGGTGATATCAGTTACTCGACTCCACAATGTCAGTAATTGATGAATGGGGCAATGTATCACTCCTTTATAACAAAATCCTATTACCTAGTTTAAATATTTTATTAAACAAAACTTTATAAAAAGGGTCATTATAACATAAAGGAATACATTGTTAATAATAATGCTTGGGAATGAGATGAGTAGTTTGTAAAACCTGTGTTTTTTTTTGTATAACTTATTTTTTTGAAAAAAATCCAACCAGGGGTAAAAGTAAAAAATTACTTTCAATAAGAATTACTTGTAATCTAATTCTTGAATAGAAATTAATAATTTTCAATAAATATTATTATTTTCTATTAAATAATTCATCAACTATCATGCGTAACTTGGAAGTTTTTTCAATTTTAACCACACTGTACAGGTAAGCTGGTAAGAGCAGAGCCGCTGCGCGTGCACTAGTGCAACTTTGCAAGGCGCATGTTCTTTTATACAGGCAAGTGTATTACTGTTCTCATCTCTGGACCGGGGCACCCCTGTATCAGGCCCTTACAATTAACGACATTCAGTAAGCTCTATATAGAGCTTACTGATGCCGTAAGAGTCCTTCTAACTAAGGAAGTCCCTTAGCCGCGACGCGGCGCCACAGTCTTCGCGAAATTTGACATTTGCCGTCTAATTCCATACTTCATAATTTAGTTCGTATATTTCCGCGGAACATCTTTCTTCAAATAGGTTCTAGATTAAACCTGAGATTTAAAAATATAAAATTATTTTTATAATAATGCCGTAAATGTTTTATAATAGATAAAAAGATTTTTTCCTCTTCAAACGAATTAAATTAACACTATATATTATCTCTTTCATGTACTTTTAGTTCTTGTATTATTTTTGTGTAAATAAATATTTTTATTAATTTAACTTGTTTTATTATATTATAAAAGATAACTAACATAACTACTTACTTATTTTTTACCAAAGTTCCTTTTTGCGTTACTACGTCTAATAACACGTGTATTTTATTGATAAATGTAATCAAAATGAGATCACAAATTAGGCAAGTACATCTGAATGAGTCATATAATATACTTTTCACTTTAGTTCAATTTAAAAAACAAAAATAAATGCAACCTTAACGCAACAATCAGTAATAGTGCTTGAAGCCGCTTTATAGCATAATAAAACCACATACACGGGGCGCCGGCGTCTTTTACGAAAACCAAATAGTTCCTAGAAGCGCTAATAGGGTTTACTGTAGAGGAACTCTTTTACAATTTTATTGTTTATTTGTTTTACTTGGAAATGTGGTTTATTCGATTTTTATAATCGTTACAGATGAAACAATTATATGCCTTTTACACAGGTAGATAGAGGCTAAAAAACCTACTACCACTTACAATACTTATTACAATTTTATTTAGTGCTGTAATGAGTAAACCTTTTATCTAATTATAATATGTGGTAGGACATCTTCTCTACCTAAA